>CAMPQE020000013.1:0-437402 GCA_946902985.2 Meconema thalassinum | reverse complement strand
AGTGTTGCCATGGCAACCTCTGATAGCTCTTGGCATTTTCTTATAATTCCGAAATCATTTTTCTCATTCCTTGGCGTAATGACGGGTCATATCAAAAATTCTTTCAGACAAAAGTTTTAGGTAATTATTAGGGGGAATATTGTCCATTTTGTACGGTTTTGATATTGTGCCTATTAAGAGAGATATGATTAATGTTTCCCGAAAAACCCACTTTTTCCCACCCCCTTTGCTCAATGGTTGGTGCTATAAAAAACTCTTTTAAACATAAATTTAATATATGCTATTTGCTAATAGGATTCGACACTGGAATTATTTTACAAGTAGTTATTTTAATGACCAACAGAGTTTAATGTTAACAAGGCACAGCTCTATTGAAATTTTGAATAACATGTTGCATGTCATACATCATAGGCAACTACTGTAAGGCTTGTGAATTATTTAATGCCTTTAACCCTATATTAAAACACGCAGTTTGCAATACTGATAACTGCAATGTTAGTGAAAAAAAATTGAAACAAAACAAAAATCAGCATTGAAAAACCAAAAAGTGGTTGAGCATATATATAGTGGGGAAAAGAAAAGTTTCGTAAACACTAATGTCCAACAAGACTAATTAAATCAGTAACTGTCAGGGTGGCCGAGTGGTTAAGGCGTTTGACTTAAGATCAAATTTCCAAATATATAAGGAAGCAAGGGTTCGAATCCCTTCCCTGACATAACTATTGCTTGAACATGCAAGAAAACAAGAAATATACACAAACTATGTTTATCAATTTAATCAATTTTTTTTTACAAGAGATAGACACACAGAATACAGCTCTTTTGGTTTATCAGTTCTTTTAAACATAACACTTGTTGAAAATTATTTTTTTAGGGGATGGGGGTGTTGCTACGTTGACCCATTACACAATAATAGCAGCTTTACGAAGTTCATTTTCTATATTTAATAGCTCTTTCTCATAACCAATATGGCCAAGCTGTTTACAGGCATGCAAGAGCTGTAGACGTTCGACTAATATATTAGGATCGTTCCATTTACTATTTTTTATGAATGGTTTCAGAATCTCGGGAAGCAGTTCATCATTATCACCATCATTATGATTATCATCCTCATTATTATAATCATTTTCATAATGATGATCATTATCATCGTTATCATTACCATGATAATTTCCACCTGTGTCCACAGTCTGTTCAATGGTTTGAGTTGTCTTTTGATAGTGTTGAAAGCTTCTTTTTAGATGTGCTAGAATGCTTTAACATTGTTATGTTATTTTTTACCACTATTACCTTTCCCCACTAACTTTTTGATGGGGTATATTGTCTCTGATAGGGTTGAGGGCTTTTGAGATGTGGGTGCATGTCTGATCATGGGTTTCACAGGAGGTGTTAAAGGTTTCTCATTAAACAACTCGCTAACAGCATGAGTGCGTTGTAGTGTATTAATCTTGAGGTTAATATTATCTTGAGCAGTACTATCTTTCTCTTGGACTTGGTTTCTTGCTTTGGTTTGGGTTTTCCTTACATTTAGACTAGCGTGATTATTAAGTTTACATTCATGATTGTTTGAAGAAAGTACGTCCAATTCTTTTGTTTTAAGCATTCCTCGACACTGTTTCGATCGTTGCTTTGAACAGCGCCAAATAACAGTTCCATTTTTATTGCTTCGTTTCACAATATATGAATATCCTTTATAGTATGCATAAGGCTTACCATACCTAGTCACTGATACTTCCATATCAACTGTCAAGCACAAACTAATCTCTAGTAAAGACAACTTGGTAATAACAACAATAGTTTAATGTGGGAGCATATATACATGCAAAAAGTGGGAGCAAAGGTGGGGGGTAAAAAGTGGGAGCAAAAGTGGTAGCAAATGTGGAGAAAAAAATAACTGTGAGCAAAAAGTGGGAGCAAATATGGGATCAAATGTGGGAGCAAAGCAATATATAAAAAAAGTGGGAGCAAATATGCTAACAAATATGTCAACAAATATACCAGCAAAAGTAAATACACAAGTCAAGATAGATTAAAGTGCAAAGAAAAATATGAAAGCAAATATGAGAGCAAAAAGGGTGATTTTTCTAAAACAACTAGACATAACAAACTTAGTCATAACCTAACCTCACCTAACCTAACCTCACCTCACCTAACCTAACCTAACCTCACCTCACCTAACCTAACTTCACCTAACCTAACCTAACCTAACCTAACCTATCCTAACCTAACCTAACCTAAACTAACCTCACCTAACCTAACCTCACCTCACCTAACTTCACCTAACCTAACCTAACCTAACTTCACCTAACCTAACTTGAGTGAACTTTACCTAACCTAACCCATCATAACTTCACCTAACCTAACTTTACCTAATCTAACTTCACCTAACCTAACTTTCAACTCTCAGATCAAAATTAAATTCTAGGCATAGTTGAGTTGGAAGCCAAGACTTCAGGGATAACACACAAGTATACTAGCCACTACACCGCAAAATAGGCAAATTATCATGCAACACAACATAAAGTAAAAGTTTCCTGTAGTGTAACTCATTGGCTGTCAACCATAGTTTGGGAATTCAAACCCAAGACCTCAGGACTTTTGTTTTGAACATTATCAGAAATATTATTCCATTTACATTTTGCTGCTGCTGCTTATAGTTATAAGAGTTGGCATTAATATGGAAAGCAAAAAAAAATGTGGGAGCAAAAAGTGGGTGGAAAACGTGTAAGCAGAAGTGGGAGCAAACAAGTGTAAGCAAATATGGGAGCAGAAAGTGGGAGCAAATGTGAAAGCAAAAGTGGGAGCAAAAAAAAGAGCGAGCAAAAGTGAGTGTACAAAGTAGGAGCAAAATGTGTGAGTAAAAAGTGGGGGCAAATGTGGTGTTTTACTAAAACAATCTCCCCTAACCTAACCTAAACTAACTTCACCCAACCTAATTTCACCTAACCTAACTTTACTTAACCTAACCTTCCAACTCTCAGATCAAAAATTAAATTCTGGCCATAGTCGAGTTGGAACCCAAAACCTCTGGAATAACACCCAAGTATACTAGCCACTACATCGCGAAATGGGCAAATTATCATGCAACACAACACAAAAATAAAAAGTTTTCTGTAGTGTAACTCATTGGCTGACATTCATAGTTGAGAATTCAAACCCAAGACCTCAGGACTTTTGTTTTGAACATTATCAGAAATATTATTCCATTTACATTTTGCTGTTGCTTATAGTTATAAGAGTTGGCATTAATATGGGAGCAAAAGTGAAAGCAAAAAGTGGGTGCAAGCATGGCTGGTTGTAGAGACTTTCATATCAACAAATACACATAAATTAAATTTTAGTAAAGTGTCTTGGCTAATAATAATAATAATAATAGTAACAGTTTAAAAAAAATTTCAAGGGGATTGATATTTTTCAGGGTGTAATTTCCAAAGTACTGTCAAGAATAATAATTACATGAACAGATTCCAAGAACTCTAGAGTGCTTTTAAGGTTAATGATTGGCTAGGAGTGAGATAGAGCTAGCTAACCTAAGTTAACCTCAGCTCAGTAAACCTAACCTTGTCACATGGCATGTTCTACAAGTATAGACTTGCTTTGAGACTGGCTATGACGTCACAGATGAATGGCGGTGGGAGGCTGGCAAAAAGGAAAATGTTTTTGGGTAATAAAAACGTCATGTCCAGCCTCCCACCGCCATTCATCTGTGACGTCATAGCCAGTCTCAAAGCAAGTCTATACTTGTAGAACATGCCATGTGACAAGGTTAGGTTTACTGAGCTGAGGTTAACTTAGGTTAGCTAGCTCTATCTCACTCCTAGCCAATCATTAACCTTAAAAGCACTCTAGAGTTCTTGGAATCTGTTCATGTAATTATTATTCTTGACAGTACTTTGGAAATTACACCCTGAAAAATATCAATCCCCTTGAAATTTTTTTTAAACTGTTACTATTATTATTATTATTATTAGCCAAGACACTTTACTAAAATTTAATTTATGTGTATTTGTTGATATGAAAGTCTCTACAACCAGCCATGCTTGCACCCACTTTTTGCTTTCACTTTTGCTCCCATATTAATGCCAACTCTTATAACTATAAGCAACAGCAAAATGTAAATGGAATAATATTTCTGATAATGTTCAAAACAAAAGTCCTGAGGTCTTGGGTTTGAATTCTCAACTATGAATGTCAGCCAATGAGTTACACTACAGAAAACTTTTTATTTTTGTGTTGTGTTGCATGATAATTTGCCCATTTCGCGATGTAGTGGCTAGTATACTTGGGTGTTATCCCAGAGGTTTTGGGTTCCAACTCGACTATGGCCAGAATTTAATTTTTGATCTGAGAGTTGGAAGGTTAGGTTAAGTAAAGTTAGGTTAGGTGAAATTAGGTTGGGTGAAGTTAGTTTAGGTTAGGTTAGGGGAGATTGTTTTAGTAAAACACCACATTTGCCCCCACTTTTTACTCACACATTTTGCTCCTACTTTGTACACTCACTTTTGCTCGCTCTTTTTTTTGCTCCCACTTTTGCTTTCACATTTGCTCCCACTTTCTGCTCCCATATTTGCTTACACTTGTTTGCTCCCACTTCTGCTTACACGTTTTCCACCCACTTTTTGCTCCCACATTTTTTTTGCTTTCCATATTAATGCCAACTCTTATAACTATAAGCAGCAGCAGCAAAATGTAAATGGAATAATATTTCTGATAATGTTCAAAACAAAAGTCCTGAGGTCTTGGGTTTGAATTCCCAAACTATGGTTGACAGCCAATGAGTTACACTACAGGAAACTTTTACTTTATGTTGTGTTGCATGATAATTTGCCTATTTTGCGGTGTAGTGGCTAGTATACTTGTGTGTTATCCCTGAAGTCTTGGCTTCCAACTCAACTATGCCTAGAATTTAATTTTGATCTGAGAGTTGAAAGTTAGGTTAGGTGAAGTTAGATTAGGTAAAGTTAGGTTAGGTGAAGTTATGATGGGTTAGGTTAGGTAAAGTTCACTCAAGTTAGGTTAGGTGAAGTTAGGTTAGGTTAGGTTAGGTGAAGTTAGGTGAGGTGAGGTTAGGTTAGGTGAGGTTAGTTTAGGTTAGGTTAGGTTAGGATAGGTTAGGTTAGGTTAGGTTAGGTTAGGTGAAGTTAGGTTAGGTGAGGTGAGGTTAGGTTAGGTTAGGTGAGGTGAGGTTAGGTTAGGTGAGGTTAGGTTATGACTAAGTTTGTTATGTCTAGTTGTTTTAGAAAATCACCCTTTTTGCTCTCATATTTGCTTTCATATTTTCTTTGCACTTTAATCTATCTTGACTTGTGTATTTACTTTTGCTGGTATATTTGTTGACATATTTGTTAGCATATTTGCTCCCACTTTTTTTTATATTTGCTTTGCTCCCACATTTGATCCCATATTTGCTCCCACTTTTTGCTCACAGTTATTTTTTTCTCCCACATTTGCTACCACTTTTGCTCCCACTTTTTACCCCCCACCTTTGCTCCCACTTTTTGCATGTATATATGCTCCCACATTAAACTATTGTTGTTATTACCAAGTTGTCTTTACTAGAGATTAGTTTGTGCTTGACAGTTGATATGGAAGTATCAGTGACTAGGTATGGTAAGCCTTATGCATACTATAAAGGATATTCATATATTGTGAAACGAAGCAATAAAAATGGAACTGTTATTTGGCGCTGTTCAAAGCAACGATCGAAACAGTGTCGAGGAATGCTTAAAACAAAAGAATTGGACGTACTTTCTTCAAACAATCATGAATGTAAACTTAATAATCACGCTAGTCTAAATGTAAGGAAAACCCAAACCAAAGCAAGAAACCAAGTCCAAGAGAAAGATAGTACTGCTCAAGATAATATTAACCTCAAGATTAATACACTACAACGCACTCATGCTGTTAGCGAGTTGTTTAATGAGAAACCTTTAACACCTCCTGTGAAACCCATGATCAGACATGCACCCACATCTCAAAAGCCCTCAACCCTATCAGAGACAATATACCCCATCAAAAAGTTAGTGGGGAAAGGTAATAGTGGTAAAAATAACATAACAATGTTAAAGCATTCTAGCACATCTAAAAAGAAGCTTTCAACACTATCAAAGACAACTCAAACCATTGAACAGACTGTGGACACAGGTGGAAATTATCATGGTAATGATAACGATGATAATGATCATCATTATGAAAATGATTATAATAATGAGGATGATAATCATAATGATGGTGATAATGATGAACTGCTTCCCGAGATTCTGAAACCATTCATAAAAAATAGTAAATGGAACGATCCTAATATATTAGTCGAACGTCTACAGCTCTTGCATGCCTGTAAACAGCTTGGCCATATTGGTTATGAGAAAGAGCTATTAAATATAGAAAATGAACTTCGTAAAGCTGCTATTATTGTGTAATGGGTCAACGTAGCAACACCCCCATCCCCTAAAAAATAATTTTCAACAAGTGTTATGTTTAAAAGAACTGATAAACCAAAAGAGCTGTATTCTGTGTGTCTATCTCTTGTAAAAAAAAAATTGATTAAATTGATAAACATAGTTTGTGTATATTTCTTGTTTTCTTGCATGTTCAAGCAATAGTTATGTCAGGGAAGGGATTCGAACCCTTGCTTCCTTATATATTTGGAAATTTGATCTTAAGTCAAACGCCTTAACCACTCGGCCACCCTGACAGTTACTGATTTAATTAGTCTTGTTGGACATTAGTGTTTACGAAACTTTTCTTTTCCCCACTATATATATGCTCAACCACTTTTTGGTTTTTCAATGCTGATTTTTGTTTTGTTTCAATTTTTTTTCACTAACATTGCAGTTATCAGTATTGCAAACTGCGTGTTTAATATAGGGTTAAAGGCATTAAATAAATCACAAGCCTTACAGTAGTTGCCTATGATGTATGACATGCAACATGTTATTCAAAATTTCAAATAGAGCTGTGCCTTGTTAACATTAAACTCTGTTGGTCATTAAAATAACTACTTGTAAAATAATTCCAGTGTCGAATCCTATTAGCAAATAGCATATATTAAATTTATGTTTAAAGAGTTTTTTATAGCACCAACCATTGAGCAAAGGGGTGGGAAAAAGTGGGTTTTTCGGGAAACATTAATCATATCTCTCTTAATAGGCACAATATCAAAACCGTACAAAATGGACAATATTCCCCTAATAATTACCTAAAACTTTTGTCTGAAAGAATTTTTGATATGACCCGTCATTACGCCAAGGAATGAGAAAAATGATTTCGGAATTATAAGAAAATGCCAAGAGCTATCAGAGGTTGCCATGGCAACACTACTAAATTGATGAGGGATAAGACATCTGACGTAGCCATGACATCGCACTTGCACGAGATCAGATTCAGTATTTCCATCTGACTAAGCCGGCCCCGTGGTGTTGGGGTAGCGCGCCTGCCTCTCACTCGGAGGCCCCGGGTTCGATCCCCGGCTCCGTCAGGGATTTTATAACTGACGTGAGGGTTGGAACGGGGTGCACTCAGCCTCGTGAGGACAATTGAGTAGCTGTCTGACAGTGAGACAGCACCCCGATCACGAATACCAAGATTAACAGCCGAGGGGACCCGACGCGCTGATCACGCTTCACCCCAATATCTGCAGGTCAAATGGCTGGGCAGCGGTCGCTTGGTCGGCCTTAGCCCGTCATGGGCTGAATGGTGCCAGGGGTTGACTTTGACATCTGACTAAGTGGGAAGCGGCTTCGGTGACGTAACTGGTAGCAAGCATGCTGAATGTCAATGCCCAAGGTTGCGAGTTCAAAGCCGGCCGAAGTCGTCGGATTTTCTAAGAGCGCTAAAAATCCCTCAGTATGCTTTCCTTTGGAGGGGAAGTTCCAACGTTCGTTGCGAGTTGCTGGTTGTAGTGGCATCTAGTAGCCAAGTTCACAGGTAGGTGTCGTTGACGGTAGTACCTGGTAGCAACATTAGGAACTACTGCCTGAAATTGACCGTCTGCAGTCCTTACCTGAATTACAGACTAATACAGCCATTCATAAGTACACAGGGTTACATGACCGTGTTGTCGCAGCCCCTAAACTGAGGAACCAACCAAAATCTCTGCGGGAGATATAATTTTGCGTGAAAAAGTAACAGACCGTTACATAGTTACACATCAGTGTCGAAACCTTGCATAAGGACAGTGTGACCACAAGTATAAAAATGGACCCCAAATGACAAAAAGGTTACCGTTCCACATAAGACAATAAAATTTTTAAAATAAGCATAAAATGACGAAAAACAAAGTTAATTAAGCTCCAATTATAAAATACCTTCTCGCAATAAATGGGGTCTGATCCTTCTACGAAAACCTGCATATTCTGCCTATTTTCGCCTATCCCCAAGTTTGTCCGGTGAAATCTACCTCCGCCTTCCGGCGTGCCGAGAGGACTTTTTTTAAATTCAGATTTGTGTTTCACAGTAAACACAATTATTCTCCGTTTAAAACAAACCATACAATAGAGGAGACCGTCATGAGCTGAAGTGCATAGTCATTTATATTGACTTTAAGGATGGTTGTTGTGAGGGATCGAACACTCCTCTTGTTGGTTTTGGGGAAAGTGTACTCCATTCCATTCCTTTTTTTAAAAGCCACTAATCAGGTCCTAGCATTGGGCAGTTGCAAACCATTTGACTATTCATAACATCAAATGTGCATTTGCCTGGAGTAGAAGTGGGAAACCACATCAGTTTGGTGTATAGAAAACTCACCTCACCTCACCCCAACTCATTGGAAAAATGAAAATCATTTGTTTTTTGTCTTACTTAGGGGCTTGGAAATCATGGTTATCAGTCCTTGGGAAAATAATCATGGGCAAGCACACTATTATTAGCTGAGTTTCTAATACCTTTTTGCATACCCTAGGACCAGTATTGCATTATAAGACATGTCATGTGATATAAAACAAAAGAGGTCTTTAATTCCACCCCTGGGCGTCATATCTAGTGTCATGTAGGTTGACGATCACGGAGTCCCAGCTGAGACCGTCATTGCTTCCACTAACTTGTGCTAGGCTCCTCTCTGTCTTATTTCCTGTCGACCACACTTGCTCAACTCTTGTTCTCTACCGACCCCAACATGATTAGGGTATCCGAGGCCTAGGGAGTCTCTTCCTTTTGCAACTTCATTGGCCCTTGTTTATTTATTTTTTCTGATATCCTGAGGAGGCAGTCTTGCTTTTTTATTTTATTTTATTTGTCTTTTGCTCAAGCCCTCTCAAGAAGCCCCACCACTTGCGATGCACTCTGCATATGGCTACACCCTCAAGGGGCTTACGGCTGATCAGTTTAAAAGTTGGCGACCCCAAGGGATTTCTGAGCTGAGTCCAGTTTACCCCCTTTTTATCCATTACCTCTGGGGCATGCACTTTTTATCTGCCTTTCATGGCTCTCTTTCCTCCAACTCCCTCAATCCACATGCTTGAGGGTTGAGAGCCATTTTTTTATTCCTTCTGTCCTTTATTTGACCTGTTGCCCTTTAGTTTTCCATTTCTTCTTGTAGTATATAAGCGTGTAGTTAGTTTTAGTTATAGCTTAGATTTAATTTTCATTACCTACACCTCTCATGGTATGCCAATTCGTTAAACTATAGAAAACGTTTCTATATGTTCTGTTACATTATTATTTGACCATCTCACCGTGTAGTGGTTAACCTACTTGGTTGTCAACCCTAAGGTCTTGGCTTCCAAGCCCGACTATACCATGACATTCATTTCAAGGTTGCCATAAAGTTCACTAAGCCTTTGTCAAACCTAACAACGATCTAGTCATGTGCATAGCATGTCCGCTATCAAGCAAATGAGTAATATGAAACTTCCTGACAAGGTCGCTGTGCTGTTATCAGCAAGGCACACTACGCAAACCAAAGCCAGAGTCTCTGTGCAGATTCAACACAGCGGTAGTAGGCAAGCCTAGGTTTGTTGAAAAATCATCATGAATATAGCTCCACTGTCACTACAGAGGCCCCGGTTCGATTTTTTTTCACAAGGCTGCAACAGGGTAGACTGAGTCTTGACAGGTAAAACTTTTTGGGGACCATTCGTGAACCAGGGTAAAGGGTTGGCCATCCTGACTTCTTCAACACCTCAAACCAATGTTTACTATTACTGGTGAGTTATCATTTTTTCTTTCTTCGGCTTTTCCCAATTATTTTGAGTCGCCGGAGCCAACCAGGCTCATTTTGGTTTTGGCCGGGGATTTAAGGCCGAATGCCCTTCCTGACGCCACGTGATTTTTTTCAGGTGAAAATTCCAACCCCCGCCGTCACCGGGATTTGAACCCCACCTGCCCGAGTAAAGACGAGCAGCTAAGCACCTGCGCCATCACGCTCCCCACAGGTTAGTTATCTATCCGCACATTAATCCATAATTACCTAATAATAATAATAACAAAAATCATCCTCCATACACATGTCCATTAAAGCATGGTTTCACAAAGATGCTTATGCTTTTAGGTGTATAACACATTTTTTCCTCATAACATGACTATTTACTGTTTTAGGGGTGAAATGACCTATCCAGGTAAAAGCCCTAATCATCCCCTATTTTTTAAGCTATCACACCTAATTTTAGGCTTCTTCGTTTCCTAGATATGGATTTTTCAATTTTGGGGGGTAGTTTCACCCCCCTGCTATTTTTCATCAAAAACAAAAGATCTTAGGTTCATTTATCATTTTTAGGTGTTTAACACGTTTTTCCCCATAACATGACTATTTACTGTTTTAGGGGTGAAATGATCCATCGAGGTAAAAGCCCATATCATTCCCTATTTTTTAAGCTATCACACCTAATTTTAGGCTTCTTCGTTTCCGAGATAGGGATTTTTCAATTTTGGGGGGTAGTTTCACCCCCCTGCTATTTTTCATCAAAAACAAAATATCTTAGGTTCATTTATCATTTTTAGGTGTTTAACACGTTTTTTCCCCCATAACATGACTATTTACTGTTTTAGGGGTGAAATGATCCATCGAGGTAAAAGCCCATATCATACCCTATTTTTTAAGCTATCACACCTAATTTTAGGCTTCTTCATTTCCAAGATAGGGATTTTTCAATTTTGGGGGGTAGTTTCACCCCCCTGCTATTTTTCATCAAAAACAAAATATTTTAGGTTCATTTATCATTTTTAGGTGTTTAACACGTTTTTTCCCCATAACATGACTATTTACTGTTTTAGGGGTGAAATGATCCATCGAGGTAAAAGCCCATATCATCCCCTATTTTTTAAGCTATCACACCTAATTTTAGGCTTCTTCGTTTCCTAGATAGGGATTTTTCAATTTTGGGGGGTAGTTTCACCCCTCTGCTATTTTTCATCAAAAACAAAAGATCTTAGGTTCATTTATCATTTTTAGGTGTTTAACACGTTTTTCTCCCATAACATGACTATTTACTGTTTTAGGGGTGAAATGATCCATCGAGGTAAAAGCCTATATCATCCCCTATTTTTTAAGCTATCACACTTAATTTTAGGATTCTTCGTTTCCGAGATAGGGATTTTTCAATTTTGGGGGGTAGTTTCACCCCCAAACAGGGAATGTTGCCCCAAGTGCTAGGACCCCTCATACAAGTCCCTAGCATGATTGGTTCGCGAGATATGAACAAAAGTGTCGTTAGGCCCTTTCGACAAAAATGAATCATACATTCAAAAACGGGGCGTTACCCCCCAGGGCTATAATACTGCCTATGGCAAAATTCCATGAGGGGTTCAGAAAATATTAACAAACGTGTAGTTAGGTCCTTTTGAAAAAACCCGTCCGTGCGCGCACATACAAAAAAAAATTACTATTTCAACCCCCGGGTAAGGGTAGTTTTTATTTTGGTGTGAATATACCCCGTCCATAGAAAAGGGGAGTTCACCACGAGTCCTACGACACCTCATACGTTTAAGTCCGATTATTGGTTAGCGAGATAGTAAAAAGCCGATGACCTATTAGTTTTTTTTTGGTTTATTTAAATACGTATTAAAAACACTCATTGATAAATCATCATTTAAAAAGCCCGCTCTTTTACAAAAACCGCCAAGTTCGTAGGTATACAAAAATAAATTACTATTTCATCCCCCGGGTAAGGGTAGTTTTTATTTTGGGGTGGATATACCCCTTCGATAGAAAAGGAGAGTTCACCACGAGTCCTACGACACCTCATAGGTTTAAATCCGATTATTGGTTAGCGAGATAGTCAAAAGCCGATGACCTATTAGTTTTTATGGTTTATTTCAATACATATTAAAAAAAACACTCATTCATAAATCATCATTTAAAAAAGCCCGCCCTCTTACAAAACTCCTCAAGTGCGCATGCGTATAAAAAAACATTCATCGCCAAAATGTCAAAAAACACAAGTTTACCCCAAATGGCCTTTCCAAATTCCATCCATTAAAAAAAATAACCTCACCATCACCTAGAGCGGAAAAAATACCATCTAAACGACCCCTCACTCGACCCTACTCCTCCCCCACCACCTAACCCTTTGCCAACATAGGCATACATATTCAAGCACGAGCGCGACTTCAGGAAACCAACACTACCCCACTACTCGCGAATGACCTTTTAGTTTTGGTCTTTTAATCAAATAAAGAGCCTATAGGAAAGTAGGGGGCATTACTAGCAGTGCTAGGACACCCTGTAGGTTCTAATCCCATGTTTGGTTAGCGAGATATCAGGTTCGGGGCAAATACGAGGAGTGTTCAATAAGAAGTGGTCCAGCTCCCCCATCATCCCACTACTGTAATGCACTGGAGTCTAATTTAGTTCAATTGTTTGCATAACCTCAAAATGGCGGCTGTGCGAAATATTTCACTGACATTCCATATCTCCGAAACTATTGCAATTTTGTACGGTGGTAAAGGGTACTGGTAGAAGTTTATCTATGTATACTTCATAAACTTGTAAAGTAAAAAACGAACATGGTGACCAAGCGAATTTGAAATATTTTAATAGACTTTTCTCGTGATTTAACTCTCTGAGCGCAGTGAAATGTGGTACAGTAAATGATTTTGCAGATTATAATGCACTGCCATCTAATTTAAATCAATTGTTTACATAACCTCAATATGGCGGCTGTGCGAAATTTTTAAATTAAGTTTTTATTTCTTGTCTCGTAATCATGCGATCGAAGTGGAAGTTTGAATAATGAACCTAGGCAATAATTGTCCTTGAATGGTACATAATTCTATGGCCTATACATATAACAATCCTAAATATTCGAAATATTTAGACGGTTCTCAATATCTATGAATCTTTTACAGCAACCAAACTGATTTTTTTATGTTCATAGAGACTATGAACATATGTTCACCTATAGGACTTTCATTAACCTGGTGAGCACAAATCCAACATGGCGGCGACGCGAAGTATAAATATTTAAATGGACGATTCTCGCGAATTAACTATCCGAGTGCTGTGAAACGTTGCACGTTAAATGCGTATACAAATGTTGATCCACTAGCATCTAATTTATTTCAATTGTTTGCATAATCACAAGATGGCTGCTGTGCGTAATTTTAAAATCTCGTTTTTACTTCTTGTGTTCTAATCATGCGATTGAAGTTTGAATACCACACGTACACAATAATCTTAATGTAATAGTACAAAAATAAAAATCCAACCTGGCAACAATCTGAAATATTTAGACGGTTCTCAATATCTACGAATCTGTTACAGCAATTAAACTGAAATTTTGTATGTTGTTAGAAGAAATTAACATGAGCAGGATATATGAAAATAGGCTGTATATTTCTTTACGGAACTACTTGTTTCATCATGCAAGAGTACGTGGTGTCCTTAGGACACCATGTAGAGTTCGCCTTGGAACTGATCACAACATTTTAATACATTTTGAGGCCATCTTACTACTATGCCATTAATTTGAAAGCATTGAAACTTTGCAAATGCATTTAGTGATATCTCCTCAACACAGGATAGGAATATTGGTAAGATCCAAATGCCCAGTTTATGTAAAATAAATTTTAAATTTTACCCGGAAAATAATTTTTGAGAATGTTTTAATCTCTTTAGGTACACTTTTCTCAGCAAGTAGCAGACAGAGAACAAGTAAACTGCCCACATATGTCGTATAGGCTTTGATTTACACAGTAGGTGAAATATTTTATTCATTAGATTATCATTTGGCCAATTAAAAAATATTATATTTGATGTACCAAATTTTGGTAAATGTTTTGTAATATTTAATTTTATAGGGCTTGATATCTGTTAATATCCAGTTATATTTCTCCTATTGTGTTTATAATGACCCCATGCATACCCATAAAAAATTTCATGACAATAAGTTCAGTAGTTTCAGAGAAAAATGTACCTGAATGTCAAAAAATATATAAGTTACGGTAAATGACAAAAATACAAAGACATGAGTTTTTGACACATACCAGCCTGTTAGAATTTTCCAGCTCCATACTCGTCTTCATTCTTGGTTTCCTCATCTTCTTTCTTCTTCTTTTCAGCTCTCTTCTTTATCCTGGCTTCTTTGGTCATCTCCTGGACACTCTTTTCAGCTTCCTTCAGTCGCAGCATATCACTCTTGCGATGCGCACATGCCATGTCATTGCCTGGTACAATGCCAAGTTTTTCTAAAACTTGTGTTCTACTCACAGAACCATCATTGAAACAAATGACAGCATCTAGCACACCTAGTCTCAAAGTACTCATTCCAACAAACACATTTTGATGTCATAGTTGATTTATTGCTGCCACATGAATTACATTGTACTTCCAATCTTGTGGCTAAGCCCCTTCTACTTTTTTCATCTTCCTTTAGTTCAAAACAGTCTACACTATCACAGTGTTTACATTTAGCAAATGAGTGTAGCAAAGCAGAAAGTACACCTATATTTACAATTACTTAACTATCACAACTACTTGCATTACTCACAGTAGAACTGGCATTACTCTCGGCTTCCAAATAATAGAGTTTCCTTTTTGAGGCACTGCTTGCTCTTCCAATGTCATGTTTTGAGTCGGTTGAAGGCAACCCAAAATCACTCTTCACACCTTTTGCAACACGGCGATAATATTTGCCTTTACCAAACTTCCTAATTCGACCCATAATAACACACGGGAACACAAAACTGTAAAGAAATATTATAAAAACAACGACGACTGATCTACACGAGGTTACCACTGAAAATTCAAAACATCAACAATTTTCCGCGGAAAACGATGGTCAGATGTTTCCATGGAGATTATATAAGCTACCAGAACTACCAACAGACAAAACAAGACTTCCTATTAGCATGCCGAAAAACAATATTTGGTGACAGTCCACGCCAGGTGGGCGTGGTCAGTAGAGCACCATAATTAAATGCCCCGAAAAAGGCATTAAAGGGCCGGAAGGTGCAAAAATCATATGCCAGATTATAGAATAGACCTTCCCTCAAACATTTATCACAGAAAAAAAAATCCCATTTTTTTATCCCTCAACTCTACAAGGTGTCCTTAAAACTTACACAATTAAATAGAAAAGTCAATTAATGTGCCTTAGTTTCAAATTTTGCTGTTTTGTGTTACGTCTGCATTTAGTGTTTAGTAAGAATAAATGGAAAGGAAATACATCAAGGTATGTCCACATGCACCCATGCTGGCTGTACCGACGAGGGACTGCCTGCTTGCCCAGAATCTATTAGAGATCTGATTGTTTCCACGTCCATGGATGGTTGAAGTTGTTACAATTGTGCCATGATTATAGATTAACTGGTGACTGGGAAGGAGTATCCAGCAAGTGAATTTTAAAAAATCCAAAATGATGTTTGCTTGTTCCGAGCTTTATCGCTGTATGCAAGGGACTTGTGAAGTTTGCTAAGTACAATATGCCAGGTGAAGGATAGTCTTGCTATTTATTTTCAGTCACTACTCTGGAAAACAGGGAATTTTTAAATCCTGGAAAACCCAGGGAATTATCAGGGCGTTTTAATGATACTCTGGGAATTTTAATCTTACAAGGCCCAACCGTAAATAATTGGAAATTAAGAATTTTCATTTTGTTGGGGGAAAAGTATATTCTGGTGATTATTGTTGTAGATGTATGTTCGTACTGACATTTAATCAGTGAGCTCTCATTTCATGCAAGATATAGCACACAAATTACACGTGTAAACAGTGTATTTGTATATAAATGTGTAACTATGATTTTTGAGAGCATTAATATTGATGAACTACTTTGAATACTCGCAAGTACAACAGTTTTTCTGGATGAAAATTTTAGAAATTGGCAACATATAGAAAAATAATATTTTATTTTATTTTGCTTTTTTTGTCTTTTTGTCTTTTCAACTTTGCCATGCTACCCTTTATTGTTCGAGCACTTTTTGAAATATACTTTAAGTACAAACTCTGTTTTATATATTTATAGGTTATGGCCGCTACTATTACTAAAGGAATTTTCTGATTTATCCTGCAAAAATCAGGGAATTGTCAGGGAAATCTGTTAGTTGGTTTTGGTAGACATACTGCTTTAACACAATATGCATTGTTTAGCTTAGTTTTCAAATACAGTACACTGTTCACACCAGGGTACAAACAACTCCTGTATGTTTATAATAAATTAGCAGGTACCCGCGTGTTCGCTCGCGTCATAGTCGTGTCATAATGTTATTCAATGAAATGCAGGTTTAACCCCATTAACACCCCTTTAGAACCTGAATATCCAAAAAACTCTCCTTAGTAGACGTTCTCGACACACAACAAACATATCCCCAAAATTTAATAGTTTTGGTTGGTCTATGAAAGTGAATATCCAAAAATCATTCCTTAGTGGACGTTTTTCTTCAAGAATGTCACCCCTCCCCATGGGCCCCTTAAATTGGATTTATGAAAAAACGGTCGAACACCTATTTATTTATTTATTATTAAGCTGATTGTTTTCCTCTGAGTTTCAAACTCCTCGCCTATGTCGTTTAAGAGATGCACGCTCCGTTAGGAATCCTTCAACCCCCACTTTTCACCCCTTTGAGTCATAATATAGGCCTACACTACATCGAAAAACCATTAGGCATGTGTCAGCTTATTTTTAATGATTAGTTTATATGCCAAGTATCACATCCCCAAATGAAACCACTCGTGAGATGTTGTTATTCAATGAAATGCACGTTTAACCCCTTAACACCCCTTTAGTACCTGAATATCCAAAAAGTTTTCCTAAATGGACGATTTTGACATACAACGAACATATCCCCAAAAATTCATGTTTCTAACGTCAATAATATTTTGGCTGGGCGATGATGAGTGAGTGAGTCAGTCAGGACATTTTCTTTAATTTATTTTTGGGAATTTCACCCCTCCCCATGAACCCCTTAAATGGGATACAATGAAAAAAAAACGGTCGAACACCTATTTACTTATTTTTTAATGTGATTTTTTCCGCTGAATTTCAAACTTCTCGCTAATGTCGTTTATGAGATACACGCTCCGTTAAGAATCCTTCAACCCCCAATTTTCACCCCTTTCACCTCATAATATACACCATATCCATAAACCCTTAGAAATATTATGTCTGCTTTTTTTTATTGATTAATTTATATGCCGAATATCACATCCCCAAATGAAACAACTCTTGAGATATTGTTAATCAACGAAATGCACGTTTAACCCCCTTAACATCCCTTCAGAACATGAATATCCAAAAATCCAAACTTAGTGGACGTTTTCGACATACAACGAACATATCCCATAATTTCAAGTTTCTAACTGCAATAAGTTAGGCTGGGGGTTGATGAGTGAATATCCAATAATCCTTCCTTACTGGACTTCTTTCCCCAGAATTTCACCCCACCCTATGGCCCCTTAAATTGGATTTATGAAAAAACGGTCGACCACCTATTTACTAATTTTTCAAGCTGGTTTTCCCCCCAGAGTTTCATACTTTATGCCTCTGTCTTTTAAGAGATACTTGCTCCGTTAGGAATCCTTCAACCCCCACTTTTCACACATACACCTCATAATATACACTACATCGAAAAACCCTCAGACATGTATCTTCTTATTCTTAATGATGAGTTTATATGCCGAATATCGCATCCCTCAAGGAAACCAATCGGGAGATATTGTTATTCAATTAAATGTAGGTCTACCCCCTTAATACCCCTTTAGAACCTGAATATCCAAAAAACCTTCCTTAGTGGACGTTTTCGACATCAACGAACATAACCCCAAAATGTCATGTTTCTAACTTCAATAATTTTGGCTGGGCGATGATAAGTGAGTCAGGACTTTTTCTTTCAATTTTCTTTTTTCAGAATTTCACCCCTCCCCATAAACCCCTTAAATTGGGTTTATGAAAAAAGAAATTCGACACATATTTACATATTTTAAGCAGCTTTTTTCCTCTGAGTTTGATGAGTGAGTCTGTCAGTCAATCAGTTAGGAAACTTTCTTTCGTGTTTTCTTTCCCCCAGAAATTCACCCCTCCCCATGGGCCCCTTAAATTGGATTTATGGAAAACGGTCAAACACCTATTTATTTATTTTTAGCTGGTATTTTTTCGCTGAGTTTCAAACTAATCGCCTATGTCGTTTATGAGGTACACGCTCCGTTAGGAATCCTTCAACCCCCACTTTTCACCCCTTTCACCTCATAATATACACCACATCGAAAAACCCTCAGAAACATGTCTTCTTATTTTTAATGATGATTTTATATGCCGAGTATCACATCCCTCAATGAAACCAAGCCGGAGATATTGTTATTCAATGAAATGCAGTTGTACCCCCTTAACACCTCTTCAGAACCCGAATAAACAAAAATCCTTCTTAGTTGACGTTTCCGACATTCAGCGAACATATTCCCAAAATTTAATGTTTCCAACTTCAATAGTTTTCGCTGGGCGATGATGAGGGACTGAGTCAGTCAGGTCATTTCCTTTCAATTAATTTTTACCAGAATTTTACCCCTCCCCATTGGCCCCTTAAATTGGATTTATAAAGAATAACTTGAACACCTATTAACTTATTTTTAAGCTGTCTTTTCCCCCTGAATTTGATGAGTGAGTGAGTTAGTCAGTCAGTTAGGACACTTTCTATCCTTTTTTTCTTCCAGAATTTCACCCCTCCCCATGGGCCCTTTAAATTGGATTTATGAAAAAACGGTCAAACCACTATTTACTTATTTTTAGCTGATTTTTTTCCGCTGAGTTTCAAACTCCTCGCCTATGTCGTTTAAGAGATACACGCTCCGTTAGGAATCCTTCAACCCCCACTTTTCACCCTTGTCACCTCATAATATACACCACATCGGAAAACCCTCAGACATGTGTGTTCTTATTTTTAGCCTATTTTCAATTTTGAAAAAATAGGCTTATGAGATCACCTTTTGTCCGTGTGTGTGTGCGTGTGTGTGTGTGTGTGATTCGTGTGTGTGTCCCCCCCTAATAAAATCTAAACGGCTGGAGCGATTTCAATGAAACTCGGAAAGTTCATAGCACTATTCCCGGCGACCTCGACCGTGACCTTCAAATTTTGTTACGACTCACCAATCCAACATGGCGGCTGTGCGAAATATTTCACCAGCATTCAATAACTCCGAAACTATTACCGATATTACCCTGACATTTTCTATGGTGATAGAGGGAACTACTATAAGTTCACTTATGTGACTTTTGAAAATCTGGTAACTACAAAACCAACATGGCGGCCAAGCGAATTTGCGACATTTAAATAGACGTTTCTCGCGATTTGACCAACCAAACGCAATGAAACTTGGTACAGTATATGTTTATATACATTGTAATGCACCGACATCTAACTTCGTTCAATTGTTTACATAATCACAAGATGGCGGATGTGCGAAATATTTCACTGGCATTCTATATCTCTGAAACTATTAGCGGTATCTCCCTAAAATTTTGTACGGAGATAAAGGGCACTACTGGAAGTCCATCTATAAGATTTTCAAAAACCGGTTAACTACAAAACGAACATGGCGGCCAAGCGAATTTGTACAATTTAAATAGACCTTTCTCGCGATTTAATGTTCCAAGCGCACTGAGACCTGGTACAGGAAATATTTATACACATTGTAATCCACTGGTATCTAATTTAGTTCAATTGTTTACATAACCTCAAGATGGCGGCAGTGCGAATTTTAAAATGCGCGCGAAAATATTTTTTTTGTCTGTATGTCTGTTTGTTTCTTTGTCTGTGGACGAATTTGTTCCCTTATAACTCGAGAACGGCTGGGTGTATCAACGTAAAATTTGGTACAGATATCCATCAGAGGCACGACACTAATCATTGATGTAACTCTTCTCCGTACCTCTCATAAAAGGGGGCCTACCCCCTTAAAATACATGCACATTTAGCCGTAGAAAGACGAGACAAAACTCACTTTCAACCCCTCAATGTGAGAGACAAAACTCGGGTCCCCGAAAACCAAATTTTAAGGACCGAAGACCAACCGTTTTTGAGATATTCCCAGAAAACTAATTTAATTTAATAAACTAATGAACGAATGCAAGCCAGTAACCATGCCAACGGATTCTCAGAGGTCCATCTATTGCTGTAAGACGCAATGCAATTCCATTAATTACATTAGTGTGAAAGTTTGCAAACGGCTAGAAGGTTATCACGGAACCAAATTAAGCCGTAAAATTCATCCATCGGCCTGACTTAGAAACTTCCTGCGAAATAATATGGGTTGAGATTATTATCCCAAAAAGGAAGAATTTACTCGTAGGTTGCTTCTACCGCCCACCTTCCAGCAAAATTGACACCTTAGAAGAATGTTTCAACTCTACTGTTCTTGCCCTCAATCAAGAAAATGAAATAGTGTTGCTAGGCGATTTTAACTCCCATATCTCCTGGACATCAATAGACAATGGTACCATACACTCTCCCCAAATAGATACTTTCATTTTATCAAATTTTATAAACGGTCTACATCTGAAACAGTTCAATCTACATCCAACAAGGAAATCCGAAACACTGGACCTCATATTTTCAACCCTGCGCAATGTCACTGTGACCGTTGGAAGAAATATCCTGAACACCGACCATAGCTCAATAGAAGCCTCTCTCCCCGTCCCAGCGAGCAGACATAAAAATAGCCCCACCACCGATAAGAAAGCTTTCCCTCTTTGGAGAAAGGTCGATTGGCAAGCTGTCAATCAGGATTTATCATCTCTACCCTGGTGCCTGCTAACAGCTGAGAGAGACGTAAACAGCGCAGTGGCCTTGTTTGAGGATTTACTTTACTCGGCCATTAAACAACACGTTCCTTTCTCCGTACCCAAATCCAACAAATACCCGCACTGGCTAAGTCAAAACACCAAACTCCTTCTCCAAAATAAAACTCGAGCGTGGTCACTGTGGAAATCAGTTCCTAATCGTCATACACGCAATGTATTTATTCACCTACGGAAAATTTCGAGAGTTCATATGACAGAAGATTACAACCGCTACATTTCTTCCATAACAGGAAATCTCAAGAATAACCCGAAGAAGTTCTGGACACTTATATCATCCCGTAGAAAGACTCCCAGAATTCCACTTAACCTAAACCTCCATAATGAAGAAATCCCATTTGAATTGAGGTCCACACATTTCAATGAATATTTCCATTCAACCTTTTCAGATCCCGTGCCAATCCCCAGTCCCCCTCAGCTTACCAGCGTCTGTTCTGATTCACTGTCTCAAATTTCAACGACCCCCGATGAAATTCAAAATATTTTAAAAAGTCTTCCCGCAAACAGATCTACCGGACCATCTGACATAAGCCCTATATTCCTGAAAAACACGTCTGCATCTCTCAGCATCCCCTTATCCATGATACTCAACTGGTGCATGACTTCCGGCACTTTTCCTGACTCATGGAAAAGAGCTGATGTCACACCTGTCTTTAAATCAGGCAGCAAGCATGACATTTCCTCATACAGACCTATATCTATCGTCCCTATACTCTCTTCAGTCTTCGAAAGAATAATACATTGCCGTCTCCTCACTTTCACCAAACCACACCTCTCAGAAGAACAACATGGCTTCGTCCCTGGAAAATCATGTTTAACAAATCTGACTGTTCTGAACCATCACATAATTTCTGCAATAGATCAAAAATCTCAGCTAGATGTAATCTACGTCGACCTGGCCAAAGCATTTGATTCCGTGAACCATTTCCTTCTCCTCCACAAGCTTGCTTCACGATACAACGTACATGGATCCTTCCTATCCCTAATACAAAGCTACCTGTCCAATAGGCAACAACGGGTAGTGCTTCCAGGGTCTGTATCGTCCTGGCTCCCAGTCTTATCAGGAGTAACTCAGGGCAGTATCCTGGGACCCCTTCTCTTCGTGCTGTATATGGACGATATAAACACATGTGTGCAAAATTCTCCGTGTTCCCTTCTTCTATATGCTGATGACCTCAAGATATTCAGAAAAATTTCCAATTCTGACGACCACGCTGACCTCCAGGAAGCAGTGAATACTTGTACTGATTGGTTCAACAAATGGAAGTTATCCCCAAATCCGAAAAAGTGCTTCAATGTGTCTTTCTCACTACTGAAATCTGGAAATCAGGCGAACTATAAAATATGTGGAAATAAATTGGATACGGTTTCTCTGGTGAGAGATTTAGGTATTATTCACGATGATAAATTGACATTCTCTCCCCACATTGACCATATCAAATCTCGCGCAATGCGCAGTCTCGGCATTCTATACAGATTCACAGAAATTAAAGACCTCACTGCACTTAAATTATACTTCACCACATATGTTCTCCCTTTCCTAGATTTCTCTTCTCCAATCTGGTCTACTTCGGCTATAACCAATATTTCTAAATTGAACAGTGTCTTTAATTTCTTCATATCAGTAGTCAAAGCTCGCAATCCTTCACTAAGGCACTTCACCAAATCCGATATTCTAAACCAGCTCAATGCACTCGACCTGAGAAGCCGTCTACAATTTACTGACCTGTGTTTCTTACATAAAATTATGAATGGTTACACAAAATGTAACATGCTCTTAAGCTACTTCCCACTTCATGTTCCCTCCCGTTCAACACGCCAGAACCATTTACACCACGTACCTCGCCCACGTCTTGAAGTACAGAAGCGCTCTATTTTCCACCGTCTACCTACCCTTAGCAACTCCCTTCCAAACATTGACATATTCTCTCCCTATCGAACATTCAAACATAACATTAGAAGATCCCTTTCACCCTCTTTTCCTAACCCCTCGCCCTCCTAATCACTCACTACCCCAATCAATCCCTGCGTCCTTCCCGAGATTTATCCCTTCTGCTATCACTGCCAATTGTTACCTGTTATTGTTGTTGTTGTTGTTTTTGTTATTATTATTTGAAATTGTTAAAATATTAGTGTAAAATGACCTTTTCATGGTTGTATCTAATAATTATTAAATAAATAAATAAAAATAAATAAATAATGCGCTTAAGGGGATCAAGGGGTACTCTAGAATTGTTTCACGCGATTTACACCTGCGGTTGTGGTACGGCAGGTCTATTATATTCCTATCCCCGTATTAGGCATTCATTCATTCATTCATTCATTCATTCATTTCGTATAGGCCATCTATGGACCGCGTCATTCCAACCGTCTCCTACTAGCTTTGATGTTTGCCCTGTAGGCCCGCATTCGTTCTCGGTGGACTTCCTTCCCTTCCTGGGTCCAAATCTTTCCCGTTTTCTGCTTCGGTTTTTCTTGGAAACCTTTACAAGCTTGAAGTTTCCTTTTGAGTGGGGCGCGCTCCTGAATGTCTGTTGGTGTAATCCCCACTTCTTTCAGATCTTTATCCAGTTCAATGAACCAGGCTCATTTTGTTTTCCTCTCCTGAAAGTAAGTTATTTTGCGGTTGGTCAGTCTCGCTGGGCTCATTCGTTTCACATGCCCAAAAAATGGTAACCTTCTCTTCCGGATGACGTTGCTTATCTTCTCCACATGAGTATATAGGTCATGGTTATGCCGTCTTCTGTATTCCCCATTGTCTTTGACGGAACCCAATATCTTTCTCAACATCTTCCTCTCTTTGGCCTCCAGTTTCTCGACCAAGCCTCTTTAGCCTACTTTCGATTTTTGCAAAAAATGAAAGTAGACTTATGAGATCAACACAGGGCGAAAAAAGTGTGTCTGTCTGTGTGTGTGTATGTGTGTGTGTGAGTCTGTGTGTGTGTCTGTGTGTCTGTGTGTGTGTGTGTGTGTGTGAGTGTGTGTACTCTGAATGTCTGTCCCCCCATATCAATTCGAACACGGTGAATGCGAATTGAACGAAATTTGGTACAAAGGTAGCACTAGCAAAGGACACCTCAGTGTCATGTTTTATATCGCCGCCATCTTTAATAAAACTGAATGGCGGCCACTCAAACGTTCGAAACGTAAAATCAAATAACGACTAACCAAATCATCCGATCTCTACCAAATTTGGTAACAACATACCTTCGTATAGGATGCGTCTTGTGACCAAACTACAAGGTCGTCCGCCATACCATTTCAGGATGGCGGCCGTGCGAATTATGCAAACTTTATAATCCATATCATGGGACCCACCAGTTCCGATTATCGAGCCGAGAATCATTTTAACTGTTCTAAAGGAAGAGGCACGTTCGAAATTAAAAGTTTATTTTGTAATACTATAGTGCAGACGTGATTTTAAAAAGCTGAGCTGATTTAGTAATAAGACAAGATGGCAGCGGATATCTTGTGCCTGACTTATATTTTACTAATTTGAGTATTGCATGCAATATAGCGTACTGATATAAAATAAATAAACTTTGTATGAAATGCTTTATATATAAATAATATACTCCAGTGATGAAATCGTTTAGTATAAATCACTATTTGCTAACAAGTTCTATGTAAGTCATTTTATGTAGAACGATATTCGTTGACACAATTAGCTCAGTGGTAGAGCGTTAGCCTATCGCTCAAATGCCTATGGTTCAAACCCGATCAGAGCTAGTTTTTTTGCTTGAAATTTTATATGTTTATTGTTTTGTAATGACTCAGATGTTTTAAAATTAAGCGTTATATTGTGCATATTATGGTGTAAAATATATATTTAATTATAACATAATTCGCCAGCAGATTTACTCGAGACATCTAGCTGCCAAAAAGGTAACTAGATTAACTTCCAGATTTTATTGAAAAGTTTCTTCTTCTGGCCGCTAGAATGCACTCGCTCTGTTAGGATTATATTGTTAGATATTTCACCACCAGATATCACGACTAGTCTACGTGGGGCTCCATTGATTACTATACCATTTGCATTCTATGCGCATCGAATTTGAAGAATGACAAGATGATACTACGATACATTTTTACTTTCTATTTTAAAGGGTTTGTAACAGCCTTTTGTGCGTTATTTGAAAATGTTAATTGAAGTAAAGAACAAAACGATTTCACATAGTATCTGAACTCTATCGTTGGTGCTAGTTCAGGATATTAATTAATACTTCTATTTCAGCCAAATAGCAATCGAAAATATCCACATAGTTGGTATACACACGTCTCTGTAGGGTCATGGAAAGATTTGTTAATTCAATTAGGGTTGTGAAAGTCATACGCAGCCAGACGTGTAAAGACATGCCTCAACTCAAAGTTGGATGTTGCCCGCGTCAGGCCGATTGTGTAATAATAATAATAATAATAATAATAATAATGTTATTGGTTTTACGTCCCTTTTAACTACTGTTGCTTTTAGAGACGCCGGGGTGCCAGAATTTTGTCCCGAAGGGGATCTTTAACGTGCCAGTAAATCTACTAACACGGCTCCCTCGCATTTGTGCACCCTCAAATGCCAGCTGACTGCGCCAGGATACGAACCTGAAACATACGGTCCAGCAAGCGAGAACGTTACCGCTGAGCCACGCCGCCAGTCCGGTCGATTATGTCTCCAGATCCATAACATTCTTTAGATACTTCTTATCTTTCTTTCTTCAATGATGGTAGCGGTTTTTATCTAGGTTGTGGCGTTTGGTAGAGGTAAATCGTTTCTAAGGTCTTCAACACAGAATAGTTCTATTATACTCTTTGATAATAACAACGAGTTATAACTATACTCATACATTTAGGAGAAAGTAGGCTATATGTTCTTTACTGAACATCTTGTTTGTTCATCGTGAGGCATTCAGAAGCATGCAAGACCTCCGGACGGATGACACTGCAGTAATGTTTTAGTTTTGTGTTGAAGGATATTGACCTTTTCTTATAGATGTCCTTAGTTAAATGGTAAGCCATTCCCATTTTGCTCATGCGTGATGTGAATGTTTCTTTCTCTGATAATATCCCTTCCCTGACCCGTCCTGAAAAGAAAAGTACATGGCCATTGGCTGAATAAACAAGAAGTTCCATGACGAACTAAATAGCCTACTTTTCTTAAAATTTAAGATTCATGCCAATGATAAATTTATATGGATCTATCTAGAATAATGACGAAATTAAGTTGGTAATATCGAAATTTCTAATTAGTTCGAAATACTGTATACCTGGAATAATGTAGCCTAATAGAGAACTGCAGTGGCAGCCCTGGTGACTGAATATATTCTTAGTTCCATCTCTTAAGGTACAGAATACAAAATTTGGTTGTAGTCCAATGGTTAGCATGGACGTTACATGCAGTTAAACATTGGACCTAACAGCGTGCGTAAAATCATGTTGGCAACAATGACATACATGTATTGGTCAGACATATTCTGAAATAATATAATCCATTGTTGTGTCAATTTTGAATGAAATCCATTAGTTAGTAGAGAAGTTACATGCATTTTTAAATTGGACCTATCAGCAGGCTTAGATTCTTATTGGTAGCACTGGCGTACGCCTATATTAGTTACTCCAAATTAATCTAGAATGCCAGGTACTATACGTGTGCAAAGTTTAGACCTATTGGCTTGCATACTTTCTGATACATTGATATTAGGATAACAAAAATAGAGAGAGTATTTATTAACAGTTGGCAGCCCTGGTTACTCTTAAGAATCGGCATAGTCATATCTGTTATGGTACACATAGCACACACTAAATTTGGTTGAAATCCAAATTATAGTATAGAAATTACATGTATTTAAAGTTGGACCTCTCAGCAGGCTTAGAATGATGTTGGTAGCACTGACGTATATAAGTTACTCCAAATTAATATAGAAAGTCAGGTACTATACGTTTGCATAGTTTAAAGCTGTCGGCTTGCATACTTTCTGATATATGGGTATTTGGATAAAAAAATTGAGAGCATTTATTAACAGTTGGCAGCCCTGGTGGCTCTTAAGAATACGCTCAGTCATATCTGTTTATGTACACATAGCACATACGAAATTTGGTTCAAATCCAATTGATAGAGTAGAAGTTATATGCATTTAAAATTTGGACTTATCAGCAGGCTTATAATCATTTTGGCAACACTGTCATGTATGGCCTCCTGGAAATTTAACTGCAATATTATTATCTATACGTGTGCCAATTTTGAAATAGCTCCCATTCATACCTTCCAAGATATCCAACATGGAGCTCAAATTTCAATAGCGATTTTTCAGCAGTTGGTAGCACTGACATCATTTTCAAATATGGCCGTGAGATACTCAGGTATAGATCTTTACTCCTACCAAGTTTTGTTTCGATTGCTGCAGCCGTTATGGAGTTGATAAGGGTGGGGGGGCACACACACACGGCCAGACAGACAGACACACATTTGCCCGATCTCATAAGTCTACTTTTTCCTCATTTTTGCAAAATGTGAAAAGTAGGCTAAAATTGTCATACACATGTAGACAGCTCTCATTAGACCCATACTCACATACGCTTACCCTGCAATAGGCTTCACCTCACTTTCAAACCTAACAAAATTACAATCCATACTGAACTGGATGCTGCGATTAGCTATCTATTCGCCATATCGCCCTCGCACAACAGACCTACATAAGAACACAAAAGTACCATATAGTATGGACTTTGTTACATGACAGACACGTAAATTCTACGCTAATGCAATAACAAGCACACATCCATTAATTCAACAACTACTGTCGACCAAAGTATTATGTGTACTCGAGTTAGAAGGTTGTTTGTGAAGTAACCAATATACCTACGTAAAATCCAATGGCATCATCATTTGCATCGTTCTATTTTACGTTAGTTCACGTAGGTTTGGAATTTTTAATTGATATTTTAATATTTTTTATCGCAGTTGGAACACCAAAAAGTGCACGTTTTTAAGCGTTTTCAACCATGTGTCACATTTAAGAATTATTATCTCAAAAACTCGTCATCAGATCGAATCCAAATTTTAACACAATATGCATTGGAACTGGTTTATTAATTTCACAATTTTGTGTGTCCAAGGAACAAAGTTGTTATCATTTTTGTAAGGAAACCTTTTTCTCGGCTCGGGGTGGTTGGAAGATGTAGTTCTTGGTTGCGTTGCAATCATTATACATCAAAAAGGTATGCTGTATGACTGTGAAATACGTAAATTAATTCACTTATTTTATATCGGTTTGTATTTGTACGAGGAAATAACACATGGTTCACCAGCTAGCCGCTCTGGGAAAAGCTGTACAGCGTTGCTGAGATGGAGCCCATCACTTCCGAGCGAGATACGCCATGATGCTTGAGGGCACCATTTCGGCAACGCTGTACAGCTTTTCCCAGAGCGGCTAGCTGGTGAACCATGTGTTATTTCCTCGTACAAATACAAACCGATATAAAATAAGTGAATTCATTTACGTATTTCACAGTCATACAGCATAACTTTTTGATGTATAACGATTACAACGCAACCAAGAACTACATTTTCCAACCACCCCGAGCCGAGAAAAAGTTACATTACAAAAATGATACCAACTTTGTTTCTTGAACACACAAAATGGTGAAATTAATAAACCAGTTATACAACATTCCAGTGTATATTGTGTTAAAATTTGTATTCGATCTGATGACGGGCTTTTGAGATAATAATTCTTAAATGTGACGCATGGTTGAAACACGCTTAAAAACGTGCACTTTTTGTGTTCCAACTGTGATAAAAAATATTAAAATATAAATTAGAAATTCCAAACCTACATGAACTAACGTAAAATAGAACGACGAAAATGTTGATGGTATTGAATTACATGTAGGTCTATTGGTTACTTCACAAACAACCTTCAAACTCGAGTACACATAATATTTTGTTCGACAGTAGGTAACTACGAACCAGACCCTAATACAACTAGAAATGCAGGCCAAAATATATTTTAATACTTAAAGACATTTTACAAAACCCAGATATCTAAACAATTCATTCTATTATTTTACACCCAACTTCACGTGGCTCACGCACCTGGCCCCGAGGTTTACCCTGCGTGGCGGGTAAAGGCTATGCCAGCCCGCCCGGGATGATTGACCTCGAACCAGGGAGCCCAAATTACAGAATTCATAGCAAACTCGAACCCAGTACACAAATGAAGCCCGGTCGTGCGTAGTCAGCTTCAGATGACTGACTGCGTTTCGACCGGTATACTGACTATAATTACAATCCGCTCGTACCAAAACCAGTTAAATACATTCAGATAAGACCCAAATATCATAAATTACTGATAAAACAATTAACAGCATAATAAACAACATGAGCACATCTTAAACACAATTAACAAGAATCAGTAATATTTTTTATTGTAGCAGAAAATAAATGAAATGCATGTGAGTGTTATTAATAAAGCAATAGTGAAAATGGTTTCTAATTTATAAATACACATTAAGCTAGAGGTAAATGGTACGCTCATCATAGTTGTGTCAGGGAAGAAGCTGCCCCTATTTATTGTAATAGGAATTCAATATGATGTGCATTTCAAATTACTGTTTCACTTGTATAGATCAGCACCATCTTTTGAGCGCGATAGTAACCATAGCTGTTACATGTAGTTCATTGAAATGCCACGCGGATCACTTCTGTAGTGCTATTGACTACTACGATAACATGCAGATGGCAGCATTACTAGTTCAGCTCTTCAAGCGCAGTGGTACAATAGGAGAATGGGAAAATATCAATGTGTTATTTCAACCGAAATGTTGCGAGGGTGGATTACCAAAGAAGAATTGAGCCGAAATAGAACACTCGATAAGACAGCATGGGGACAAATAGAAAACTGGTCTGAACCTTTTAAACAGTAGCGTCAGCAGGATATTTTATCCAATGGGGCATGTGCAGGATTTTCTCCAGGGAAAGGGGGGGAGGGGGAAATAATATTTTTCATTTCAAAAGGTTGGTATATTGACTTACGCGGCCTGTGAATTAAACGCAGCAATATTTCTAGGTTTATGCCGTGCATTGTGTGGGGGTTCGCCTAGGAACACCAAGCTGGCTCATCAGCGGGCTCTTGGTTTCTGTGTCCGGATCCCCACAGGAGTAGTGAACTGCGTGCTACCTCCCTTTTTTATAAAGGGCACCCGTGCCTCTTTACTGCGAGAGCTAAAAGCTCAAGCAGCCTTAACCTCCCTATGAAGGCTTCCAAAAAGATGGTATATTGGAACTCAGCAATTCTTCTAGGTTTGTGCCGTGTCTTGTGTGGGGTTTTGCCTAGGACACCAAGCTGGGTCTTGGTGTCCCCGCCTGGACCCCCACAGGAGTAACGAACTGCGCGCTACCTCACTTTATATAGAGTGCAACTGCACTACTTTACTGCGAGAACTAAAAGCTCAAGCAGCCTTAACTTCCCTATGAAGGCTTCCAAAAAGATGGTATATTGGCTTTCACGGTCGGTGAATTAAAACTCAGCAATTCTTCTAGGTTTGTGCCGTGTCTTGTGTGGGGTTTCGCCTAGGACACCAAGCTGGCTCATCGGCGGGCTCTTGGTGTCCCCGTCTGGACCCCCACAGGAGTAACGAACTGCGCGCTACCTCCCCTTATAGGGAGGTTAAGGCTGCTTGAGCTTTTAGTTCTCGCAGTAAAGTAGTGCAGTTGCATTCTGTATAAAGGGAGGTAGCGCGCAGTTCGTTACTCCTGTGGGGGTCCATGCGGGGACACCAAGAGCCCGCCGATGAGCCAGCTTGGTGTCCTAGGCGAAACCCCACCCAAGACACTGCACAAACCTAGAAAAATTTCTGAGTTTTAGTTCACTGGCCGTGAAAGCCAATATACCTGTCACTAGGTGATGATGAGACGTGCCCCCCCGCCCGAAATTTTCCTTTCATCACTTGCTTCATGATATCCATTATTTGGCTGCTCTGAAACCGTTTGGTACATAATCTTTTAGGCATGAATGGGTGGGAGGAATAGTTTTTATAGTTCAAGAGGTTATTTTCAATAGAAATTCACCTTTTTTTGGTATGGCTTTTTAGTGCCGGGAGTGTCCGAGGACATGTTCAGCTCGCCAGTGTTTGTAGGTGCTTCTATGCGGGCACCCATGGGGTGAGCTACAAGTACCGTCGCGTGTGGAGTGTTGTCTGGGGAGGAAAGTGTGAATGTAAGGACAAGGAATTGGAAGGTAGCGGCTGTGGCATTTTCCTGGAAGGAAGATGGGAAATCACAGAAAACTATCTTCAAGGTTGCTGGTGGGGGGATTCAAACCTCCTCGACTCCCGGATGTGAGCGACTACCTGCAGCCACGCCGTAACGACCACAGCTAACACACCCGGTACTTAAGTTTGTAAATCATTTCCATAATGTTCATTTCTTTAAAGCAGATAAAAGGTAGTTCTTACTTAGTGAGTTAGTTATTGTTGTTTAAAGGGGCGGAACTACGAAGTCATCAGCCCCTAAAAACTGTAGTATCCCCATTTATCGACAAGATTAAAAGTCAAGCAGTTCATTAAAATAGTAAAGTTAATCCAGTTCGCCGATTTTCTAAATATCTGGAGATATTTTCAAAACATTCCTAATGACTAAGTTAAATAAAATTATCCCTACATCTAAATCAGCTAACTGTCAGTTACTTCAATTTATGAAATAAACTGGTGTGACAATCAATCGAAATATTCTTGGGATTCCAAAGGGGGAACCACGGCCTCTCCTTGCCCCCCCCCCCCCCCCCCCCACATACCTCCTGCGGACGCCCATGGGGATGTGAAGTGGCAGAATAATTTGAACGATTGTTTACTATCCGTTCTTGCATGTCGCGTCAGAGGTCCGTGTTTGATTCCCGGTTCTGCCAAGATTATAATTATGGAACACTCTGCCTTGTAAGAAGATAAGGGTTCGATTATAACCTCAGCCTTCCTGGAAGTGGTTTGCCATGGTTTCCCCTCACGTATACTCCAGGCAAACGCTGGGATGGATCCTAACTTAGGGCTATGACCGCCCCCTTCCAATCCTATCCTCAATTTACAAATACACACACACCAAAATGCACGGGGCAATATGACTTTGATATCACAGCCTCTAAAATTAGTTACAACAAATCCATTCTTCTCATTCTCATTTCTTTTTTCTTTCTTCTTAGTCTGCGTTTTCTTGTTGTTTTTTCTTTAATTCCTTATACCCATTCTTCTTCTTTTCTAATCTTCAGTTCTTATTGTTATGCTACTTATTTATATTTTTAACCTACTTTCAAATTTGCAGAAGATGAAAGTAGACTTATGAGATCTACTGAAATTGTGTGTCTGTCTTGGTGTGTGTCTGTGTGTGAGTATGTGTGTGTGCGTGTGTGTACTCTGAATGTCTGTCCCCCCAATACTTTGCGGATGGCGGCCATGTATTTGTGCAAACCGATTCCCCCTATCAATTCAAACACGATGAAACCTAATTGAACGAAATTTGGTACAGAGATAGAACTAGCAAAGGGCACCTCAGTGTCATGGTTTATATCGCCGCCATCTTGACGGAAACGTAATGGCGGCCACCCAAATATTCAAAGCTTGAATCAAATTACGACCAACCTAATCACCTGATCTCTACCACATTTTGCAACAACATACCTTCTTGTGGGAAGCACCGTTTGACTGAACTACAAGGTCATCAGCCCAATAGTTTGCAGATAGCGGCCATGTATGTGGGCAAATCGATTCCCCATTTCAATTCAAACACGGTGAAATCAAATTGAATGAAATTTTGTCCAGAGGTAGCACTAGCAAAGGGCACCTCACATTCATGTTTAATATCGTATAACACGTATTTCAACAAGCTACTACAACCAACGTTCAATTATACTTCTTGAAAAGGACAAAGACTTATAACAATACCCATGCATTTAGGAGAAAGTAGGCTATATGTTCTTTACCAATCATCTTCTTTCTGTATTTTTATTGGCTTATTCTCTGATAGGAATCATTCATCTGCAGTCGCAAGGACGGAACCTACTTTGACAGCAGATACAACTGGGGATGATTGACTGACTGAAGGTCATTGTAAGTTATAGGCTACCCCTTCCACAGAGTAACCATACGTCCTATTTTATATCATGTCCCAACCGTCCGGTTTCAAAGGATTATTGCAATTTCATCACGAATTGTTCATTAAACACAGTTCTACTGATGTTGGGCAAAACTTGGGTGAGCGTACACAAGCGTTCTCATTCTGTAGGCCTATTCAAGACTTTCCTGACAATATTACAGCTGTCCAGTATTGCTGCCTCCCGCATTTTCTGATGCATGTTGAATAGTAGATTTTTTAAATTATAATCATTTCCACTTTGGCCACCTATGGGTTATGTGAAATAACTTCATGTACACGAGTCCTTTCTTGATTGCACTCATAGGTTTTTCTTCATCCTATCGCTGTGTTCTCTTTTACGTAACACTACAAGCTCCTTCCTTGCTTCATCCTTCCTTCCTATCTTCCTCCCTTCCAACCTTCCTATCTTCCTTGCTTCCAACCTCCTATCTTCCTTGCTTCCAACCATCCTATCTTCCTATCTTCCTCCCTTCCAACCTTCCTATCTGCCTCCCTTCCAACCTTCCTATCTTCCTTGCTTCCAACCTTTCTATCTTCCTTGCTTCCAACCTTCCAACCTTCCTATCTTCCTCCCTTCCAACCTTCCTATCTTCCTTGCTTCCAACCTTCCTATCTTCCTTGCTTCCAACCTTCCAACCTTCCTATCTTCCTCCCTTCCAATCTTCCTTGCTTCCAACCTTCCTATCTTCCTTGCTTCCAACCTTCCTATCTTCCTCCCTTCCAACCTTCCTATCTTCCTTGCTTCCAACCTTCCTATCTTCCTTGCTTCCAACCTTCCAACCTTCCTATCTTCCTTGCTTCCAACCTTCCTATCTTCCTTGCTTCCAACCTTCCAACCTTCCTATCTTCCAACCTTCCTATCTTCCTTGCTTCCAACCTTCCAACCTTCCTAACTTCCTCCCTTCCAACCTTCCTATCTTCCTTGCTTCCAACCTTCCTATCTTCCTTGCTTCCAACCTTCCAACCTTCCTATCTTCCTTGCTTCCAACCTTCCTATCTTCCTATCTTCCTACCTTCCAACCTTCCTATCTTCCTTGCTTCCAACCTTCCTATCTTCCTACCTTCCAACCTTCCTATCTTCCTTCCATCATGAGAACGTAGGGGTTGATCTACAAGGTATTATCCAAATGTTCAAATACAAGTATGTTCTGGCAGAAAGTTTACTACTGCCCCTCTCCAGAATACTCGACACTGGATATGCTTCACTAGCGAGGTACGGTATTTCGAGTTGTCCCTGCCAGTGATGAGAGTGATCTGCTACTTGAGTTTTGTCATCATTGCCTCGGGGAATTGAGCTATCGATTGCTGCTCGTCTTCTGTATTAGGGTCCCTACAGCCTCCAATGGGTTTTGTTTGTTTGTTTGTGTTGTGGGGCTCCACAGTTTAATTATTTAAAACAGCCTCGGGTCTCTCCTGAGGAAGATTGTACAGTAGAAGTAATCAGAAGTTCTCTCGTCTGCCGTTGAAAGTTGACGAGGTGTCGTGCACTTCACACATTTATCTCTGAAATCTATGTGGGATAGAGTTGTCTCTACTTTCCACGGGCTTAAACCTTGAGAACTGCCGTGAAAAATATAACACGAGGACTGGCACCGGGTCATTTTGACCCATAGTGTGTCACTCCCTCTTTATCGTAATCGTACGTATTTTAATTAAGTAATTTTACACCTGGTGTCTTCCTATGAACTAATCCCAATATACAATTAGGTATTTTTTTTTTCAAATTTAACATGCAAAACAAGATGTTCAGTAAAGAACATATAGCCTACTTTCTACTAAATGCATGGGTATTGGTATAACTCTTTGTCCTTTTCAAGTAGTATACTTGAATGTTTTGCTGTAGTAGCTTGTAGAAATACAACGTGCTATACGGATATTAAACATGAATATGAAGTGCCCTTTGCTAGTGCTACCTCTGTAAAAACTTCCATTCAATTCGATTTCACCGTGTTTGAATTGATATGGGGAATCGATCTGCACACATACATGGCCGACATCTGCTAACTATTGGGCTGATGACCTTGTAGTTTAGTTAAAAGACGCTCGCCGTATGAATATATGTTATTGCAAAATTTTGTAGAGATCGGATGATTAGGGTAGTCGTAATTTGATTTAAGCTTTGAACATTTTGATGGCCGCCAATACGTTTCCGTCAAGATGGTGGCGATATAAAACATGACACTGAGGTGCCCTTTGCTAGTTTTACCTCTGTACCAAATTTCGTTCAATTCGGTTTGACCGTGTTAGAATTGATAGGGGGGGGGACATACATTCAGAGTACACATCTACACACACACACACACAGACACACAATTTTGGGCTGTGTGTGGATCTCATAAGACTACTTTCATTTTTTGCAAAAATCGAAAGTAGGCTAAAAATGACAATAATTTTCTTTACAGAATAATAAATTGGCCCTGACAGTGGCGGCAAAGCAATCATCTTTATATCTTTGAACAAAGGAGCTGATGACCAAGGTGTCCCTAGACCGTAAACATGGATCAACAAGAACGTGAGTTAGGTAATAATAATAATAATAATAATAATAATAATAATAATAATAATAATAATAATATCGTATGGCCTCGGGTGCCTGGTGCAAGCTTTGTTATTTGACATCCAGAGGGTAGCTTGCATGTCGAATTTCGTTGTTCCTTGAAGCTTTATGCAAGTCAAGGAGGTTAGATATCTAAGCTCCTTGAACACTATAGCGCTTTCTAGTAGAGAAGTGAGGAAATGGCGGAAACTCCCGAGATAATTTTGCCATTATGAACACGGCCTACTGAATTCAAATGAGTTCGTTGACATGCCAACATCGTATGACATACGTGTTGTAATTTCTGTCGCCTTTCAAAAATCACTTAGCATGGCCAGGGGCGAACCTGCAAGCTTGGGGTTAGTATACCGACACGTTAACCACTCACCCACCGTGGCAAGCGAGATCTAGGTGATTATGCTGCACCCTCTTATTTTTCACAGATTGTTTCGACTAACGTAAGTCGAAAATTGTCACGCGAGGACTGGCGCCATGGGTAATTCTGACCCGACCGTAAATAATATAGAAATAACTTGAGTGTTCCAAGAGTAATGGGCATGCTTATTTTGCAGGGTGAAGTTCACGGCTAGGAAGGAAGGTACAGTAAGAGACAGGAAATAAGGGCTGACCAAAACGAAAATAAAGAGCATTATTTCAGCCTCGGTTCAAAAATACCCTTGCGCCAGTCCTTGCGGGTTAAAGATGAGAAGGTTTCACATTACAACAGTTGCAAAATGATAATTTGTTCTGTGTCGGTATGTTTGATGACGAATCAGCCTAATATTTAGAAGATTATCAAGATGATGAAGAAGATGATATAATGAAAAAGTAGTTCCGTGACGAACAAAAGAGCCTATATTAATAAACCCTGGCACTTTTTTTTAGCCAATGGCTTTTAGCGCCGGGAGTGTCCGAGGACATGTTCGGCTCGCCAGTTTTTTTAGCTGCTTCGAGACGGACACCCAAGGGGTGAGCTACAAGTACCGTTGGGGAGGAAAGTATGGATGTAAGGACGAGGAGTTGGAAGGTAGTGGCTGTGGCCTATAGTAAGGGACTAACCCCGGCATATGCCTGGAAGGAAGATGGGAAACCACAGAAGACCATCTTCAAGGTTGCCGGGGGGGGATTCGAACCTCCTCGCCTCCCGGATGTGAGCGACTGCCAGCAGTCATCCCGAAACGACCACGGCTAACTCACCCGGTACTGTCGTATATGATATGCTGAAACTTACATTGAAATATTATGATCCATTACTGTGTGCCAATTTTGAAAGAAATGCATTTATCAGTATGGAAGTTACGTGTGATTAAACATGAAGCCTATCAGCACGCGTAGAATCATGTTGGCATTACTGTCGTATATCGGTTACTGAAAATTAAACTACAATTACAGGTAGGCTATATGCAAAGTTTAGAATTGTTGGTCTGCATACTTTTTGATATATCGAGATTAGGATAAAAAATTATAGAGTACATTTTTCGGCAGTTGGCAGCCCTGTTTACACTAAAGAAAACGCATATTCATATCTGCTATGGTGCCCAAATCACATACGAAATTTGGTTGAAATCCAATTGATAGTATGGAAGTTACTTGCATTTAAAGATTTGACTTATCAGCAGGCGTAGAATCATATTGGCAACACTGTCATGTATGGGCTCCTGTAAATTTTTGTGATGTAATATTATCCATATGTGTGTCAATTGTTTAACAGTTCCTATGCATACCTTTCGAGATATCCAACATGGAGCTCACATTTCAATTGCGATTTTTCAGCATTGGTAGCACTGACGTCATTTTAAAATTCAACCGTGAGATACTCAGGTATAGATCTTTCCTCATGCCAAATTTGGTTTTAATAGATGCAGCCGTTTAGGAATTGAAAATGATTGGAATAAAGTATGGGGATATGAGGGTGATCTACAATCTATACAGAAACCAGACAGGAGTCATTCGAGCTGATGGACATGAGAGAGAAGCTGGTATTCAGAAAGGTGTGAGGCAAGGCTGCAACTTATCACCCATACTTTTCAATCTTTACATTGAACAAGCAATGAAGGAAATTAGAGAGAAATTTAAAGTGGGAGTGAAGATTCAAGGAGACATAATTTCAACTCTGATATTTGCTGATGACATCGTCATCTTGGCCGACACGCCTGAGGATTTGAATGAGTTTTTGAATGGTATGGACTCCGTCTTGAGAAAAGAATTAATGATGAAAATTGATAAATGTAAAACAAAAATATTGCAATGCAGCCGCAATAAATCAGAAACCTCTATGGACATCAAATTGGCAGGGGGAAAACTAAAGAAAGTAGGGAACTTTTGTTACTTAGGAAGCAATATAACCAGTGATGGACGAAGCAAAGAGGATATAAAAAGTAGGTTGGCTCAGGCAAGGAAAGCATTTCTACAGAAAAGGAATCTGTTGACATCGAATATAGATTTAGGTATTAGGAAGACATTTTTGAAAACCTTTGTCTGGAGCGTGGCGCTCTATGGAAGTGAAACTTGGACTATTGGTGCAGCAGAAAAGAGGAGAATTGAAGCGTTTGAAATGTGGTGTTACAGGAGAATGATGAAGATCAGATGGGTAGATAGGCTTACAAACGAAGAGGTATTAAGACGAGTGGGAGAGGAGAGATATTTCTGGCGACAGCTAATGAAGAGAAGAGATAGGTTGGTGGGTCACATACTAAGACACCCAGGAATAGCAAGCTTAGTTATGGAAGGAAGGGTCGAGGACAAGAACTGTAGGGGTAGACCAAGGTTAGAATATGTTAAACAGATTGCCTTGGATGTAGGGTGTGGTAGCTATGTAGCGATGAAACGATTAGCTCAGGACAGGGAGGCATGGAGAGCTGCATCAAACCAGTCAAAAGACTGAAGACTCAAACAACAACAGGTGTATGGTTGCCTCCTACCCATATCCTGTACAATGGCACAGGTAATCGAACAGATTCCACACACACGTAAATACACGGGGCTATATGACCCTTAACGAATCACCACTCGGTTAGTATCGTAAACACACAACTTACGCTCACTAAAATCTTATCACTTGGCTTCACTGGAGCGACTTTGGTCAGCTCCATTAATTCCTATCTCCATGCTTTCCAACTTGTCTAGCCAACAACAAAAACAAAGCAACGGGCTCATCGCCGCGCCGTTGCAAATCATATTGAAATGAAATTACCTTTGAATGAAAACTGGCAACGTCAAACTTTGTATCAGAACTGTCTTATTAAGGTGCGAAAGAACTGAAAGAAATAGAACGCTTACTTAATTCAGAAATAATCTCAAACTTAAGAGGGAAGTTGAAATATCACAAAGGAAGCAGGTAGGTACTTCAAGTGTTGATTTTGAATAGTAAAATTTTGTCTAAAGAAGAAATGCATTATTCAAACCCTTTAGCGAGTGGTGCTCAACGAGAAGGTGTGATGAAGGAAATTAAGTTATTCCTCCAGTGGAAGTTACGCGCTAATTCCCTACTTTGTCTCACTGGACTTCCTAAGATTCAACCATCAGCTTCACAGGGTCAATTTTTTAATAACGTGAGGCCTTCGCATAAGGCTGGTGCAGGTATTAAGGGGAAGCATCAAACAGTAACAAGAAGTTCCGTGAAGAACTATACAGCCTACTTTTCATGCCAATGATTATTCTACAGTATATGAACCTATCTAGAATAATGACGAAATTAAGTTGGTAATATCGAAATATCTAATTAGTTCAAAATATACCTGGTATAATGTAGCCTAATAGAGCACTACAGTTGGCAGTCCTGGTGACTGAATATATTCTTAGTTCCACCTCTTAAGGGACAGAATACAAAATTTGGTTGAAGTCCAATGGACGTTACATGCAGTTAGACACTGGATCTATCAGCACGCGTAAAAGCATGTTGCCAACAATACCATGCGTGTGCTGGTCAGAAATAATCTGAATTATTATATCTTGTTGTGCCAATTTTGGATGAAATCCATTTGTTAGTATAGAAGTTACATGTATTTTAAAATTGGACATATCAGCAGGCATAGAATCATGTTGGCAGCACTGCCTTGTATTAATTACTCCAAATTAATCTAGAATGTCAGGTGCTATACGTGTGCAAAGTATAGAGCTGTTGGCTTGCATACTTTCTGATATATTGATATTAGGGTATAAAGAATATAGACAGCATTTATTAACAGTTGGCAGCCCTGATGGCTCTTAACAATACTTATAGTCATATCTGTTATGGTACTCATATCACATACGAAATTTGGTTGAAATCCAACTGATAGTATAGAAGTTACATGTATTTAAAAATTGGTACTATCAGCAGGCTTATAATCATGTTGGTAGAACTGACGTATATAAGTTACTCCAAATTATTCTAAAATGTCAGAATATACGTGTGCATAGTTTAAAGCTGTTGCCTTGCATACTTTCTGATATATTGGTATTTGGATAAAAAAAAATAGAGAGAGCAATTATTAACAGTTGGCAGCCCTGGTGGCTCTTAAGAATACGCTCAGTCATATCTGTTTATTGTGCCCTTCCAGCAAGAAATATGCAAATCACAGTATGCCAGCAATGCTCAAATCGGGATTTTCGGGGTTTTGGTACGTTCTCCCACTCTGTGACTTACACATTTTGGATTAATTAGAGGATACACTTCCAAAAATAACAACACAATCAACTCCTATTTTAAAACATTTAATTAACCAAGATTATGGCGCTACAAACAAATAAAACAAATAACTATTGACCAAATCCTACTAAACTTGTTCAAAATGAACAATACAACTATAAATATTAAACAAACATTATATAAAAATAAATGGTTTCTTTCAAACCAGCAACTCATAATTATTTTCACTTCCATAAAGTCTCTATCTTAAAGTCCAATGTAATCACGAGCTCTAATGGCTCGATACTTTCCAATAAATGACGGTGTCCTTCTTCCACACACCTCAATAACTATTTTATGAGTTTTCTTCTCATCAAACAAACATATAATCATATTTAAAGTACATATTACTTCTCTACTTAAATGTTTGGGCATTCCACAATGTTCTCAACATTTACCATCTCTCTCAAGTTTCACAAATCCACTACAGTGATCGGGAAAAATACTTGTGTACTCCAGAGTTACAAAAGATCCTACTTGACAAAGTCAAAAACTATGATTACTCCCGAAATCTAGTTATCTTCATTAAACTCATGGCATCCTACATCCATACAACATTACATTAGGGATTTTTATTTATATTTTTGTCTTATGAGACCATTATCACATAAGAAAGCTACGATCTGAACTGGCAAGCAATATTTCATCTACATGGACCTCGGTTCAAACCCTGGGTCTTTAACAACTTTTAAAACACTCACGGTGTGTTACTACTTCTCTCAGGCGGTCCTTTCCGACCTGGCACAGCTTACAATAACAAGGGTTAGACCGTAATCACTTGGGCGAGATTTATGGCCAAGAGGGGACCCTCTTGCCTAGCCCGCGCGTGGCAGCTATACTCAATGCTTTTAAAACAGATCCTTCTTTCTTCAGTTCTCTGGTGAGACCTGGCGTTTTCACTTCTCTCATTCACTTTCAACAAACATTATTAGGTTCATAAACCACTTTCGTAACCTTGGCATTGATTAATTATGAAGGGTCATCATTGATTGGTAAGAGTAATTCACATATAACGACGAATATTTAGGGGCTTCAACAACTAGACGAGTCAGGGTTCGACTCTCTGAACATGCCTCGGGAACCATTCCCATACTAGAGGACGTATACCTTTGCTCCCTATTACAATACAACATAACACACATAGCCTCGTGATCTACGTCACTATTGGAGGATTTTATCATGGCTCAATTACCGCAATCAACTACCCCTCATAAGTAATTTACCAAGTACATTTAGGTTCTACGCATTCCTAGCGTGACAATTTACTTTAATGCGCTACATTGCGCTATAAATTATTTTAAGGCCTAGCGTCTTCCAAAGAACTGATAAATTCCACATTAACAATTGATCCATATCTCAATTTTTATATTAATCCTTTCCCTTGACAATACTCGCTATATTTTAAGAACATGCATTAACACCATGTCTTTATACTTTTATGAAGGCTCAAACGCTCTTACTTTCAGATCATTCAATTTAATCTTTATTTTATATTTCTTTTCATTATTATTATTATTATTATTATTATTTATATATTCATATCATGTCTTCATTCCTTACAAAAGCTCAAAAGCTATTTGTTATTTAGAAACATCCCTCTATCTCAAACTCCGGTGGATTGTACACAAACACTTTCCCCACACAAAACATAATGAAAATCTTTACTCACATGTTATAGGTCGGTCCCTGACCTTCCTTTTTCTTGCGATGTTTCATTTTTGCCCACTATTTTGAAATTACACCATCTTGCACAAATTCATTTCATGTACAAACATATCTTGACACACATTTAACTCGTATACATTTAACACTGATAACATTTTAAAATACACTGGTGTATTCGTTTAGAATACACGATAAAACACTGAAAATATTACTTTTTAAACACAAATCTTTATATATTTACACTTCACAGATTATAATCACTGAGGCTGCTCTTAAGCCTTTCACACGTGATTTCTTGACCTCCCGTCTCCAAGGGTGAAATTTAGTAAATGTCGGCTTCCTATCCTGTCAGAATGTGAAAGTCTCGAACCATCTACTTCTTCCCTGGAATAGTTCTCCTTCAAATCCCGTTTCCTGACGATCTGCTATTATTTCTGACTCGAACGGCTCCCTTTTAGACCCTATTGGTTGGTCTAGCGAAAGTCTATTCTGTCCACGGTCCCCCAGATAATCAATTGGTGACCTATTAACTTCTAGCAGCTAATACTCCTCGTAACTTAGTGCGTTTTAATAGTTCGTCTGCTTTCTTGAAGCAAATGTCTATAATTTCCTTCTCCTTTCCGCTTATTCGGTTCTCGAATTCCTATCTTTCAGGAATACCCTGCGAACCTCGTTCTGTCCGTCCCTACTCGGGTTCTTTAAAGTTGATAGAATGTTTATCTCGCTGTTACGTTACTTCAATACGTTATGATACTTTTGGTCGCTTAATTTAAGACCTATCGCCCTGGGCTCTAAGTTCGCAGCCTGCTTTGACTGTAATTTCTGAACTTTTCACTGTAAACTTTATACTGTCGGAACTAAATCCTGTAACTAGGATTTTCCTAATTCTCCACACGGCGATACTGTAATAATACTTCTTGGCTACTCCTTACAGATGCCCGTTGGTTATCGATACCGCGACGCTCTTGGCTATCGGATAATGTCTGCACGATGTGATGTAGCCTCTCCCCTCAAGGAGTCTGTCGTAAACTGCATGACTAGCTTGGTGCTGCCAGGAGTTTTATACTCTTTAGTAAAAAAAGATAAAATCCTAGTCCTTTTCGTGACCAACTTTTGAAATAATTGTCGCACAATTATAAAAATTATGTCTCCAGAAAGCTCGTTTTCTAAACGTAAAATGATCTCACTGCGCATGAAAACCCTTCGTGCATTTCTGAGATATTAAATAATTTTTAGTCTTCCGCTGTGTGGGTGTTGCTGTTGATTTTTAATTCCCCACTCCTCGGGCTTCGGTAATTCCCCTATGACGTATGGCTACGTTTGCACTTCTTTCCTGGACAGTTATTAAAAGCTTTTTCTCCACACAAAAATCTCTCTTCTAAAATCATTCACAATGCTGTATTTATTTACCTACTTTTATTCTGCCAAATGGGTTAAATCTAATTATTATTCTTCTGGCACAGTTGCGCTGTTGCCGTTTTTATGCAAGGTAAGAGCGATTTCCGAGACGTGCTTCTCTCTCATACAGCCGAAACTTTCCACTCAGTCTATTTATACTGGTGACTGGCTCGTTATCAATGAGTCAGGAATGATCTCATTTCCTGGCCACCTGGGTCTAACTTCTTACACAACGTTAGGCTAGCATCCTTGCTTGAAATCTTTCATATGTTCCATTGGACTGTATATTTCTTTCCTTCCTTTTTACAAATATACATGGATTCGACCCCTTTTGAGCCAATGGTACATGGGTTCATTATGTACGGATATTATATACAAAATTTGGTTGAAATCCAATTGATAGTGTAGAAGTTATATGCATTTAAACTTTAGACCTATCAGAAGGCTTAAAATATTTTTGGCAACACTGTCATGGTTGGCCTCCTGGAAATTAAACTGAAATAGTATTATCTTATCTACAAGTGTGCCAATTTTTGAATAGCTCCCATGCATACCTTGCAATATATCCAACATGGAGCTCAAATTTCTAGTGCGTTTTTTCAGCAGTTGGTAGCACTGACATCATTTTCAAATATGGACGTGAGCTATTCCGGTGCACATCTTTACTCATACTAAATTTGGTTTTGATTGCTGCAGCCGTTTAGGAGTTGATAGGGGGGACACACACACAGCCAGACAGACAGACAGACAGACAGAAAGACAGACAGACAGACAGACAGAAGGACAGACAGACAGACAGACACACATTTTCCCGGATCGATCTCATAAGTCTACTTTTTCCTCATTTTCGCAAAATGTGAAAAGTAGGCTAAAAATAACAATTAGTTCCGTGAAGAACTATACAGCCTATTTTCATATATCCTACTTATGTTAATTGCCACTATTTAACATACACAATTTCAGTTTGATTGCTGTAATAGATTCGTAGATATTGAGAACCGACTAAATATTTCGGATGGTCGCCATGTTGGATTTTATATATGTAGGTCCTAGAGTTATGTACTGTTACATGCAGATTATTGTGAACGTGTAGTATTCAAACTTCAATCGCATAATTAGGACACAAGAAAAAACAATGAGATTTAAAACATTTCACAGCTGCCATCTTGAGGTTATGGAAACAATTGAAATAAATTAGATGCCAGTGGATTAACATTCGGATAAAGATTCACTGTACCAAGTTTCACTGCACGCGGATGGTTAAATTGCAAGAAACGTCCATGTGAATATTTATAATTCGCGTCACCGCCATGTTGGATTTGTGATCACCAGGTTATTTAAAGTCCTATAGGTGAACTTAAGTTCATAGCCCCTATGAACATTAAAAAATGCAGTTTGATTGCTAAAATAGATTCGTAGATATTCAGTATCGTCTAAATATTTCGGATGGTCGCCATGTTGGATTGTTAAATGTATAGGCCATAGAGTCATGTACCATTAAAGGAAAATTATTGCGTAGGTTCATTATTCAAACTTTCACTTCGATCGCATGACTACATCACAAGAAATAAAAACTTAATTTTAAAATTCGCACTGCCGCCATCTTGAAGTTATGTAAACAATTGAACTAAATTAGATACCAGTGGATTACAATGTGTATAAATATTTCCTGTACCAGGTTTCAGTGCGCTTGGAACATTAAATCGCGAGAATGGTCTATTTAAAATGTTCAAATTCGCTTGGCCGCCATGTTCGTTTTGTAGTTAACCGGTTTTTGAATATCTTATAGATGGACTTCCAGTAGTGCCCTTTATCTCAGTACAAAATTTTAGGGAGATACCGCTAATAGTTTCAGAGATATAGAATGCCGGTGAAATATTTCGCACATCCGCCATCTTGTGATTATGTAAACAATTGAACGAAGTTAGATGTCGGTGCATTACAATGTATATAAACATATACTGTACCAAGTTTCATTGCGTTTGGTTGGTCAAATCGCGAGAAACGTCTATTTAAAAGTCGCAAATTAGCTTGGCCGCCATGTTGGTTTTGTAGTTACCAGGTTTTCAAAAGTCACATAAGTGAACTTATAGTAGTTCCCTCTATCACCATACATGATGTCAGGGTAATATCGGTCGTAGTTTCGGAGATATTGAATGCTGGTGAAATATTTCCCACAGCCACCATGTTGGATTGGTGAGTCGTAACAAAATTTGAAGGGCACGGTCGAGGTCGCCGGGAATAGTGCTATGAACTTACCGAGTTTCATTGAAATCGCTCCTGCCGTTTAGATTTTATTAGGGGGGGACACACACACGAATCACACACACACACACACGCACACACACACGGACAAAAGGTGATCTCATAAGCCTATTTTTTCAAAATTGAAAATAGGCTAAAAATAAATTAGGTGTTATAATTTCTCCCTATATTATATTATTATTAGTATTATATTATGGCGTACAACGACGAGACAAATCCCCTCGGTGCCAGCAACAAAACTCGGGGGCCGTAAATGGTCCTCGAAAACTACACTATAAGGCTCTAAATCCAACAGTTTCTGAATTATTCCCAGAAAACTAATTTAATTTAATATAACAAACTAATGAAGGAATGCAAATCGGTAACCATGACAACATTATCTCAAGGGGTGGCATCCAACTTTCCATCTACAGTATTTCTGTAAGAAGCAATGCCACTCCATTTATTACATTTCTGTGAAAGTTTGCAAATGGCTATAAGGTTATCACGGAACTAATGTAGACCGTATAATTCATCAATGCAATTAAGGGGGTGAAGGGGTAACCTAGAATTTTTTCATTCAATTTTCACGTTCGACATATAGTACGGAAGGTCTCTTATATCTCCAAACAGCAACATTATTTTCAAAAATTCCAGAATTGAACCAGCATTTTTGCGCCTTTTAGGAATTTGGGCAATTTGAGACTAAAGAACCTTAATTTTTCATGCACCACTCAGTTTTTATGTGACGTGTATTGCGTTTCGTCTACAAGGCTTTCAATTGTATTTCACGTCAGGAAGTACACGTTAGGTGAATTTAGTCTGAGAGCACATTTTAACTTTTTTTTTTTTTGTCGACATACGGGTTCATCGTAGGGATGATTTTATTTGATACTGTGTGGTAGATATACCCATGTTTGGATATCTGGGTAATATGCTGTAGACAATAGAATTGTCTGTCTGTCTTTCTGTGTATCTTTATGTACGCCTATACCTCGTGTTCGGATGCTTGGTGCATCGTAAAATTAGGTATGGTAACCATGAGAGTCAATACACCAATCATTTATAAAACTCTTCACCGTACTTTTCATACAGTAGAAGGGTGGATATAGAGAAAAACTTCTCAATATATGCTAAAATAGGCGAAATATTAAAATTATCCTAGAAGGACGACCAAAGCATATGTTGCGCTTCTCAATGTGAGACACAAAATTCGGGAATCTATAAATGGTCTCCGAAAACTACGTTTTAAGGGCCTTAAATTAACAGTGTGTGTGATATTCCCAGTAAATTAACTTCGTTCTGATAAACTTGAAGGAATGACAAACCACTAACCATGGCAACAGTAGCTCAATTGATAATGTCTGGTGTTAACAACGAACAACGTTCGAAGAACGGGCACTTCTGCTAGTAGCTTAATAAATGAAATTAGTTTTCTGGGAATATCTCCAAAACTGTAGGTTTAGGACCGTAAAGTGTGGTTTTTGGGGCCCGCAGGGCACCCGAGTTTTGTTTCTCACATCGAGACGCTGAAAATGAGCTTTGTCTCGTCTTTCTACGCCCATTTCAGCACGCATTTTAAGGGGGTAGGCCCTCTTTCTTGAGAGGTATGGAGAAGTGTTACATCAATGAATACTTTTTTTTGCGTCTGATGGACTTCTGTACTAAATTTTACGTTGATCCACTCGGCCGTTTACGAGTGATGCGCGTGCAAAGTTGTACACAGACAAACAAACAGACAGACAAAAATTTTGTTTTTGCGCGCAACCGCCATAAACTAGTCTGAAACGCGTTAATTCAGACAAACTTTCATTCTTATATATATATACCATTAACATATACGGCGCCATATATTTTCATGAAAATTTTTTCGTTCCTGGATTTTGATTTCCTTTGAGAGTGGCCTCATAGAGATATAGTTTCGGAGGCGTACAATGCTTCCGGAAGAACAAGTGTCTGGTAGTGCCGTAGTTTTGCATTTCGTGACATCACTCTTTTATGATTCCATGTTATTCGGTATGCTTTCTGAAGTTTGGTAGCACTTTCTAAATGAGCTTTTCTGTCCAATCCAGATGGTACAATAATTTTTCCTAAATATTCCATAGTTGGTCTGTAGTGGAGATCTTGGGATATTCTGGTGTCCATTTACTATGAAATGCGTCTTCTCATACGATATTTGGAGTCCTGTCTTTGATGCTAACTCATGTAACTTCTCTATGGCATACTTGGTTTCTTCACTAGTCTTGGTAAAGATAGCTAGATCATCAGCAAAAGCTAGGTGTTTTACTTTGATTTTCTGTCCCAGAGTACCAATGTTTATGCCTTTGATGTTGTTTCCCCACTCCCTTATGACTTTATCTAACACTAAGTTAAAAAGCAGTGAGGAGAGGCCGTCACCTTGTCGAACTCCTGTATGTACTTCGAAAGTTCACCTAGAAACTTCACTTGAGATGTTGTGTCATTGAGAGTCTGGCGGATTAAATCCCTGGTCTTCCTATCTTCTCTGAGCTCTTCTAGGGTATCCAGAACAGTTTGTCTGTCAATAGAATCATACGCCTTCTTAAAGTCCAAGAAGGTGACAAAATGTGCTGCTACTGCGGCGTATCCTTAACATCGTCTTTAGGCTCCAAATCAGCTCCGAACACAATCTACATTTCCTAAAGCCTGCCTGGTATTCACCAATCAATTTATCAGTTTGTTGTTCAACTCTGTTTAAGAGCGCTTTAGATAATAACTTGTATATAATTGGTAAAAGTGATATACCTCTGTAGTTGTTAGAGTCCGCTCGGTCGCCCTTTTATTATTATTATTAATTTATTATTACGTTGAAGGTCGCACGGGTGGGAAAAGCCAGCTGTTAGGTCGTGTATTGTTTCGTGAAGCTTCGACTGTGTTCGTAGCTCGTCGGTGCTGATCGCTGTGCCGAGAAATCATAGTACGCCGGCGAATGCTGGAACTAGGGTGGTACAAAGCGAGCCTAGCGGTCACTGGCGGAACTTCGTGGTGATTCATTGGCTCAAAACAGCTTGCATATCCCGGCCTTGTATATAGCGTAGGCAACGGTATTGACACACGGGCAGCGAAGGAGCTGTAAAAAATCAGATTCCATCCACAGATCGCCGTTTAATGACAAAATGATTATGTTGTTTGAGGAATACAATTTATAGGTATCAGATGAGCTATTTTAGAGTAACATAACTCCATCAGTTTAAGCATAGTCTGGCACTAGAATTTTACCTCTCGTGTGTCAGCGGTGACCAATGTTGTATAAAATAGATTTGGCTACTCGCAGGTCCTGAATTTATCATAAGATACTCAGAAGCGTGTCATTCTGACGGATTTTCGTGAAACGGTCGCGAGTGCGAATACAGAAGTATCGTAGCGTTGTGAGGAGTATTGCTGCCAACAATATTAGTGGCAAAAATTAAAAACTATTTTTTTTTCTTCATACTCTCGACCAAAAGTGAAGTGTTTAGTGAAGTTTAATTATTATCTGAAGAAAACCAGTGCTACCAACCTTCAAAAAAACAAACCAAGTGACTGAAAACCAGCTTTAGACTTCAAATTTGTGACAATCTAAACTTACAGTGACGACGAACAATAACTTAAATATATATTTCTACTTCTACTGATTTACAAAGAAACAGTGACTAAAACAGCAGTTCGAATCTAGACAAGCCCCATGGAGGGTGACGGGCCGATCCCGTTGAGTAACCAATATTCCGTACTATCAGAGACCATTCCTGCACCTAAGAAACGACAAAAAAACGACGTTCACGGGGTTCGAAATCCGACTCCCTGTCAACTCCTACATCCATAGACTACAAAAAATCAAGGGAGTCCAGCGACTCCGAAGAGCAACCTCCATCAAGGCACTCTGCCAGAGCCAGACGAATGCAGACTTCAGATGCCAGCAGTGATCAACCCCAATCCTGCCAACCATCCAGCAGCATGCAGCGTAAGGTAGTAGCCGAAGATTTTCCACCTTTTGTTCTATCTTCCTCCACATCTTATCCACCACTCACAACCTGTACGGTTACAGTATCTTCTAAACCCTCCCCTTCTATAAATACCTTTCCCTACTCCACTGTAGCGGCCAACACAAATCCATCTCCTCAACCTACTCTTTCTAATCAACCTTCAATTTACCAGGTCTCTCCACCAATCACTCCTGAACCCTCACAATCTGTTCCGAATTTATATGTATCCCCACTCAGTACTCCTTCGTCGCAATTCCATTATCCATCAACTCAACCCTTTTCCTCTTCAAATTCCATGGCCACTCCTCAAACGGTAGCGTACAACTATCTTGGACATACCTACCATCTTCCTTCGTCCAATCCTCAATATTCTCCTCAATCCCATTCTCAACCTTATCCTCAACCATCTCCTCAGCCCCATCCTCAACCTTATCATCAACCATCTCCTCAGCTCCATCCTCAAACTTATCCTCAGCCTACAATTAACTTCTCATCTCGATCATCAATTCTACCCTCTCCTGCCATCAACCGTCCCATCCCCTCAACTACTTCCTCTTCTTCTTCTCCTACCCCTACTAATGAATCCATCTTCACCTACCGTCTTTTTAACTTCACGGAGCCCCGGCCTGAACCGCGCCGCATCTCGGCCATTCTCCGCACCTTCCGAACCGGCCAGCTCCATTACCCAAATCATCCCCCAACCTCATGCCATCATCTTGAAAACCAAAGGTGATGCCAGGGAGGTGTTAATTAACAAGATGGGCTTAGCTCGCTTAGGCGAACAAGTGGCCATGGAACCTCTTCCTACACGTTCCCCAAAACTTCCATCCCTTCGCCGTGAACCCCTTCTATCTTTCGTGATTCGTGGAGTTGATACCTCCTGCACAAATCAGGAAATCCACCAGGAACTCGCCTACCATCTCCTAAACATCCATAAAATACTCCGAATTAATAGCGATCGTGGCCCTACTACCCTGGTGCGTGTCCTCTCAGCAGACCGTGCTTCCATAGACAAGCTACTAGCTGAAGGCGCCTTCCTATACTGGCAACACCACCGTGTGGAACCATCCAGAACCTCTACTCCTGCTCCTCTGCGATGTGATCGTTGCCAAACTTATAATTCTCATTCAACAGACCACTGCCCCATGCGTCAGCCAATCTGTGCCCAATGTAGTCAAGCTCATCCCACTCGTAGCTGCCCCAACCTCTCACTCCCACCCAAATGCACTCAGTGCCAGGGTTCCCATCCAGCCTACTCTCCCCATTGTCCAAACCGCCCAACAGTTGACGTATCAAAACCTCAATTTACCGCCCCTGTCCGCACCGTAGATCCCATCACACCCCCCCCCCCCCCCCATTCATCCGTCTCCCCTGCTCCACCTTCTATTGAAGACATGATTCGCTTCACAGCAATCTGTCTTCAAAATCTATTACCCTTCGACCGCCCCGGGTGCTGGAAATACTACATTTTGCTGCCCGTACAACTTTTGGCCTTAATATGCAAGCCACCACCTCGGGCCAAAAGGTCCACTTCCATTTCAGGCCAATGGAAATTTAATTATGGCTAATACATTAGGAAATGGAATGTGTTCCGTACGCGTGCTCTACTTCAACATTTGTTCCCTGAAATCCAACCGCCACTTCTTAGACATTTTACATCAGCTCTACACTCCCGCTATCTTCCTCTTAAATGAAACTTTCCTCAATCCTCGACTCCATCCTGTTTTTCCAAATTACACATTATATCGTGCCGATCGCCCTCATGAATCCAGAGGGGGAGTAGCCATTGGCGTTCACAAATTATTCCCTTCACGTCTACTTCAACCTCAACACTTTCTACATGTTCCTGAATTTCTCACTGTCATGGTGCATCTCCCTTCGAACCCTGTCATTCTCTCCACTGCTTATAGTCCTCCCCGTTCTCAATCTCCCATAGATTATATTAACTTCATAGACTCAACATTTAAACACTTCATCTTTGCCGGAGATATTAATATTAACTCTCTATATGCCCATGACAGGGACCTCCTACAGGATTACTTAGACACTATGAATGGTGAACGTGTGGCTATACCCCCTCACACCATCGTGAGAACGCAGAGCACTCCCGAAATAGCCTTAATATCCTCTTCCCTATCCCGTAACACGTCAATTAAACTACTCGGCCTCTACGGTAGTGACCATCAGCCCTTCCTCATTACAATTCCCTCACTTAACTTCCATCAACCCTCACCTCCTCCTTCCTTCATGAGAAGTAATTTCAATAAAGCAGACTGGGAAGCCTACCGCTGCAATATTACTGAACTCCTTGCTACTGCCTCAATCCCACAGAACAATGAGCAGCTGTCTGCTTTGATATCTTTGCGGGAGGCATCTATATCTGTCTCAGCTCGACGCCACATTCCCATAACTAAAGTCACTCCAAGCAAGCCGCCTATTCCACCCAAGGCACTCCAACTTCTTAATCTATTAAGGAGCTATTATAGGGCCTACTGCCAGACTAATGACCCAGACTTACTCACGAGACATAGACAATACCAACGACATGTTCGGTCCTATCTTAAAGCTATTAAGAAAAAGAAGTGGATTGACGCTTGCTCCAATCTAGCTAAGGAATCTACAGCTCGGCCTTTCTGGAAAACATTTAAAAATCTTACTGGGCAAAATACCAAGGAATGCCTTTTGCCCATCAGAGGGCCTAACGGTTTCCCATTCACTGACCAAGACAAAGCTGAGACTTTTGCCGACTGCTTCACTAACGTCTACAGTGACCAACCTAATACTCGACACAATTATTCAGACTACAGAACCGTGAGCAAACAAACTAATCCAAAACTTCCTTCTCTGACCCCCAGCTTTGACCATCTCCCGACTTTAGATCCCCAATCACCACTGAACCAACCCATTACTTCTGAAGACATACGATTCCAGCTAGCTAAAATACGCAATACGGCCCCTGGGACAGATAAGGTGTCCTACGCTCATATCAAACTAGCGCCACCCATCTTCATCCATTTCCTAGCCATCGCCTACACTTTTATTCTTTATACTGGTAGCTTCCCCTCTCATTGGAAGACAGCTAAAATAATTCTCTTCCCCAAGGTAGGCAAACCTCCTTCCCTCCTTTCCTCCTATCGACCGATAAGCCTCCTCTCTGTTTTCTCTAAATTATTTGAAGCTATTATCGCCTCTCGCCTCTACAATTTCCTTAACTCACAAAACATATTTCCCCCAACTCAAGCAGGTTTTAGACCAAAATTTTCTACACAATCCCAGCTTTTCCGTATGACTAGTCTCCTCACCCCCCACTTTAACAAGGGCTATCCTGCAGCCCTACTACTCCTTGATCTGGAAAAGGCCTTCGATCTCGTGTGGCAACGAGGGCTTATATATAAATTACAGAAACTTAACCTTCCCTCCTCGATTGTCCGCTTGCTCAGTAATTTCTTACTGAACAGGCGAGCATTCATCCATCTCCGCTCTGCCTCCTCACACATCTTCTCCCTCTATTCAGGTGTTCCGCAAGGTTCCCCTATCTCCCAACTTCTCTACATCATCTACGCTCATGATATGCCACAACCGAACAAATATTCACACCTCTTCCAGTTCGCAGATGATACAGCCATTTTATCCTTTGCCAACAACACCACCACTCTTGCCAATAGAATGCAATCCTATCTCGATACACTTCTCGCCTGGTTTTCTAAATGGCATCTCTCAGTGAATAAGGACAAAACCAAACTCCTACTATTTAAAGCCCGAGACAACCATTTTCGTCCTTTCCGTATTTTGATCTTCAAAGAAGCCATTCTCCCATCCCGTCAGGCTGTGTATCTGGGGGTTACATTAGATATAAATCTCTCTTGGCGCCCCCACATTAAAGAAATGGCACGGAGAGCACGCTTACGGATAGCACTCCTCAAACGTCTTCGTGGGGTAACGTGGGGCCTTTCCCCAATCCAAATTCTCAACACATTCAAAGTCTTCATTCGTCCCATTCTGGACTATAGTTCATTGGCCTGGATTGGAGCGACCTTCCCTCAATATAGCATTTTAAAATCAGTAGAACATTTTGCTATCAAAATTGCATATGGCCTTCCGTTGAACCACGACAGTAATCTGCTAGTATACCCCAAGACACTTCCATCATTTTTTCACCATCTTTTTAAAATCAGACTACGAGCCCTCCAGATATTAGTTTACAATCGACAGCCTCTGACTTACGACATCCTATGACTTCCAGCGCCCGAGGGCCTACCAGGCATTCTAAGCCTCTTCCTCAAACCCTGGCACTACAGATCCTTAACCATGATATTCGGCCCGACAACTTCCATCTCATTCCTCTTGATACTTATCCCCCCTAAATTTATTCATGCAATCATTTTTAGCCTACTTTCGATTTTTGCAAAAAATGAAAGTAGACTTATGAGATCAACACAGGGCGAAAAAAAGTGTGTCTGTCTGTGTGTGTGTATGTGTGTGTGTGAGTCTGTGTGTGTGTATGTGTGTGTGTGAGTCTGTGTGTGTGTGTGTGTGAGTGTGTGTACTCTGAATGTCTGTCCCCCCCTATCAATTCGAACACGGTGAATGCGAATTGAACGAAATTTGGTACAAAGGTAGCACTAGCAAAGGACACCTCAGTGTCATGTTTTATATCGCCGCCATCTTTACTAAAACTGAATGGCGGCCACTCAAACGTTCAAAACGTAAAATCAAATAACGACTAACCAAATCATCCAATCTCTACCAAATTTGGTAACAACATACCTTCGTATAGGATGCGTCTTGTGACCAAACTACAAGGTCGTCCGCCATACCATTTCAGGATGGCGGCCGTGCGAATTATGCAAACTTTATAATCCATATCATGGGACCCACCAGTTCCGATTATCGAGCCGAGAATCGTTTTAACTGTTCTAAAGGAAGAGGCACGTACGAAATTAAAAGTTTATTTTGTAATACTATAGTGCAGACGTGATTTTAAAAAGCTCAGCTGATTCATTAATAAGACAAGATGGCAGCGGATATCTTGTGCCTGACTTATATTTCACTAATTTGAGTATTGAATGCAATATAGCGTACTGATAAAAAATAAATAAACTTTGTATGAAATGCTTTATATATAAATAATATACTCCAGTGATGAAATCGTTTAGTATAAATCATTATTTGCTAACAAGTTCTATGTAAGTCATTTTAAATAGAACGATATTCGTTGACACAATTAGCTCAGTGGTAGAGCGATAGCCTGTCGCTCAGATTCCTATGGTTCAAACCCGATCAGAGCTAGTTTTTTTGCTTGAAATGTTATATGTTTATTGTTTTGTAATGACTCAGATGTTTTAAAATTAAGCGTTATATTGTGCAAATTATGGTGTAAAATATATATTTAATTAAAACATAATTCGCCAGCAGATTTACTCGAGACATCTAGCTGCCAAAAAGGTAACTTCCAGATTTTATTGAAAAGTTTCTTCTTCTGGCCGCTAGAATGCACTCGCTCTGTTAGGATTATATTGTTCGATATTTCACCACTAGATGTCCCGACTAGTCTACGTGGGGATCCATTGATTACTATACCATTATCATTCTATGCGCATCGAATTTGAAGTATGACAAGTTGATACTACGATACATTTTAACTTTATATTTTAAAGGGTTTGTAACAGCCTATTTTGCGTTACTTGAAAATGTTATTAAGCGTTATATTGTCCACATTAGGGTGTAAAATATATATTTAATTAAAACATAATTCGCCAGCAGATTTACTCGAGACATCTAGCTGCCAAAAAGGTAACTTCCAGATTTTATTGAAAAGTTTCTTACTCTGGCCGCTAGAATGCACTCGCTCTGTTAGGATTATATTATCGAAAATATCCACATAGTTTGTATACACACGTCTCTGTAGGGTCATGGAAAGATTTGTTAATTCAATTAGGGTTGTGAAAGCCATGCACAACCAGACGTGTAAAGACATGCCTCAACTCAAAGTTGGATGTTGCCCACGGCAGGTCGTAATAATAATAATAATAATGTTATTGGTTTTACATCCCTTTTAACTACTGCTGCTTTTAGAGACACCGGGGTGCCGGAATTTTGGCCCGAAGGGGATCTTTAACGTGCCAGTAAATGTACTGACACGGCTCCCTCGCATTTGTGCACCCTCAAATGCCAGCTGACTGCGCCAGGATACGAACCTGCAACCTAGGGCCCAGCAAGCGAGAACGTTACCGCTGAGCCACGCCGCCAGTCCGGTCGATTATGTCTCCAGATCCATAACATTCTTGATATACTTCTTATCTTTCTTTCTTTCTTTCTTCAATGATGGTAGCAGTTTTTATCTAGGTCGTGGCGTTTGGTAGAGGTAAATCGTTTCTAAGGTCTTCAACAAAGAATAGTTCTATTATACTCTTTGATAATAACAACGAGTTATAACTATACTCATACATTTAGGAGAAAGTAGGCTATATGTTCTTTACTGAACATCTTGTTAGCCATTGAGACACAGATTGGCAGACACTTACTTTAAGTATAGCTAATTACTCTCTACCAACTTACTCTGTGTAAATTTCTTTCAATTCAATCCTACCCTAAATTCTCCCTTCCTTTTTGGCAACGATGGTACGACAAGACATCAAGACATCAGGACATCAAGACTTCAAGACACCACATTTTCAAGACTTCAAGAATTCAGTTTATTCCATACAATTTTTGCTACTAATCTATATATTTTATATTACTCTTTTTAAGCCTCAAGAAATGAATTTATTGTATGACATTCTCTGTATTTTTTATATAATTATTGATCTCAATAAATAAGGGTCTTCCGGGGTCTTCCCTGGAGGGAGAGGGGCCTCGACTTGGGGCCGTCTAGTTGGTGGGGTAACCTCACAACCATAAATTCAATACCTCCAGGGCTGAAGATCGCCTTAGTTGCGATGGCGGCCAGTCCTCCGGAGGACAAAATGACCCAATTTTGATTTTTTGATTTGACTCGTAGGTCAAAATGACTTAAAATATCCTCCTTCCAGTGCCGCGGCTTACTCGCATCGTTTTCATTACTTACAATGTGATTTGTATTTGGCGGTAAATGAGGTGTCAATGACTTTGAAAGCTTAGGTGTTTAAAATTGACTGGTGAAGTGTGTCGTATTATAGATGGAGATTCATTGCAGCCATACTCCATTATACTGAAAATACATCAGCTAATATAAATAATTATTCACGTTAGAATGAGTTCTTGGCTTAAGGTTATACGGGAGTGAGGCAAGGCTGTAATCCTTCACCACTACTGTTTATTTTAATATATGGATCCTTTATAACAGCTTAGGCTTTCACGGCCGCCGTTCATAATTATGTTAGAGTTGTCCGGGCTTGTAGGCCGCGGTCCAGGCTGGATATCTCCTGACGTTTCACTGGAAACTGCGTCCTACATTATCAAGGGTTCCGCTCCTCTAATCATGTAAGGTAGCCGCTGGCTGCGCGAGCGGAGCGAGCGAGCCAGCGGCGTGTGGACCAGGTACGCGGTGCGTCTAAGCGCTCCTTAGCCTGGGTTATAGCTTGAAAGTGGTTTTAAGCATAATTTGTTAAATTGAATTGAGCGATATAAGATTAAGTTGAAATATAGAGGGGCCTCCCCGGAGGCCCCTGGCGTAGTTTAAGGTTGTTGGCAATAAGCTTATGAAGTATTTGAACGTTGGGGAATTTAAAGTTGAAAATAATACTGAACTGTTATTAATTAAGTTGCGTTGTCTAAACTTGTTATATCAGCGAAAAAAGTCTCGTTTACCAGACCGCCACACGCCCTCGCGTCCAAGGCACGACGTCAGCAGTTGCTTCAGCTTGTTAATAAAAATAATAATAATGTAATGATGATTTGAAGTTATGTCTTTAAACTTTAGGAAGGAAGGCAGACCTGTAGTGGGTTGGCGTTTGATAGTATGAAAGATGGAAATACCTGTAGTAGGTTAGTTTGTTTAAAAATAAAATAATAATAATAATAATAGTGATAATATAATAAACCTCGCTATTGGGAAAGATGAATAATTTAATGATTTTATAAGCTGTGTATGGGCTGTGCTGGTCTGGTCTGGTACCCAGCGACGCGGAGTCGGCACGTTTGCTATTGCCTGTCAGCCTAAGAGGCCTTTAGAGCTATATCTATTAAACGGTATGGACCTAACAGAACTGGATTAGGGGTGTTGGGTGATTACCTTTTGTCATAATTGGTCAGGATGTGACCTGGTGCTCTAGGCACCTTGAAGTGCTTAAGTTTAAGGTTGGAATAAAAGTAAAAGAAGGAGCTCAGTTGAGCTAGGAGTTTAGAAGGGTGAAAGGTAGTTAAGAGCTATAGGAGCTAGTTGTTTTATTCAATGAGAATACGGGGCCTTTTGTGTCGGCACCCGGTGGCTTGGTAATCACCCAACCTGATCACTAGAGGGTTGGAGTTACGGGTTTTGGTTCTGTAGAGTGTGGCTGCCTGCTGTTTGATGCGGGTGCTGATGACCGGGAGTTGGTAATCAGCGTGAAGTTGAGCGTTGCGCACGTACCAGGGGGCTCCTGATATCATGCGCAAGGCTTTATTCTGATGATGATGATGATAATTGTTGTTTTAAGGGGCCTAACATCTAGGTTATCTGCCCCAGGCTTTATTCTGAATAACCTGCAATTTGTTGATATGTGTGGGTGCTGCGTAGCCCCACACTGGACAAGCATATTCCATAACTGGACGTACAAGAGTACGGTAAGCCAAGAGTTTGCTGAAGTCATCGAGTGAACTTCTGGCTTTAATAAGAGGCCAGAGTTGCGCTAGGACGCCCTTTGCACTGTTGGCGCGCTGCTTAACTTTCTCTGCAAAGGTGAGGCCGCGGTCTAGCGTGGTTCCCAGGTACTTAGTAGCTGTCTGCCATCTTATTACTTCGCCGAAAAAGGCGAGATCCTGGACGTCTGTGAATTTACGTTTCTTAGTAAAAAGCGTGGCAGAACATTTATCAACATTGATTTTAATTCTCCATTTCTCGAACCAGGCTTCGAGATCGTCTAGAGTTTCTTGGAGGTTAATTGAAATTCTATCTCCTTTCCAGGAAGTGGTAGAAATAGCAGTATCATCTGCATATAGGTGGAGGCTAGTGTTATTTATCTTAGGCATGTCAGCGACATAGACGTTGAATAGGTGGGGGGAGATGACACTGCCCTGCTGTACACCGGCTCTTATTTTCCTCACTGAGGACTGGGCGTCCTCCACCTGGACATAGAATTTTCGGTTCCTAAGGTAGGAATTTATGATTTGTAATAAGTAGTCTGGGAGACCTCTGTGCTTCAACTTGTATAGCAAACCACTATGCCATACTTTGTCGAAGGCACGACTGATGTCTAGAAAGCAAACTCCTGAGCTGCGATTTTCAATAAATGCGCGCGTGATAGTCTCATTAAGTCTGAGTAGCTGATGGACTGTGGAATGGCCTTTTCTGAAGCCGAACTGCTCTTCCTTAAGTGAGTCATCAATGGTATTTTGAAGCCTGGAAAGTAGAGTCATCTCGAACAATTTCGAGATGATTGAGAGGAGACTAATGGGCCTATAATTTTGAGGGAAGGTGCCGTTGGTGTGAGATTTACCTATCATAATTACCTTGGCAGTTTTCCAGGCTGTGGGGAAGAAACCAAATCTATAAATAGCATTAAATAGCTTTGTGAGGCAAGTGAGGGCGTTTTTGGGGATGTTTTTAAGAAAAGAAGCCGCTACGCCGTCCGGCCCGGGCGCCTTTCGGTTTTTCAGCTTTTTAATTAATTTGAGTAATTCGGCTGGTGTGACAAATTTGAAGTCTGGTACCAATCCCTCCTGAAAGCCACCAAGAAGATCACGATATACTTCTTCAATGAAGTCTTCATCGCAAGGTTCGTCGTTTGGCTTACAGGTTTTCTCGAATGTGTCCGCCAGAGCATTCGCTTTGTCTGTAGAAGTATAGACCAGTCCACGTTCCCCGTGTAATGGTGGTATGCCTGTCCGTTTCCTTAGAAGTTTTCTAGCCATACCGTACAGTGAGCTGGAGTTTCCAGCCGTGGCCTCTAGTGTATCGTTCCATGATTTATTACGGAGTTGTAGCATGGTTGCATGAATTTGTCGCTTCATGCGGTACCATTCCTGTTTCTGTCATAGATCACGAGTGGTTTGCCAGCGCCTCCTGACCACGCTCTTTCTCTTTATTAGGTCTTTAAGGTGGGCTGGGATGATGGGAGCTTGGGTCTTTTTGTGTTTAGGGCCTATAGCGGCCGTGTTGGCTGCGTGTAGGAGGGAGTTGGTAATTTTCTCTACGAGGGGGTCGATGGCCTCCTCGTTTCGAATGCTGGGATTGCCAGCGACGGTTGACTGGAGAGTGTATTTGTATAGGTCCCTGTTGGAGAGCGCTTGCCCCAAGGTTCGAATACTCCAAGCTGGTTGCCGAGAGCGCTGGCATAGCCTGATCACCATGGATTGCAAGGCAGTGTGTAGATCGTGTGTGTACACTCTGTGGAAAACAAACTCTACCATCTCCAATGCTTGTGGTGGGCTTAGAGTACATGTTATATTGTTATAATGTAGGCTATGTCAAATAAAAACACTCAAGTGTTACAGTTAATCGATCGTTGATATTTATAATAAGCTGCTAATTCATCAGGTTATGAGGCCCAGTCTACGGCAAACTGCGCGTAAGTGGATTAAAAGTCTGTTTAACGATCGTGTGCTTTGAGTGTGTGCGATTACAAGATGGCTCAAGAAAGTGTCAAGTTGAATATTCCAACGTTAAATGGTGGAAATTTTATATTTTGGAAAACAAAGTTGCGAGTCGTATTAGTGCGTGATGATTTGTGGGAAGTTGTCAGTGAACCAAAGCCTGAAGTAATTAACGCGGTGTGGCAGAAGAAAAATAACAAAGCCTTAGCATACATTACATTGAGTGTTGAGGACAGTCAACTCATTCATTTTGCACACTTGAACGATGCGTGTGATGCATGGCAGGCTCTGTCGAGAAAGTACGAGAGATCCACGTTCGGAAGCAGGTTATATTTACGACGTAAACTGTATGGCATACATTATCGTGGTGGACCAATGAGCAGTCACATCGACGCAATTATGGAAGTAGTGGGTTTGCTGCGTGGATCTGGTAGGCCACTTGAAAACGACGAGATTGTTGCGGTTTTGCTGGTGAGTCTTCCAGAATCTTATTCAGGGCTTGTCACAGCGCTCGAGGGCCGTGACGAGGCAGATTTAACAGTGGAATATGTAACTGGGAAAATGCTTGACGAATACCAAAGGCGTGCCGAAGCTGGTGTGCCTGGAAATTGTGATTCAGAGGTTGCACTACAGTCGGCGGTCGCAGACTCAAGTAAGGTTAGTCATGCTCATCAAAGTGGAACAACTAAAAATTCAAGCGGGAAACCAAATAAGGGTGGCAAAGAGACACGGGCATGTTACTTCTGTAATAAACTAGGCCATTTAAAAGCAGATTGCTATCGATTCAAGAAAAGTCAACAGCAGAGGTCAGTAGGTTCAGAATCGGCAAGATCATCGGTTGAGGTTAAGGTATGCAACACACAGAACTATGCCACATTTAGGGCACTGGATCAACAACATGCTGCAAGTAGGCCTACTGGAGGATGGTGCATAGATTCCGGGGCAACCAGTCATATGACGAATGATAGGCAATTTTTCATGTCTATTCGTGACACAAGTGCTACAGTCTTTCTTGCTGATGGTTCATCCGTGGTAGCTGTTGGAATCGGAGATGGACAATTTTACTGTGAGGTACCAGACGGGCACCTCCAAGAAGTACTGTTGAAAAATGTGCTGTTTATTCCACAATTGGATGATAGTCTACTTTCGGTGAGGCGCATAACAGAGCAAGGTCACCGAGTGACGTTCGAGAATGACACGTGCAGCATCTACAAAGAACATCAGGTCATCGCAGAAGCAAGGAACGATGGGAATTTATTCAGACTTCAGACTGTGGTACCAAATTCGTCAGTTCATGTGGCGAGAGAAGCTGTATGCCTACACCAGTGACATCGTCGATTGGGACATCGGGATCCGGTTGCAATCCAGCGTCTGATCAATGAGGAATTGGCTACAGGAATCCAAGTGTCGAAATGTTCGGAGAAGGTGGTATGCGAAGACTGCATCAAGGGAAAACTAACCGAAGCAAAATTTTCTGAGAGTACATCCAGAGAGAAGGAGCCCATGCGACTCATTCATTCTGATCTTTGTGGGCCCATGCAGACTGCAACGCCAAGTGGAAATATGTATTTTCTATCACTCATTGACGATTACTCCCGTTTTACCGTGGTGAGGCTGGTAAAATCCAAAGATAAGGTGGCAGGCGTCGTAGAAGACTACATTGCTGCAATGCATACTAGATTTGGAAGGAAGCCGATTGCCATTCGTACAGACAATGGCAAGGAATACGTTTCACAAAAACTGGAGAACTCTCTGCGGAAGGAGGGGATCCAATATCAGCTCACAGTCCCCTACACTTCACAACAAAACGGTGTAGCAGAGAGGAAGAATCGGTCATTGACAGAATCTGCAAAGTGCATGTTGTTGGATGCTGATCTGAACAACCGCTTCTGGGGAGAAGCAGTTTTGACCGCAGCTTATTTGCAGAATCGATCAACGAGCCGGAGTATCAACAAAACTCCAGTTGAATTGTTTACAGGTGTGAAGCCAGATCTGGGTCATTTACGTGTGTTTGGATCTAAGGTCTATTCGCTTGTACTCAAACAAAAGCAAAAGAAATGGGACAACAAAGCAATAGAGGGCGTCCTGATTGGCTAAGATGGAAATACCAAAGGATATCGGATTCTAGATCCAAAGACAGCCAAGGTTTGAATCAGCAGATCGGTGCGGGTAATTGAGAGTGTTGCCAGACATCCAGCTTCGGTAGGCAGTGCACCGAAAGAAGGGGTTAATTAAATCACACCGCAGCATGTAGGGACATTGGAACATGTTTCGACACAGACGGAATCAGCTGACAACTCAACACTGAATCCCAGAGGTAACAACATGGTGACTTTCAAGAGAGGAGAGACTGTAAGCAGCATAGGAGATGAATGTGAGACTGAACCAGAAACTCCACAATTTCCACAAAGAGTTTCTGAACGGCCAAATAAGGGTATACCAGCAAATAAGCTAACGTACAAGGTGCAGACGAATCACACCAGAGAGCCAGCCTCATGGAACGAAATGCTCAAAATGTCACCTCGTGAGCAAAAGTTGTGGACTGCTGCTGCGGAAGAAGAAATAAGCTGTCTCAATCAACATTGTGTGTGGGAATTAACGGAGCTTCCACCAGGGAAGAAGACTCTTTCTTGTAAGTGGGTATTTAAGGCAAAATTGGACGGTAACGGTCAGACCCACACTTACAAGGCCCGATTGGAAGCCAGAGGATTTTCTCAACGATATGGTGAGGATTACGATGAAACTTTTGCGCCAGTGGTGAAGCATGACACTATTCGAGTTTTATTCAATGTAGCTGCACAGAGGGGACTTCACGTTCGGCATCTTGATGTGAGAAGTGCTTATTTGAACGGTGAATTAAAAGAGGAACTATATATGGAACAGCCACAGGGTTTTGAGGAACCCGGTCAAGAGAGCAAAGTTCTGAAATTGCGGAAAAGTCTCTATGGTTTAAAGCAATCGGCATACGTTTGGAACAAGACAGCTACAGAGACATTATCCAAGTTAGGCTTTCAACAAGGAAATGCAGATCAGTGTCTTTATTCAAGAAATGAAGTAGATTACTTACATTCTGTTGTATGTCGATGATCTGCTGGTAGCCGGTCAGTCTGCAAAATTAACTGATAAAGTTGGTACAGAATTGCAGAATTATTTTGACATCAAAGACTTGGGTGATGTTAGTTACTATCTGGGAATTCAAGTGGAACGACTGGAAAATGGAACATTTTTGCTAAACCAAAAGGCAAAGATCGCAGCATTGTTGGAGGATCATGGCTTATCGGAGCCAAAACCAGCTGCGACTCCAATGGAAACCAATTTCTTGTCTGGTGAAGTGACTGCAAGTGCAGAGTTACCAAATAACACTCTGTACAGGAAAGCCATAGGGTCTCTACTATACATAGCCACAGTATCCAGACCAGACATCGCAGTCGCAGTGAGTCTACTTAGTCGTAGAGTGGAGAAGCCTACTCAACAGGACTGGAATGCTGTAAAACGAGTGATGCGGTATCTCGCATTTACAATACACAAGACACTTCGTTTATCTTCAACTAAAGACACAGAGCTCAAATGTTATGTGGATGCTGACTAGGCTGGTGACAAGACCAACAGGAAATCTACAAGGGGTTATGTTTTCTTTCTTGGCGAAGGAGTTGTAGCATGGTCAAGCCGGAAGCAAACGTCAGTTTCCATGTCGTCTACGGAGGCGGAATACATTGCAGCATCATTTGCCAGTCGGGAGCTGCTGTGACTCAGACAATTACTTATGGACATGAGTTTACCGATTGTTGGTCCAACAACCATGTATGAAGATAACCAAGGTTGTATTAAGTTAATTGAGTCAAATCGGTTTGGGGCTCGGACCAAACACATTGATGTATGTCATCACCAGCGTCGGGATCTTCGAGAAAAGGACATCATAGAAGTGCTGTATTGTCCATCCAACAAGATGCTGGCTGATGTATTCACGAAGCCTTTGGCTAGAGAACCATTCCAGAACATTGTGGAACAACTGGGTCTACAATGATACGAACCTATGACAGCGAGAAGGGGTGTTGGAGAGCGCTTGCCACAAGGTTCGGATACTCCAAGCTGGTTGCCGAGAGCGCTGGCATAGCCTGATCACCATGGATTGCAAGGCAGTGTGTAGATCGTGTGTGTACACTCTGTGGAAAACAAATTCTACCATCTCCAATGCTTGTGGTGGGCTTAGAGTACATGTTATATTGTTATAATGTAGGCTATGTCAAATAAAAGCACTCAAGTGTTACAGTTAATCGATCGTTGATATTTATAATAAGCTGCTAATTCATCAGTCCCAGTCCATTTTGCGGTGATGAAGTGGGATAGTGGTGCGAGAAGGGGTATAGTCAGATCCAAGTGTGATTAGGATGGGATCGTGATCAGAATTTAGGACTCTGAGGTTTTTTACTACGATTGGAGTGTCTAGATCTTTGCTGATGGCAATATCTAGGGTGTCAGGAAGTTGGTTTGGATTAAAAGGGAAGAACGTGGGTTCAGGGGGCCCATGTGCGAGGCAATCGTGGTCGTGACAGAACTTTTCAAGCATCCTGCCCCTAGTCTCTGTGTATCGGCTATTCCATAGCGTATTTTTGGCGTTGAAATCGCCCGCCAATATTACTGGAATATTGTCGGGGATCAGCGACTCCAAATCAGACGGAATAAACGGTACCCCGGGAGGTAGGTATATGGACAATATTTGGTATGGTCCGCTATCTAATTCTACCTTTACGATAGTGGCTTCAATAAATTGCAGGTTATTTGGGGTTGGGACTCGATGATGGACCAGATCAGTTTTTATTAGTATGCCTGTACCCCCGCCAGCTCTCCCGAGTGTATCATTCCGGTAAACTCTGTATCCCGGAATGTAGACTTTGTCGCCGGGTTTTGTGAGAGTCTCTCCCAACAGCGCGATGTTGATGTTCTCTGTGGTGAGTACTTCATATAATTTCTGTATTTCGGGAAGAAGGCTGAGGGTATTCCAGGCCATTATCTTAAAAAGTGCACCAGCTTGTTGATTATTTTGTGTCATTAAAGAGGTAAGTGGAGGCGGTTTCAATTAATATTTGAGCCTTGGTTGCGGTGTCTGGAGCTGCAATGATTCGCAAGAGGGTGGATTTTATGACTTGAACCAAGTCGCGTAGGGAAGGGTCTGCCAGAAGGCGAAGGGTTTCAAACATGTCATTTGAAGAAGGAGGGGAGACTGGGGAAGGAGTGGGTGTGCTCGGGATTAACCTGGGTGGTTCCCTGACAGGCATGTCAGGGAAGTTAGTTAAGTTATTTTCTGGGACAGCAGCTGCTGCAGCGGAGTGAGCATTTGAAGGAGGGGGGGCGTCTGTTCTGGGCTGTGATTGGTTGTTAGGTTTTGGTCTGTTTTGAGTATTCCGGATGGTGAAATTTGTAGTTTTTGGTTTGAAAAGTGTATTTTGGAGTCTTGACTATGTTGTAGAGTAGGTTTGGTTTAAATGTATGGCTATTTGAGTGAAAAAGTTAGTCGGACGTTGTATCAAGGCTTGTGATTGGCTATCCGAGTTCTGCAGTCTCTGTTCTGTTTTTCAGTGAATATGCAATTTTGTGTTTCTAAAAGGAGTTGGAAGTTAAAGCTTTAGCAAGTTAAGTTAAATAATGTAATTTTGGGTTTCGGAAATATGAAGTTAAGGTGTGTGTGAGCTGTATGTGACCCATCAGCCCGCAGCGCGCCATCCCCAATGGACAGGCTTTCACCTAGTCCCCAGGCTGGCGCGCTACGAGTCAGTGGGTCCTGTGTTTGACTGCAGTAACTGTCGGATAGACTTGAGGGTTTGAATGAAGTTAGATATAAGAATATTGTTGTTTGAGTAATTTAGTGTTGCGGAATGTGTTGTAAGTTATTGGTTATGTAGTTTTATGGCCTGTAGTGTGCTTTCCGGTCCACCAAGCGCCATCCCGGGCGACCGGGTTCGGACCCAGACCCCAGGCAGGCACCTAGCGGTCACAGAGTCCTGGGTTCGGTTTTGACTGAGTGTTTATGGCAGTGGGATGGCTGAGAGTTGGGAAAGGAGCTGTAGTAACTGTGTGAGGACTGAGTTTGTGTTAGTAGGAGGGGGAGAGGTTTTGAGAGACATGAGGGATGGGATGTTAGGGTGTTCGCGTTGTCTGTATTTCAACTGCCGTCGCCTGATAGCTGTTTTGATGTAGTCGCAACCGGAGTAAGAGGCCGCATGCGCACCACCACAGTTGACGCACCTTGGTTTGTCTCTGGCTACATTACAACCGGCGTGGTGATGATTACCTCCACACCGATTGCAACGAGCCTCGTGGGGGCAACAAGCGGCATTATGTACTAATCGCTGGCAGTTGAAACATTGGAATATGAGTATAGTATGTGGTTTGGGAGGAGGGCGACGAGTCGCCCGTGTTTATGGATGAGGATTTGATTCTACTGTGTCAGGGGGAGGGAAATTGTCAGGTGTGACATCGCTCTATGATGGAGGGGCGACTGCCTGTGAGGGAATGGTGTCTTGCATTGTTTGAGAGCGATTGTGTTCTTGCATTGTTGGCTTGGTACTTTGTTTGGTGTCTGTAGGTTTGTTTGCAATGGTGTGATTTATTGGGCTGGTGAATTAAGTGCATTTGTGCTTGCGTTTAGGTCGGATGTGCGCAAGATGTGTTTGTGTCCATGTTTCGGCTACGTTGGGCTCGGTTTGCGAGTGTTCGTGAAAGAGTTCTGGTGCATATGTTTGGGAAGCCTTTGTGTATTTGAGAGTAGGCGGCAGAGGCGGTGGGTGGGGAATTGTGGCTGTTTTGTCCTCCTGTTTGGGCTCGAACGTGTCGTCTGTTTGTGTCTGAGCTGTGTCTATAGATGTGTCATGGAATGGAATCAGTGTGAATGTGGGAATGGCCGGATGGCTCATGAGCGGTCTCATGATGATGTTTAGGTGGTTGTTTTTCGTGGGAGTGATGGCGAAGTGGTAATTGCGAAGTTCCTCAATCTGAGTGATGAACTTCGCAATAGGTGTGAGCACGCTGATTACTGCTCCTCTAAGTGAGCTCATGTAGTTGTAGTTTTGGGGCGGGCGAATGACAATCAGCGTGCTCTTGGGGGCTCGCCGTGTGGGTGATTCGTACCATAGCCCCTGTCCAAAATTAAAGTCCGGAAAGGAGCCATGGCACGGTGTTGGTTGTGGTGGACTACAGGTGTATTCATGGTTCGGGGAACTTGTAGCCATTTCGTATACTTCGCCCCAAAGGGCGTCAAAGTTTGCGTCCATGTTGTGAGTGATAGTAGAAGCTGGGTTGAATGAAAAAGAATGAAGTGGTCAAATGCTTTTGCAGACCTTTGAAAGTTAAGTTGGCTCGCCCAAGAAGTTAATGCCTGTCGCACAAGGTTAACAGTTGATCGGTTGTAGCCGTGACAGTGTGCGCGCAGGCGAAAAGATTTAAATAATGAATTAGTATAATTAATTATTTTGCTGCTGCAGGGTTGGGGGGATGAGTTTAGCTTGGCAGTGACTCGAGGGAGATAGGATTTGCTTGACGTGGAATGATGCGGTAGGTGGGCTGGCGACAATGGCTTGGTTGCAACAATGGGTAACAGGTGGAAGGGAAGGGGATTGTTGACTTGAATTTGGGGATGGGTAGAGGGTTATAGGTTCGCTGAAGTGTCGATGGTTGCTATAGTGTAGCGGCGTGGAAGATGGATCATCGACTTGGCATCAGTTTACGCGGAGCTCGGAGCAGCGACGTCTGACCTGTTCAGATGCAAGGCTCAGACTCAACTCCAACAAAAAACGGTTCCGCTCCTTTCATTAGCAGTGGAATGTATACCCTGTGAGCCGAGCGTTCTCTGCGAGGTCCGAATAAATCGTCTGGTCTCGCATACCTGCTGCGGCAACCGAAGTTATTCCGAGCCTAGCTGCTCAACTGTACGCACGTCGCTATACCGAGCTCCGAGCATACCACCGATAACAGATTCAACCGATGGTCCACCTGCCTCCAAGACGTCATATCATCGCTGCCTTCAACGCAACCATCAATCCTACCCACTACCGTTTATCCATCCCCTCCTAAATTCAAATCAACAACCCCCCAGTCCTACCGTTATCCATTGTTGAAGCCATTACCCCAGCCAAGACATAACCGACCTGCCAAGCCTTCCCCATTAAGCAAATCAATCACCCTGAGTATCAGCCAAGTTCTACTCATTCCCTCCATTTCCCAGCAGCCAATAATTAATTAATGACTCATTAATTAATTATTAATTTAAATTCAAACCAGCTGGTTAATTGTCGCAGCCCCTCTTCTTAAAAATTGGAAACTTTTGACGACTGGTACTCTTTCTTGGGCGAAGCCAATCTCCGTTTTTAACACAGGTCTGTCTTAGACATTTGACCTACTATTCCTGCAATTACACATTCACCTACACTCACTAGACCTACATAAACATGAATACCACCTCATAAACACGCTCAAACTGGATCCTAGCAATAGATACATCTGAACAACTTTACGCTATTGCTCCGAAGAAACTGTTAGAATATGACAATTTCTATAATTTAAAGACATTTCTCTTTATTAGGTTGGTCATATGTTCTCTTTTCGTATTTACTGTATGTGTTTTTGTTTGTGCATACTATGTCACTTCCTGTATCGATTTACACCATGTTGCAAGTAAAATTTGTGTCATTAAGTTTAATCAACTTTATTCATGTCTAAGCTACGCCATCTGCCAGGTTATGGGCCCAGGACATCGACGTGTAACTTAAAAAGAAAAGTAAACAAACTATTGTGCAATAAACGAAGTGAGGTTACGTTCTTTATACCTCGTGTGGACCGCATTGCTGCACCACCCGTTTGTGTGGTGAACTGTTCTTTCTGTAAATTTTGGGGCTTTTAAGGCTTATACAAAAATGCCAGCGACTGGCGCAGGTCCCTCTTTGGGTCCCTCAACTACAGTATTGTCGGTGTCTGGTGTACCCGGCCTAGTCAAACTGGAGGGAAGGACGAACTATGCAACATGGAAGTTTCAAATGAAGTGCTATCTAATAGAAGCTGTTGTAGGCAACGATACTGATGAAGGGCGTGATCAACGAGCAATGGCCAAAATTGGAATGGCTGTGGCAACATCCTGCCACTCTCGTCTCTTGGGTCTCAACACAGCGAAAGCTACCTGGGAGCTTGCCATGGATTTCGGAGAACAGGGCGTCTCTGGTCAACTCATGCTGGAGAGGAAACTCTACAGAGCTAGGCTGGAGAACTATAAATCAGTGGACGAGTATGTCAGTCACATCTTGAGTGTTCGTGGTGATCTTGCAGATTGTGGTGTCACATATACTGATGAAAAGATTGGTTCGATGATGTTGCATGGTTTGCCTGATTCATGCACTTCACTCATTCTAGCGTATGGTGCTGCAAACAAAAAGGTGTCTCTAGAATCAGTATTAGATTTTCTTCATAATTATGATGAAGGAAAGGCTGCTAGGCAAAGTGAAACTGCTCTGTCTGTAAGTGCTTCAAGCAAGAATGACACTGCTCAACCAACTTGTTATCATTGTAAGAGGTTAGGTCACAAGAAACCAGACTGCCCAGATTTGAAGAAGATGAAGAAAGCCCAAAATAAGGAAAATAATAATAAGCAATCCAACCCAGGTGGGCGATATCAAGATTCAAATCCAAGCATAAAAAATGTTGGACTGTTGACTGTTGCTTTAGCTAGTGCAAGTTTAGGCTGAGAGGAGTGGTATTTTGATAGTTGTTGCAGCAAACCTGCGTCTCATAGAGAGGAAGTGTTACCTTAAACATCAATAATAAAGGTGAAACCAAAGCAACTTTTTCAAATGTAATGTTTTGTCCAAATAGTGCAGCCAACTTGATGTCAGTACATTAAATAGCTAGTAAAGGTAATATAAAATGCACCCGACGTCAGGCTGGGGCGACAGGCCGGTTGATTTATTCTTTGTCGCAACTAATGGATCATGACAACCTCATCTGTATTGGTAAATGCTAGGACGTCCCCCGGAAGCGACGTGCGTCGGCCTCGTCTGACTGCAGTGCATGGACGAGGGCTACTGGATCAAGAGCGGAATCAGAGTTCACCGCTACGTATTGCTACGTTGAACATCGGAACTCTTACAGGACGAAGCCGAGAACTAGCAGATATGTTCAAAAGACGGAAAGTGGACATTGCCTGCATTCAAGAAACTCGTTGGAGAGGACAGAAATCTCGTGAAATAGGAGATGGATACAAGCTCATCTACCATGGGACAAGCAACTGAAATGGGGTTGCTGTTGTTGTTTGTGCGAACTTAAGGGATCAGGAAGCAGAGGTCAATCGACAGTCAGACCGCCTCATGACTGTCATCATAGATATGCCATCTTGTCGCTTACACATCATTAGTGCATATGCCCCACAAACTGGCTGTGATGAGAGTGAGAAAGAAAGGTTTTGGCAAGAACTCCAGGATCTTGTCTTGTTGTGCCCAGAGGAGGAGTTCTTACTCGTATGTGGTGACTTAAATGGACATGTTGGTCAAAATAAGAATGGTTATAGTTGTCATGGTGGAAATGGCTATGGTGGACGAAATGATGACGGATGCCGAGTCCTTGACTTTGCAGAAGCAAACAGCCTTCTCATAAGCAACACTTTCTTTAAGAAGCGCACAAGTCATCTCGTAACATACGCCAGTGGTGACAGCAGAAGCCAGATCGACTTTGTACTGACTGTTACGGCGATGTAACTTCCGAACAGTCTTAGATGTGAAGGTTATACCTTCCGATTGTGTTGCCACACAACACAAACTACTCATTGCAGACCTGAGGATCAGTAAGCGCAGGATAGGTGGATGTACAAGAGTCTCAACAAAAGTAAAGTGGTGGAAACTACGCGACCAGAAATCAGCATTGGTGAACAGTATAACATTTCCTCTTGTCATTCCAAATTCCATCGACACCACATGGAATGATCTCTGTGAGTCAGTGACTACTGCTGCAGCAGAAACATTGGGTACCACAAAGCCAGGGCGTCGCCTTATTGACAAGCAGACATGGCTATGGACAGATCAGGTACAAGATAAGGTCCGTGATAAGAAGAAAGCATATAAAAGCTGGCTTTCTCTAAAGACAGACGTGAGCAGAGAAAGGTACGTCACTGCTAAACGAGAGGCAAAGAAAGCCGTGGCTGAAGCAAGAGCCAACCACTACAACAACCTCTATCTTAACTTGGACACCAAAGATGGTGAAAAGGATATTTACCGTCTGGCCAAAGCCCGAGCAAGAACAGCAAGGGATATTGAACACTATGTGTGCATAAAGAGCAAGGAAGGTCAAAGACTACACAACAAACATGCTATTCTCAAGCGATGGAAAGAGCATTTCGAGGAGATCTCAAACATAGAGTTTCCGCATCCAACAATCCCAGAAGGTGTCCCAACTAGAGGGCCTATCCCCCAAATCACTCCACAGGAAGTTACCACTGCCCTAAAAGGCATGAGAAACCATAAATCAACTGGGCCAGACAACCTCCCTGCTGACTTCTGGAAACTTCAAGAACTGCAATCTACTGCGATAGATTGGCTTGTTACCTTTTTCAATGCCATATTGGACTCTGGCCACATCCCTATTAACTGGGCTACAAGCATTACAGTACCGATTTTCAAGAACAAAGGAGGCCCAGCGGAATGTTCAAACTATCGCCCAGTACCTCTTCTCTCACATACAATGAAGATCTTTGAGAGGATTCTTGATCGACGCCTACGTGCCATCACCGAAATCAGCTCCAACCAGTGCGGGTTTGTCAAGGGGGCTGGAACCGCTGACGCCATCTTCGCAGCACGGTTACTGATGGAGAAGCACATTGAGAAAAGAAAGCCTCTGCATATTGCCTTTCTTGACCTTGAAAAGGCCTTCGATCGTGTTCCCCATGAGTTGATTTGGTATGCGGTCCGCAACCATGGTGCGCCAGAGTCATTTGTAAATGTGGTCAAGATGTTATACAGGAACACCAGCAGTAGAGTACGTTGTGCTGTTGGCACCTCGGAAAACTTTCCTGTAAATGTCGGCGTCCACCAAGGCTCAGCACTATCCGTCCCTTTTTGTTCTTGTGATGGACACCATCACTCGTGAGCTGCAACGGAATGTTCCTTGGACCCTTCTGTATGCAGTTGATATAATGGTTGCAGATGACACCCGAGAAAAACTCCAATGTTGAAGATTGAAGATTGGAATAACCGCCTCTCCCAGTACGGCCTATGTCTGAATGTGAAAAAGACGGAGTATCTGGAGTTAAACCCAAGCGACGGTACCATTCAAGTCGCTGGACAAAATCTAGTCAAGACAGAATGCTTCAGGTACCTTGGATCTCGTCTTCAGAGTGATGGCAACTTCAATGATGAAGTAAGAGCCAGGGTAAACGCAATCTGGTTGCGGTGGAAGGAGGTCACGGGTGTGCTTTGCGACAAGAAAATGCCACTTCGTCTCAAATCGAAAATATATCGGACAGTGGTACGGCCAGTTGCGCTGTATGGAGTTGAATGTCGACCATCCGACAAAATTTCAGAACGTCGCCTGCACGCCATGGAAATGAGAATGCTCCGTTGGACAATGGGCATCTACCTTATTGACCATGTCAGAAACGACACAATTCGGGAGCAAATGGTTGTCGCCCCAATTGTGGACAAAATGAGAGAGAAACGGCTCCGATGGTATGGCCATGCCCTGCGTGCAGCGCCTGATACTGTTAATAACTCTGTCCTTCACTTTGAGGTTGAAGGCCTACGCCCCAGAGGACGACCGAAGCAGCGTTGGCAAGACACAATAAATGGCGATTTAAAAATTGCCGGCCTAAATCCAGCTGACGCACAAAACCGGACAAAATGGAGGTCAATGACCAAAAAAGCGGACCCTGCACCTGCGGGACAACGCTAGGAAGAAGAAGATACTTGTATTTGATAAAAATGATGTTAATGTGTTTACTGAGGATAATGTAAAATTCCAAGATGAAAGCGTGTTGACTGGGAGTGCCGTGAATGTAATTTATAGGCTAGATCGTGATGGTATTGTGCCCGTTTAGACCGGAGTCCGCACGACCACATATGCATTTTACCAATAATCAGTCAGCACGAGAGTCAAAATATCCCGGAGCGCCAGATGGGTTAAAGCAAATCGCAAAAACGACATCAAATGAAAAAAATGCTTTACTGATTTTTGGCTCAATGCAACAATAAGGATAGAAGGAGATTCAGTTGGGTATAACACATCTGGTAAAATTATCTCAGTTTATTTTGAAGTTAAAATTGACTGCAAAGATGCTCAAAGCAGCATCATCCACGTGTGGCGACCCACATTCCTATTTACACAATGTACAGAAATTTTCCAAACACATTTGACAATTATTTTTGGAAACACAAGTCTGATTGTCAGTCCTGTAGACTGTGTTCCAAAATTATTTATGATTAATTCCAGTTCAAATTTAATTGTCTCTACTGGAAATATCGTAGTTCACTGTCTGAATTTTTACATAATATTAACACTCGTAGAATAAATGTTCATAGAATTTTTAACTTTCACTTATTTTTCCAGTTTCAAAAATACATTGTCGAAAAATATTATTATCATTGAAGCAACACAAATTATTTACACATATTAATAACATCTGAAAAGTATTTGACCTTGAGCATAGCATCGAAGAACTGTGCGAAGCACAACAAAAATTAATTGTTCTTCTGACATTAAACATTTCGAGAAGTGACTCGATTATGAACTTCAAGTTCCTAACAAAATATATGATTTCTGAATCATCAACTTGGTCAATAAATTGTTGAACCATTCAACTATTCAATTTTCCACTTGGAATCATTATTATGAAAAAATATTTATATTCATGGCCATTTTTAGTAATTTTCACAACTTGCAATTCTTCGACAGAATGCGGACATAAGAATTGTAGCTTCATTATAAATTCATTTAGTTCATGGCACTAGGATTGAAAATATCCTTCAAATTATTCGTGGTTAAAGAATTATTTTTAATTGGCAGTGGCCCATTCTATTATTTGTGTAAGAACACAATATTCCAACAACAACGGCAAAGGTCTTCCTCTGAAGAAGAATAAACTACTATCATGACAAATCCGGGTTCTAGCAAAATTAAAGTCTAAATGGAATTCGTAAACAAGGTTGAAATAAGAACTGATGGTTTCTAAGAAATAACCTTCGGGTCATTCATACGACGAAATGTGTAGTTCCAATACTCCTTCTATAAACCTGAGCCATCGAACCTGCTATTTGATTGATGCTCGAAAAAACCTCTTCATTCCTGCGACTTAAACATGCGCACCTGGGAATGGCATTTCAAGTACTCCACACAGATAAATTTTCTTCCCAGAATTTATACAATAAATCAAGCCTCTGCTTGTTATCAACACTGGAAGATTAATAAACTTACAAGTTTATTTTATTTTACCATTCAGTTCAACCCGTGAATTTACCATACTTATGAAAATCTTTATTTCACTTTCGAAGTGTATTTACGTCATGATTTTATATAAATACAAAAATATCCTATTTGATACAATTATCAATTGCTTCCCGTTTCATGCCTCTCCGTGTTATCTGAAAAATATACTTTGCTCAATGCAAATATTAACTGTTCAACCAGAATTGAAATGTTGGTTGAATGCGGGCTTGCGCTAACCACTCTCCTTCGGAAAATCTCCTGTTCCAGACTAGAAATGATTAAACTACTTCATAGGCTCTCTCTCAATACATATGATTATTATAAAATATAATATCCAAGAATTATTTAGAAAAATTATAAAAATTATTATTATTATTATCAATGGATTATTATTATTATTATTATTAGTTATATTATTTTAAATATATTTAATTATCATCTCATTATGTGAGAATCCACATGTTCGAACCTTCGAATATGGAAAAAAATATCCATTCCTCAACAAAAATAATTATTAACTTTTACAGTTACATCGGCTGATTACCGTGACTTCCCAAAAATATGAAATATTCAAATAAATGCTCGAAATGCTCGGTCATCGATCCTAAACTGTTCTGAGTGCAGAAAATGCTCAGAATAACTCTAAGAAGTCTTGCGTAAATCATTGCAAGATTTAAATACGAAGAAAATACACACATCAAAAAAAGTTTTGCATCACCTTGGTTCCAAGAGTTCCGGAACCGTTAAATACAAAGGGAATAGAGATCAACACAAACAACATTTCAGCTCGTTTTATTGCTCATGAGACCCACACATTGCATGTTGTACCATCATACAGCTAGACTTTCAGCATTTGTGGTCCAGATTGCAGTACACACCACTACCTCTAATACCCAGTAGCACGTCCTCTTGCATTGATGCATGCCTGTATTCGCCGTGGCATACTATCCACAAGTTCATCAAGACACTGTTGGTCCAAATTGTCCCACTCCTCAACGACAATTCGGCGTAAATCTCTCAGAGTGGTTGGTGGGTCAAGACGTCCATAAACAGCCCTTTTCAACATATCCCAGGCATGTTCGATAGGGTTCATGTCTGGTGAACATGCTGGCCACTGTAGTCGAGCGATGTCGTTATCTTGAAGGAACGCATTCACAAGATGTGCACGATGAGGTCGAGAATTGTCGTCCATGAAGACAAATGCCTCTCCAATATTCTGCCGATATGGTTGCACTATGGGTCGGAGGATGTCATTCAGGTATCGTAAAGCCGTTTCGGAGCCTTCCATGACCACCAGTGGCGTACGTCGGCCCCACATAATGCCACCCCAAAACATCAGGGAACCACCACCTTGCTGCACTCGCTGGACAGTGTGTCTAAGACGTTCAGCCTGACCAGGGTGCCTCCAAACACGTCTCCGACGATTGTCTGGTTGAAGGCATATGCGACACTCATCGGTGAAGAGAACGTGATGCCAATTCCGTGGGGTCCATTCAGCATGTTGTTGGGCCCATCTGTACCGCGCTGCATGGTGTCGGGGTTGCAAAGCTGGACCTCGCCATGGACGTCGGGAGTGAAGTTGCGCATCATGCAGCCTATTGCGCACAGTTTGAGTTGAAACACGACGTCCTGTGGCTGAACGAAACGCATTATTCAACATGGTGGCATTGCTGTCAGGGTTCCTCCGAGCGGCAATCCGTAAGTAGCGGTCATCCACTACAGTAGTAGCCCTTGGGCGGCCTGAGCGAGGCCTGTCATCGACAGTTCCTGTATCTCTGTACCTCCTCCATGTCCGAACAACATCGCTTTGGTTCACTCTGAGACGCCTGGAAACTTCCCTTGTTGAGAGCCCTTCTTGACACAAAGTAACAATGCGGACGCGATCGAACTGCGGTATTGACCTTCTAGGCATGGTAGAACTACAGACAACATGAGCAGCGTACCTTCGTCCTGGTGGAATGACTGGAACTGATCGGCTGTCGTACCCCCTCCGTCTAATAGGCCCTGCTCATGCATGGTTGTTTACATCTTTGAGCAGTTTTAGTGACATCTATGAACAGTCAAAGGGACTGTATCTTGGATACAATACACACAGTCAACGTCTATATGCCGGAGATCTGGGAACCGAGGTGATGCAAAACTTTTTTTGATGTGTGTAAATGCGTTGGTCATCTGCAGAAAAAAATTTTGTTCCAATTAGCTAGGCATAATATAATTCAAATGTGGCTTACATTTCTTGATGGTCTTGAAGCGTAGTAAACCTGGTCTGTACCAGATTTATCCATAGACATGCCCTATCGGACAAGCACGTATAATCCTTGTATCGGCCGCCATTATATACCCACAATCCGTCTAGTAAGACATAGTGGTAGTATCTCTTGACGTTTGAATTAACTGTTGTTCCATTTTAATATGGGCTTCTATCAAAGCCATAACAGTTTGTTTAAATAGGGTCAGATCTAAGTGATCTATTCTTAGATATGTCAGTTGTAACATAACTCACGGTAATCTTATCAGTACAAGAAAACACTGACTGTCTAACCAATCAACGGCTGTTCTGAAGATCGTTCCCTGGGCATGGTTTATCACCATCTACCATGCGCGAAGCAACCTGTAGTTTCCCTGCGTAGACTAATGAACAACACCGTGATAGACTGGTCTTCAGTGTACTGATAGATCGGAGCGGTTAACCAGTTACAAATATGAAAACTGACTGAAATGGATTTAAACATCCAAGTATTAGGTTATTACTGGACTGTGACAAAGTACTAATTCTAGACAAAGTCTAGCATATGTCCATGTAGAAATAAAAATATTTCTACCAATGTCTGTAGGAAATAATCAATCACCTCAGTGATTCTCCTCGCCGGAAACTTACTAAGTTCCAACTCGTAGCGCAGCACTTTTGTGACTATCACAACTTTGACAATAACTTCTGCGTAGATCCGGCAACCATGTGCCTTGTCTCAGCGTAGTAGCAACTTGCTCGGCAAGTGCTTGTGTTGGAATGAGCTATCGATGCCTCGGCCGGCCGGCTTTTATTCAAAACTGCCAGGGTCACGCGTCATCACGCTGAAATCTAGAAATCATCATATCTCTGGTATCCCTGGTCCGATTTACTTGATACTAATTGCATTCTCTTTCATTTGGCAGTGCCAGTAATCTGATCCCAGTCTCAAGTCTCTACTCCATAGTTAACTATTTAATCAATAAATAGCCACGACCTCTGCTATTACTCGCTACGTCACTTGACATGCAAGTATCGGTATATTCTTTCCAATTGCTTCGAGAAGCAATGTAGCGCGATATTCAAATATCTCAACTTTCAAAAGCGGCTGTAGCCTTTCCCTTGATATCTAGGTGTCTGAATCTTGGAATACCCATTCCTAGAATTGGGCACAGTATGTCTTCTGCTGCTGTGTATAAAAAATGAAGGGGCTTCTAAGGTAAGAGAAAACACTGTATTGCTATATTCTAATTGTTCTCAAGAACTCTGGCATCAGAGAATGGCGCATTTGAATTATCAGAGATTATCAAAGTTAGAAAAATTAGCAGATGGAATATCTTTCACTCATTCTGAAACTGAAGTTTGCATCCCCTGTGTGAAAGTGAAGCATAGTAAACTGCCATTTCCTAAAGCAGCTACTAGGGCAGAAAAGGTGCTTGAGTTAATTCACAGTGACATTTGTGTTCCTGAAAGAGATAATGAATCTTATGGTGAGGCCACATGTTTTGTTACATTCACAGATGATTATTCTAGAATGAGCTTTGTTTATTTCTTAAGAAGGAAAAGTGAATGTTTTTTCCAAATTCAAGGAGTTCAAGTGTATGGTGGAAAATCAAATGGATGGTAAAATCAAAAGATTTAGATGTGACAATGGAGGAGAATATGACAATTATGAAATAAAACAATTTTGTGCTAATAATGGTATTGTTTTAGAATTCTCTGTCCCCTATACACCAGAGCAATATGGAGTCGCAGAAAGGCTCAATAGGACTTGTGTTGAACGTGCCAGAGCTATTCTTAATCAGGCAAAGCTGGACAAGAGATAATGGGCAGAAGCTGTCAATACTCAAAATTAGGAGTCCCACTGTAGCCCTTAATGATAAGTTACCACTAGAGGTATGGACCGGTAAGAAGGTAGATCTGTCTAACATTCGTGTGTTTGGATGTAAAACTATGTCTATGATACCCAATGTAAAACGCAAGAAATTTGATCCTAAATCTGAAGAAAAAATAATGGTAGGATATTGTGAGGGTTCAAAAGGGTATAGGCTAGCTGATCCAAACCGACCAGGTAATGTGATTGTATTAGGTGCGTTCAAAACGTAACGAGCCGGAGGCTGGAAGGCGTAAACAGGTGACTACATCGGCTAATCGTGGCGTGTGTAACGAGTTGTGGTTCCGTCCAGAGCGTGGAAGGTCACAGCCCGTCGCTGGAGGGCACGCGTGCACGTCACATGACGATACAAAGCGAGCAACAGCATGCATCTATTGCCCAACGCTGCCAGTCGCATTGCAAACAGTGACATGGAGGCGTTAAACGAAGAGCAAAGAGGTATTGTTCGGTTTCTGACAGCGAAAGGAGTAGGGGAACGAACATTGATCGCCGAATGTCACATGTGTATGGCGAACACTGCATGTCCCTTGCAAGGGTCAAGGCGTGGCACAAGCGCTTCAGGGAAGGACGGGTGTCGTTAACCGATGATGCCCGGTCTGGGGCACCCCCCTGCATTACCGATGACAACGTTCAGCTGGTTGATGCACTCATTACCCAGGACCGCCGAGTGACAGTGAACGCCATAACCGCCGTGGTCGGATTGAGCGTCGGAGGTGTGCACACCATCATGAAGGAACGACTGCACTTGGCGAAAGTGTGTGCCCAATGGGTGCCCCACGGTCTTCAACCACACCAGTAAGCATGTCGAATGGCCTACTGTCTTGGTCTTGGTTGGACGATTGATGCATGCTGCTGCTCACTTTGTATCGTCACGTGACTTTCACGTGTGACCTCTAGCGACGGGCTGTGACCTTCCACGCTCTGATCGAAACCACACCTCGTTACACACGCCACGATTAACCGATGTCGTCACCGGTTTGCGCATTACAGCCTCTGGCTCTTTACTTTTTGAACGCACCTTATATCTAGAAATGTAATTTTTGATGAGAAAAAGTTATGATGTGTTCTGGATGGTACGGATTGTGATCCTGATTTTAATGAACTAACCCCATTCTGGGAAATTCCTGTAGAGAATGTCAATGTACAGCACAATGACAATAATGATGAGGAAGTAGAGATGCCAGGTAGACCTCAGAGAAAAAATCAGCCCCCTTTTTGGCATAAAGATTATGAAATGGATTTTTGTGCAGCCTTAAGTGCAGTTGACACTGTTCCCAGTTCTGCTGTAGAGACAATTACGGATCCTGATTGGAAACAAGCCATGGATAAGGGGTACAATGCACTAATGAACAAGAAGTTCCGTGACGAACTAAAGAGCCTACTTTTCTTAAAATTAAGTTTCATGCCAATGATTACTCTACAGTATATGAACCTTTCTAGAATAATGACGAAATTAAGTTGTTAAAATCGAAATGTCTAATTACGAAATATACCTGGTGTAATGTAGCCTAATAGAGCATTACAGTTGGCAGACCTGGTGACTGAATATATTATTAGTTCCATCTCTTAAGGTACAGAATTAAAAAATGGTTGAAGTCCAATGGACGTTACATGCAGTTAGACATTGGATCTATCAGCACGCGTAAAAGCATGTTGGCAACAATGTCATGCGTGTGCTGGTCAGAAATAGCCTAATCTGAAATATTATGATATCTTGTTGTGCCAATTTTGGACGAAATCCATTTGTTAGTATAGAGGTTTCATGTATTTTAAATTTGGACCTATCAGCAGGCATATAATCATGTTGGCAGCACTGGCTTATATTAATTATTCCAAATTAATCTAGAATGCCAGGTGCTGCTATAAGTGTGCAAGGTATAGGGCTGTTGGCTTGCATACTTCCTGATATATTGATATTAGCTTAAAAAGATATAGACAGCATTTATTAACAGTTGGCAGCCCTGATTGCTCTTAAGAATACTTATGGTCATATCTGTTATGTTACACATAGCGCATACGAAATTTTATTGAAATCCAACTGATAGTATAGAAGTTACATGTATTTAAAAATTGGCCCTATCAGCAGGCTTAGAATCATGTTGGTAGAACTAGTGTATAAGTTACTGCAAAATTAATCTAAACGTCAGGTACTATACGTGTGCATAGTTTAAAGCTGCCGGCTTGCATACTTTCTGATATATTGGTATTTGGATAAAAGAATAGAGAGAGCTATTATTAACAGTTGGCAGCCCTGGTGGCTCTTAAGAATACGTTCTGTCATATCTGCTTATGTACACATATCACATACAAAATTTGGTTGAAATCTAATTGATAGTGTAGATGTTATAGGCATTTAAAAATTGGACCTATCAGAAGGCTTAAAATTATGTTGGCAATACTGTCACGTATGGCCTCCTGGAAATTAAACTGAAATAGTGCTATCTATATGTGTGCCAGTTTTAGAATAGCTCCCATGCATACCTTCCATGTTATCCAACATGGAGCTCAAATTTCTAGTGTGTTTTTTCAGCAGTTGGTAGTACTGACATCATTTTCAAATATGGACGTGAGATATTCCGGTATACATCTTTACTCATACTAAATTTGGTTTCGATTTCTTCAGCCATTTAGGAGTTGATAGGGGGGGGGGACACACACAGCCAGACAGACAGAAGGACAGACAGACAGACAGACAGACAGAAGGACAGACTGACAGACACACATTTTCCCGGATCGATCTCATAAGTCTACTTTTCCTTATTATTGCAAAATGTGAAAAGTAGGCTAAAAATCATGTATGAGAATTTGTGGATAAGCCTGAGGGACAGAATATTGTTAAAAGCAAATGGGTTTTTAAAGTTAAAAAGGATGCTGCAGGTAATTACGAGTACTATAGGGCCAGACTGGTAGCTCGAGGTTTATCTCAACAAAAGGGTGTTGATTACGAGGTGACTTACTCTCCAGTTGTCTGTCCAGAGACATTACGATTGATTATGGCTATATCTAACGAATTGAGCCTTGATATTGAACATGTAGACGTTGCTACCGCGTTTCTCAATGGTGATCTGAGTGAAACCATTTATATGGAACTGCCAGCAGGATTTGCTGTAGATGGTAAAGTATGTGCCTTAAAGAAAAGTATTTATGGTTTGAGGAAGCCTCCGTGGCTTAGGCGGCAGCACGCCGGCCTCTCACCGCTGGGTCCGTGGTTCAATTCCCGGTCACTCCATGTGAGATCTGTGCTGGACAAAGCGGAGGCAGACAGGTTTTTCTCCGGGCACTCCGGTTTTCCCTGTCAAAAATCTCATTCCAGCAACACTCTCCACTATCATTTCATTTCATCTGTCATTCATTTAATCATTGCCCCAGAGGAGTGCGTCAGGCCTCGGCAGCCAGCACAGTCCATATCCTCGCCGCTAGATGGGGGCTTCATTCATTCCATTCCTGACCCGGTCGGAGACTGGAAGCAGGCTGTGGATATTCATTATTCATTTATGGTTTGAAACAGGCTAGTCGTGCATGGAATGAAAATATCAAAGATTTCTTTAAGGAGTTAGGATATACTCAATCTGTTTGTGATCCTTGTGATTTTGTAAAAAAAAGGGAAGGTTCTTTTGCCATGTATATCTGTTTGTATGTTGATGATATATTTGTTTTTACTAACTGGCTTGTTGAAAAAAAAACTGTATAGTTTATTGGCAAGGAAATATGAATTGAAATTCTTAGATCAGTTGAAAAATTGTCTAGGAATGAGAGTTAACTACAACAAGGAGAGTGGTATTTTGAAACTAGACCAAAGTGAGTACATGTCATATTTGTTGAGGAAATTCGATATGGTTAACTGTCTGCCAAAGAGTACACCCATGTCTGCAGGTCGTGAATTACCAAAATTGGAAACAAAAGCTGAAGGGATTCCTTATCAGGAATTGCTAAGTTCCTTGATGTATTTAGCTATTTCTACTAGACCAGACTTGTTGTACACTGTTTGTAAATTAAGTCAATACAACAAATGTTATAGTGACGAACACTGGTCAGCTTGTAAAAGAGTGCTGAGATACTTTAGTGGTACAAAAAATTGTGGTCTTGTGTTCACTCGAAGTGGAAATTTGAGTGTTGAATGTTTTGTTGATGCTTCCTATGCTTGTGATGTTGAAAAAGGTTACTCTCACACTGGATATGTAATGAAGTTAAGAGGTTCTGTGTTTGCATGGCAGTCTAAGCAATTAAAATCTGTGACACTGTCAAGTACTGAGTCAGAATACCTAGGACTTACTGATGGTATCAAAGAGTCTTTGTACATCAGAAATGTTTTCGAGATTCTAGGTTTAGGAAAAATGTGTGTGAAGATTTTCAATGACAATAATGGTGCTTTGTGTATTGCTAAAGATGAACAATCTCATAAGCGTACAAAGCACATTAATATAATAAGATTATTCATTAAGGAAAAGGTCAGAGAAGGATTTGTAGAATTAGATCATGTTAGCACTAATACATTAGTGGCTGATATTATGACGAAAGCCTCAACCATCGCTAAGCACAAGAAATTTGTGACTGATTTGCGTGTGAAATGTGTTTAAATTAGGTGAGTGTGTTAGAATATGACAATTTCTGTAATTTAAAGACATTTATCTTTATTGGGTTGGTCATATGTTCTCTTTTCGTATTTACTGTATGTGTGTTTGTTTGTGCATACTATGTTACTTCCTGTATCGATTTACACCATGTTGCAACTGAAATTTGTGTCATTAAGTGTAATCAACTTTATTCATGTCTAAGCTACGCCATCTGCCCTATATTAATATCAGAAACCAGTTCCACAATGGAACATGATGGTCATGATCCACCCTTCCCGCACTCTACATCCCACTACTCTAAGACAGGCCATCTGCCAAACACTAGCTCCACACTCCAAAATCATAGCGTGCATTGAGGAGACTGCTCAACACTATGTTACAGTCATCCCACTGCATGACAGACACATCAACACCCTGTGTGCAGCACTCAGGGAACATTCAGGCATTCCTCCAACAGCCCTTTTCAGTCCATACGCCCCAGATTACTTTGAAACGGAAACTCAAACAGACTCTAGCCAGTACGCAGAAGAACAGGACACTCAGACAATTCCTCTTCCACCTCCAATGCCTGTCTACCACCATACTTGCGCAACTCAGACAGTTCACTCCCTATCAATCACTCCAATAGCCCAAATCTCTCTGTTCACGGTTAGCAAACACTCTACAGTTAAACCTCATGTTCAGACAACGAAATCTAAACTTAAACATAAGGCCCATTCCAAAAATTCACAGCCCAGCTCAACAGAAGAAATTAGCCTCAATGAAACCTCCCCTCTGTCTCCCATCAACACGGTGGCTTCACCACCACAGCCAAGTGCACGGGTGACGAGTCGTCCCCCTCCCAAACTTCATGCTACACTAACAATACAGTGCTTTAATTGTCAGAAATTAGACCACAACGCTATGAGCTGCCCTCATAAAACCCGCTGCAACAGATGTGGTGATTCACATCACCACTCAGTATGTACGGTACCTCGTGACAAGCCCAAGTGCTCACGCTTCCTCGTATGGCGGTTGTAGGTACCTTGAAACAGCCATAAGGCTCAGACAACACTCAAACACTTCCATCCCTCCCCTCATGTCTCTACCGCTCCCCCCCCCCCTTCCAACGCAACACGCCACTGCCCTGACACAATTGCTGGGATTGCTTCAGATACTCTCAGCAATAACACTGTAAACGCAAGCCCTGAGCCTTCAAAAACACTCCTTTACACCTAACCAATCTCTGGCACCGTGATTTAATCTGCCCGGGGAGTAAAGGTAAAACCAGCCCGCCCGGGGTGACGAACCACGGACCAGGGAAACTCTAAACACACTACTGCACTGGAGCGTACTTCAAGACTCGAACCCGATACACTCCAAAAAGCCCAGTCCCGCGGGGTCGGCCCTAGCGACTGACCTGCGCTAAACTGGGCTTCCACATATAGATTAAACCTCAAACATTAGAATTTACAACAATTACAGACCCAATTAAGAATAATAAACTATACAACAGCAATAATTTCAACTACATACACATTTAAACTCAATACAAGCAACAGCCAATCAGAGCACATATCCAACCAATCAGAGCACAGCACTAGTAAATTCAAACTCCCCGCTCCAGTGACAGATTTTACACCTCAATTGCACTGCCAACAATTACCAAACATAAATTTAAACCTTAAGAAGCGGAAGCTGAGGCCTTTTAAAAGCAATATATTGTTGCCAAACAATTCAAAACCTACTACAGGTCCTTATATTTCATCTGTCCTTAAGCACTACCAATCTTCAACCTACTTAAGGTCTTCTACTTTTCACTTAAATTTGAATCTGCTACATAAATTTAAAACCATTACACACATAGAAAATCTCACATACAGCTAAACCATGGCAAGCGTAGCGACAAATCATAACACCTACAGCACCGGCAGGTCCGTGCCAGGCCAACAATGGCCTAAATGCACCTCCTGATACCCGAACATAAGCTGGAAAGTTCTGCTATTCTCATTTAAATTAGCACTGCTCCTTTTAATTTAGAGGAACTGGTTTAAAAATGGGCCATGGCTTAAATATGGGCTAGTGTATGGTTTAGGTCTGATGAGTGCTGCAGTCGGGTAGAAAACATGTGAACAGTTATTCTTTGACAAAAGGAGTCTTAGGGGAGCAGTTGGTAGGAATTAGCCGAGTGGTTTGGACGCTGTGCATTGTTACGTGTGATTTCGCCGACTTTGTCGTCTTGAAATATTTTACAGGTATGCTTGTTTTATTTTCTGTATAGTGATCTAAGTAACTGATAAACATATTGTTAAGGGCACCAGGTAACTGATGCTGAAACCCTCTATTTTCGTAGATTTCTTATTGAGTAGTATCTTGCAATAAGGCCCAGGGCATCTGAAAGCGTGGCTATTATATTGGTCTAAATACGGGCTAGTGCCTGTGGTTTAAATATGGGCTAGCCTATATTTAGACCACATTCATGTCCACAAGAAACAGAAAGACTTAATCATGGTCTTTTTGGTTTCAGCATGCCCAGAAGTACTCGATTTTTTCTTTTCGAGTGCCATATCCCCTCCAGGGACGTAGGTGACCTGAATTAGAGGGATTAGGGGGATCACTAACCAGGCATCCCTAGCCGGAGTTTGCGTGTGGTAGGGTGGCCACTCCTCCTCCTGCCATAGCACCCGGTAGATTCCTATTTCGCATCACGAGCCTGGGATACCCCGTACCAGACTATACCAAGACTTTTAAATTCTTGGAAGAGCCGCGGATCGAACCCGGTACAGTGCCCTTTTAACAAGAAATATGCAAATCACAGTATGCCAGCAATGCTCAAATCGGGATTTTCGGGGTTATGGTATGTTCTCCCACTCTGTGACTTACACATTTTGGATTAAATAGAGGATACACTTCCACAATAAAAACAAAATCAACTCCTATTATAAAACATTTAATTAACCAAATATATGGCGCTACAAACAAATTAAACAAATGAACTACTGACCAATCCTTCTAACTTGTTCAGAGTGAACAAGGAATACATAAAATTCAGCAAATGTTATATTAAAATCATGGTTTCCTTCAAACCAACAAACTTAAAATTCTTTTCACTTCCATAAAGTCTCCCTTTTAAAATTCAATACAATCACGAGCTCCAATGGCTCGATACTTTCCAATATAAACTGTGTTATTCTTTTACACACCTCAATATCTATTTTATGAGTTTCTTATGATCAAAACAATATATAATCTTATTTAAAGTAAATGTTACTCCTTTACTTAAATTTTTGGGCTTTTCACAATGTTCTCATGTTACCACCTCTCTCAAGTTAACAAATTCACTACAGTGATTGGGAAAAATACCTGTGTACTCCCGAGTTATAGAAGACTACTTGAATAAGGTCAAAAATTATGATCACTCCCGAAATCTAATTGTCTTCACTGAACTCGTGAAATCCTACATCAATATACCATTACATTAGGGATTTATATTTATTATTATAGGTCTTAAAAGACCATCATCTCATAAGAAGGCAACGATCTGAACTTGGAAGCGGTAACTTTTATCTACAAGAACCTCGGTTCGAATCCCGGGTCATTAACAAACTCTAAACACTCAGGGTGTATTATTACTTCAAACAGACGGTCCCCAGACCTACCGCACTATCAATAGCGAGGGGTCGGACCGTATCACTCAGCTTGATTTAATGTCCAGGAGCAAGACCCCAAGTCTCGTCCACACGGGACGGCTACACTCTGCTTTAAAACAGCTATTTCTTATACACAGTTCTCTGAACAGACCTGGCGTTTCTTCATTTATTTTAACAACATTATTTAGGTTCAATAGACCACTTTCGTAATCTTGGCATTTATTAGCCTATTTTCAATTTTGAAAAAATAGGCTTATGAGATCACCTTTTGTCCGTGTGTGTGTGCGTGTGTGTGTGTGTGTGTGTGATTCGTGTGTGTGTCCCCCCCCTAATAAAATCTAAACGGCAGGAGCGATTTCAATGAAACTCGGAAAGTTCATAGCACTATTCCCGGCGACCTCGACCGTGCCCTTCAAATTTTGTTACGACTCACCAATCCAACATGGCGGCTGTGCGAAATATTTCACCAGCATTCAATAACTCCGAAACTATTGCCGATATTACCCTGACATTTTCTATGGTGATAGAGGGAACTACTATAAGTTCACTTATGTGACTTTTGAAAACCTGGTAACTACAAAACCAACATGGCGGCCAAGCTAATTTGCGACTTTTAAATAGACGTTTCTCGCGATTTGACCAACCAAACGCAATGAAACTTGGTACAGTATATGTTTATATACATTGTAATGCACCGACATCTAACTTCGTTCAATTGTTTACATAATCACAAGATGGCGGATGTGCGAAATATTTCACTGGCATTCTATATCTCTGAAACTATTAGCGGTATCTCCCTAAAATTTTGTACGGAGATAAAGGGCACTACTGGAAGTCCATCTATAAGATTTTCAAAAACCGGTTAACTACAAAACGAACATGGCGGCCAAGCGAATTTGTACATTTTAAATAGACCTTTCTCGCGATTTAATGTTCCAAGCGCACTGAGACCTGATACAGGAAATATTTATACACATTGTAATCCACTGGTATCTAATTTAGTTCAATTGTTTACATAACCTCAAGATGGCGGCAGTGCGAATTTTAAAATTAAGTTTTTATTTCTTGTGATGTAGTCATGCGATCGAAGTGAAAGTTTGAATAATGAACCTACGCAATAATTTTCCTTTAATGGTACATGACTCTATGGCCTATACATTTAACAATCCAACATGGCGACCATCCGAAATATTTAGACGATACTGAATATCTACGAATCTATTTTAGCAATCAAACTGCTTTTTTTAATGTTCATAGGGGCTATGAACTTAAGTTCACCTATAGGACTTTAAATAACCTGGTGATCACAAATCCAACATGGCGGTGACGCGAATTATAAATATTCACATGGACGTTTCTCGCAATTTAACCATCCGCGTGCAGTGAAACTTGGTACAGTAAATCTTTATCCGAATGTTAATCCACTGGCATCTAATTTATTTCAATTGTTTCCATAACCTCAAGATGGCAGCTGTGAAAAATTTTTAAATCTCCTTGATTTTTCTTGTGTCCTAATTATGCGATTGAAGTTTGAATACTACACGTTCACAATAATCTGCATGTAACAGTACATAACTCTAGGACCTAGATATATAAAATCCAACATGGCGACCATCCGAAATATTTAGTCGGTTCTCAATATCTACGAATCTATTACAGCAATCAAACTGAAATTGTGTATGTTGATAGTGGCAATTAATATAAGTAGGATATATGAAAATAGGCTGTATAGTTCTTCACGGAACTACTTGTTAATTATGAAGTGTCCACATTGATGGGTAAGAATAATTCAATACAACAACAATATTTAGGGGCTTCACACAAACGAACCTTGGTTCGATTCTATCACTGCCTCGGGAACTACATCCCATACTGGAGGACTTTACAACATTCGCGACTTAGGGCGACCTCTGTCTTACCTGCGCTCATAATACAATAAATTCGCACCCTTTATACAACGCCTCGTGATCCACATCACTATATGGAGGACTTATCATAGCTCAATTACCAAAATCAACTGCCCCTCATAATTAATTTACCAAGTATATTTAGGTTCAACGCCTTCCTAGCGTGACAATTTACTTTATTGCGCCACATTGCGCTATGTTCATTACTTTAAGGCCAAGCGTCTTCCAAAGAACTGATAAATTCAAAATCAACATTTGATCTACATCTCAATCTTTATATTAATCCTCTCCCGTGACAATAATCGCTATACTTTAAGAACATGTATTTAAACCATGTATTTATTCTTTTACAGGAGCTCAAAAACTACTACTTTCATATAATTCAACTAAATTTTCATTTATATAATTATTATTATTATTATTATTATTATTCCGCTTGCTTTCATAACATTTATCAAATACACTGATATTTTATTTCATACATTTCCTCTAAGGGATTTATTCATTTCACATAATCATTTTATAATTTCTCAATTTTTTATCTGTTCAGATCGCGCTCTTATTCTGTTATTTGCATTTCAAAAACATCCCTATTTTTAGCCTATTTTCAATTTTGAAAAAATAGGCTTATGAGATCACCTTTTGTCCGTGTGTGTGTGCGTGTGTGTGTGTGTGTGTGTGTGTGATTCGTGTGTGTGTGTCCCCCTAATAAAATCGAAACGGCTGGAGTGATTTCAATGAAACTCGGGAAGTCCATAGCACTATTCCCGGCGACCTCGACCGTGCCCTTCAAATTTTGTTACGTCTCTCCAATCCAACATGGCGGCTGTGCGAAATATTTCACTAGCATTCAGTATCTCCGAAACTATTACCGATATCGCCCTGAAATTGTGTACGGTGATAAAGGGCACTACTAGAAGTTTACCTATGAGACTTTCAAAAACCTGGTGACTACAAAACCAACATGGCGGCCAAGTGAAGTTGAGATATTTAAATAGACTTTTCTCGCGATTTAACTATCTAAATGTAATGAAACTTGGTACAGCAAATGTTTATACACATTGTAATGCACTGGAGTCTAATTTAGTTCAATTGTTTACATAACCTCAAAATGGCGGCTGTGCGAAATATTTCACTGACATTCTATATCTCCGAAATTATTACAGATATCACCCTGCAATTTTGTACGGTGATAAAAGGTACTGATACAGGTATACCTATGTATATTTCATAAACCTGTAAAGTACGAAACGAACATGGCGACCAAGCGAATTTAAAATATTTTAATAGACTTTTCTCGTGATTTAACTCTCTGAGCGCAGTAAAATGTGGTACAGTAATTGATTTTGCAGATTGTAATGCACTGCCATCTAATTTAATTCAATTGCTTACATAACCTCAAGATGGCAGCTGTGCGAAATTTTAAAATTAAGTTTTAATTTCTTGTGTCATAATCATGCGATCGAAGTGAAAGTTTGAATAATGAACCTAGGCAATAATTGTCCTTGAATGGTACATAACTCTATGGCCTATACACATAAAACTCCTAAATGGTGAGCTCCGGAAATATTTAGACGGTTCTCAATATCTATGAATCTTTTACAGCAACCAAACTGAATTTTTTAATGTTCATAGAGACTATGAACATATGTTCACCTATAGGACTTTCAGGCACCTGGTGAGCACAAATCCAACATGGCGGCGACGCGAAGTATAAATATTTAAATGGACGTTTCTCGCGAATTAACAATCCGAGTGCCGTGAAACGTTGCACGTTAAATGCTTATACAAATGTTGATCCACTGGCACTAATTTATTTCAATGGTTTGCATTATCACAAGATGGCTGCTGTGCGTAATTTTAAAATCTCGTTTTTACTTCTTGTTGTCTAATCATGCGTTTGAAGTTTGAATACCACAAGTACACAATAATCTTAATGTAATAGTACAAAAATAAAAATCCAACCTGGCGACCATCTGAAATATTTAGACGGTTCTCAATATCTACGAGTCTGTTACAGCAATTAAACTGAAATTTTGTATGTTGATTGTGGCAGTTAACATAAGTAGGATATATGAAAATAGGCTGTATAGTTCTTCACGGAACTACTTGTTCATTCTCAGGTGGATTGTACACAAATATTTCCCAACACATAACATAATGAAAATGGTTACTTACATGATCAGACGGTCCACGACCGTATTTTCCAACGATGTTTCATTTCGCCCACTATTGTGATTAAGCCATCTCGCTCAATTTCATTTCATACACTGACATCTCTTGACACACATATAACTTATATACCTTAAATACTGGTAACATTTTAAAATACAATTCTGTATTCTTCTATCGTACACAATAAAATCACTGAAAAATTACTATACTAACACAAATTTTATATATTTACATTACACTGATTCTAATCACTGAGGCTTTGATTAGGCCTTGCACACGTGATTTCTTGATTCCCCGTCTCCAAGGGTGAAACTAGTAGATGTCGGCTTCCTATCTGACCAGAATATGAAAGTCTCGAACACTCTACCCCTCCCTGGAATGGTACTTCTTCAAATCCGGTTTCCTGACGATCGGCTATTATTATTATTATTAGCTCGAAATTGCTTCTTTCTAGACACTATTAATTTGTCTAGCGAAAGTCTGTCTTGTTCACGGTCTCCCAAATACTCTATCGGTGACCTATTATTTTCTAGCATCTAATGCTCCTCGTAACTTAGTGCTTTTTATAGTTCGATTGTTTCCTTTAAACAACGTCTTGAATTTAATTCTCCCTTCTGATTATTCTGTTCTCTAATTACTATCTTTTCAGAATACTATGCGGACCTTATTTTGTCCGACCCTGATCGGGTTCTTTAACATTGATAGAATGTTTGTTTCGCTTTTATGGTACTTCAAAACGTTACGATACTTTCGGTCGTTTAAATGAACTGTTATTTGAAGACCTATCGCCTGTTCTTTAAGTTCGCAGCCTACTTTGACTGTGATACTGAACTTTCACTATAAGACTGATACTGGCGGAACTAAATCCTGTATTAGGATTTTCCTAAGTCTCCACACGGCGATACTATGATGAAACTTCTCGGCCACTCCTTACGGGTGCACGTTGGTTGTTGATACAGAGTATCACGACCTCTCGGGGTCTAGTAAGTACTGCATGATTTGCTTGGCTCTGCCAGGACTTTTATACTCTTTGGCTAAAAAAGATAAAATCCTCGTCTTTCTCAGAACCAACTTTTGAAGTAATGGTCGCACACTTTTAAAAATTATATCTCTGGAAAGCTTGTTTTCTAAACGTAAACTGACTTCTTTGCACATGAAAATCGATCGTGCAGTTCTGAGATATTAAATAAAATTTGGTCTTCAGATGTGTGGGTGTTACAGTTGATTTTTAATCCCCACCTCCTCGGGTCTCGGGGAACTCCCAATGACGTATTGCCACGTCGGCACTTCTTTCCTAGGCAATTAGTATAACATCTTTCTCCACACAAAAATCTCTATTCCGAAATGATTCTCAATGCTGTATTTCTTTTGTTAATTTTATTCTTGCAAATGGATTAAATCTAATTATTCTTCTTCTGGCACAGCTGCGCGGTTGCCATTTTCCTGCAACGTAAGAGCAATTTCCGAAACACGCTCTCAGTCACTCGCGTGGAAAGTTCCACTCGTTCTATTAATATTCGTGACCGGCTCCTTATCTGTGCGTCATGCATGATATCATTTCCTGGCCACCTGGGCTCTAGTTTATTACACAACGTTATGCTCGCCCTCTTGTATAAAATCTTTCTATGTTCCTCTGAAGACTGTATATTTCCTTCCTTCCTTTTACCGTTAATGCATGGATTCGACCCCTTGAACCAATGGTACATCGGTTCAGTACCTCGGTGGTGACAGCCAACAATGCTAGCCACTGCACCACGAGGGGGTGCAGTGTGTAGTGTGCTAGTGTGGAGAAAGATACATATATTTGTGATTACTGCAAATATACAATCAAAAACCAATTTTGATGTTGATAAAATTTTAAATGTCTCATGATGTGTTTGATTTCTTTGGTCTGTTATAAAATGTCGCTTCTTAATTTTAAAAGGTAGACGCTTTTTAGTTTTAATGTTAATTTTCTGTAGTTGTCTACAACAAGTAGATTTTTCATTCTCCAATTTTCCTTTTTATAATTTATTTTCTTGAGATATTTGAGGATAGCCCATATTTAAACCATGCTTTCAATTTGCAACATTTTGAGTTACGAATTAAAACAAATGATTTAAAAGAAACGGAATGTGTTTAGAATTTTTTTAGACTCATTTCATAACCCAAACATATCACAGTTGTGATTAGACATGTTACATTTAGATATTTTCTTGCAGGTTAAGCAGTACGCCCTATAAACAACATGGTAGCCCATATTTAAACCTGTTCCTCTAATTGGTTACTTAACCAATAAATTAAACAATTATTATTATTATTATTCCAATCACCAAATAAATCTATGCACAACAAATACACTGGCAATGGTAAGCGAATATCATTGCCAGTTGTAATAATTATTATTCTTATCAAGTTCCCCCTCAAAACGCAGTGAAAGGAGCCCGGTTTACAGGTACCAGACTCCAACTTTTTAGTTTCCCGCATTCACCTTTTCCAAGGTGGTATGCCTGCACGACATGAGAGTAGCGGCAACCGAACACTAGGGCTAGGTTTTCCCTGGGCGACTGCCGGGCTGTGGCGGGAAGGTTCTTCAGGTTGATGTGTGCGTGATGGTGTTCTTAAGGGTCGGAATCCATGTATTACGCACTCGTTTGATTTCTTCCTTCCAGTTGAAGTTATCGGGGCGTTTCAAGATTTCTATAGCTTCTCGTTGCAGCCTTGTGTGGTGGTGGACAGTATCTCCATGTCCCCGTACTGTACATCGTGGCCGACCAAGGGAGAGTGCTCAGCGGCCGACGATTTCTCAGTTTGACCCGTCTGTTATGTTCCTTGGGTCGGTGACCACGCTCCTCTTCGTGGTTCCTATGTACACCTGTCCACAGGAACACAGGATTCTGTAGACACCTGCAGTGAAGTGTGGATGGCACTTACTTGCCTGGATCGCAGCAAATCCCGGATTTTTGCGGTGGGTTTATAAACTGTCTTAACCCCTGTTCGTTACCTTCTTCACGTATGGCACGAAGGCTGTGCCTGGGATGATAATGCCGGACCAGTTTCCTGTGAAGCGTCGGGAGATACTCTGCCTGGACCACGGCCTACAAGCCCAGACAACTTCAACATAGTTATGGATCCTTTGCTGAAGGGCATAAACAGCCACGGTCAAAACCAGATAAACAGTTTGGTTTATGCTTATGACCTGGTTGTACTCGTCGATTGCTTACAAGTCAATATGTTAGAACTTTAACAGAAATGTATGGAATATGGTATGAAAATCAGTATTTCAAAAACTAAGGGTATGTCTGTGGGGAAGAAACCCAAGAAAAATGGATGCCTGATAGGAGGACCATATTAATTACTAAGGCCGTGTATTTTCTCAGGATGGTAGAATGGGGAAAGAAATAGCCAATGCATCGCATCTTCAGTTGCAATCTACAGTATACTGCAAGACGTGAGTCAAGTGGCGAAACTCAATACATCGATCAGTACTTAGACCAACCTTGCCGTATGGAGGTGAGAGATGGGTAGATTCAGGATATCTGATACATAAGCTAGAGGTTAGAAAACTTAGTAAGGAAAGTGGATAGATTGAGGTTGGGATTAGTGAAGTCTTCTGGCAGAAATAACAGGGCTTTAGGTCAGGAGCTTATCAATAGCACTAAATCAAACAATGCCTATACAGGGGTAGGTCTCGTATTGACCAGCACAGCAGGTGGAATAATATAAGCAATGGTTATTGTAGCTAAAAACGTGCCACGGTGGGTGAGTGGTCAACGTGTTGGTCTACTAACCCCAAGCTTGCAGGTTCGCTCCTGGCCGTGGTAAGTGATTTCTGAAAGGCGGCAAAAATTATGACTCCATGTCATACGATTTTGGCATGTCAAAGAACCCATTTGAATTCTGTAGGCCGTGTTCATAGTGGCAACATTAATCTCGGGAGTTTCCACCAACACCTAGTTGAGATATTTAACCTCCTTGACGTTCATAGTGCTTCAAGGAACAACGAAATTCGACATGCAAGCTACCCTTTGGGTGTCAAATAACAAAGCTTGCACCCGCCACCCGAGGACATACGATATTATTATTTATTATTCTAGCTAAAATCGGTGCAAAACCTACATGCACCACAGTAGTACAAGTCTATATGCCTACCCGTCAAGCTAAAGAAGTTGAAAAAGTCTACTAAGAAATGGATGGAATTCTGAGGTATGTAAAGGGTGATGAAAATATTAGAGTAACAGGAGATTGGAATGCTGTAGTAGGAAAAGATAGATAGTTGGAGAATTCAGATTAATTAAGTGAAAGGAATTATCTAGGAAGTAGGCTGATGGAATTCTGCACTGAGCACAGGTTGGTCATAGCTAACACCGTATTCAATACCCACAAAGCAACTTTTCAGTCTGTCAACATAATATAGTCTAATCACCAATTAATGGACGAGCATAAGATACCTGAAAAAATTACTTACCGTTGTTAAATATAATATTTGTTAAGGACTACAGAAAATGAAGAAAACTAAGGGGTGACATGCATCGCTTATCAAGTGGCCATTAAGGTAAATGTACCGGTTTTCGTCACTGAGCCAATAGTCGTCACTCTCGTATATAAGTACAAATAATAAGCCTGTCAACGGGTCCTTCTCAACGCACAAAGTCTTACGAGATTGGTCATACCTTCGTTGCCGATAATGAGCAACTTTGCGAAATCATGCGTGCGATGCAATAGGTGATTCCCAGCGTCAAACATCTCCTGTGAGTTGAGCTGTCTTGACACGGCGTATTGCTTCTCACATGTACTAAGCAGGCACGCGAGTTAACTATGTGCATACGTGTTATGTTCCGACGTTTTAAAATGTTACAAGTGTGTGATATAGTAGGTAATTGTTTCTGTAACATATGCGCTTTGATATTTCGTGCTCACGTTCCTAGTTTGGTTAGAAATGCTGGTGTCGAACACTGGATTAATAATACGCACTTTACCAATGCTCGTCATTTGTGACGAAAACTGGCACATTGTCATATCTCCTTGTAAGACCTAACTAATAGCGGAAATATACTTATAATGTACTTCTGAAGCACCCTTCATTAAATAAATTGTCGTTTGATCATCGTGTCCAATAGTCGTCATAGGTGACGATCTTTAGAGCACATGCAAGACGAACACTAGTGCACGATATTGTTAAAGTTTGCGTTAACGTTTCAGGACCAATAAACATGTTGAGTGTGCTGTTATTATGTAGATCTGTCTCTTTGACGGCCGTAGGTCTAGGCTGGCTGCGTGGCTCAGCGGTAACGTTCTCGCTTGGTGTTGCAGGATCGAATCCTGGCGCAGTCATCTGGAATTTGAGGGTGTGCAAATGCGAGGAAGCCGTGTCAATAGATTTCCTGGCACGTTAAAGTTCCCCTTTGGAGAAAAATTCTGGCACACCGGCGTCTCTAAAAGCCGCAGTAGTTAAAAGGGAGGTGAGCTTGTAGTTTTTCGTGATCGTTCATCACGCCATCATGTGCCTGGGGACCTCCTTTTTACGTGAAATGCGAACCACAGAACATGGCATTTCACTTTGAAAATCTCACATGTATTGACCGGGAATTGAACCTGGTCTACCTTGGTGAGAGGCAAACAACGTAACCACTTTATTCCTAAATTTACCATATCCTTCCTAAAGCCATAAAAAGCAGTTACATAAATATACAAAGTTTATAAATAACGCAAAGATATTTGTTCGAGAGAATAAAAATGTCATTAAAGATATATTAAAGCAGCTTAATCTATAAAATAGCATTACCATTGCTAATTAGCTATTTCACAAAACTTATTTTAATATATACAGTATATCTCTTATATAAAACAAGTAGTTCCGTGAAGAACTATACAGCCTATTTTCATATATCCTACTTATATTAATTGCCACTCTCAACATACACAATTTCAGTTTGATTGCTGTAATAGATTCGTAGATATTGAGAACCGACTGGGTTTCGATCTGGAAAGTCATGTTGCAGTCAGATACTGAACCTCACTCAACACATCGAGGATGGGTATGAACAAGGTGAGATAACTGGAGTTGCCTTTGTCGATCTAACAGCTGCTTACGACACTATCAACCACAGAAAGTTGCTGAGGAAAGTGTACCAGACCTCCAACGACTACCAACTAACATCCCTTATTGGCACTCTCCTGCAGAATAGAAGGTTCCAAGTCTTTCTCCATGGTAAAAAGAGCAGATGGCGCATACAAAAGAACGGCTTACCTCAAGGCAGTGTACTCGCTCCTGTGCTATTTAATATTTACACTAACGATCAGCCCATACCAGAACATTCTAGGCTCTTCATCTATGCTGATGATACTGCAGTGGCTGCCCAAGGAAAAACATTTGAAGAGGTGGAGGGAAAGTTGACTTCTGCACTAGATACCCTTGGATCTTACTATGAAGCCAATCATCTTAAGCCAAATCCCAACAAGACTCAAGTATGTGCATTTCACTTAAGGAATAGAGAAGCTCGGCGGGAACTGGATGTTACATGGCAAGGCAAACAACTCCAACATTGTCCAACACCCGTGTATCTAGGTGTTACTCTTGACCGAACACTGTCCTTCAAGAAACATTGCCATAAGACCAGGCTGAAAGTTAGTTCACGGAACAATATTTTGAGGAAGCTCACAGCCACCACCTGGGGGACAAGTCCTCACGTCCTAAGAACTTCTGCTCTTGCTTTGTGCATGTCTGCTGCAGAGTACGCTTCACCTGTGTGGAGTGCATCCAGTCACACCAAGCAGATTGACATTGCCATCAACGAGACCATACGAATCTTGTCGGGATGTATGAAGCCTACTCCAGTCGACAAACTTTACCCGATTGTTGGGATAGCTCCCCCAACTATCAGAAGGGCTGTTGCTGCTGATGCAGAGAGGGCGAAGCAGATTAATGATCCCCGTCATCCACTGCATAATCATCAGGCTGTTGTCCATCGACTGAAATCAAGAAAGAGTTTCATCGCCAGGACTCAACCACTGGAGGGAACATCGGAATCTAACCGCATCTCCAGGTGGAAGAGCAAGCTGCCGCCGGATATCCCTGTTAAGGAAGAGCTAGCCCCAGGAAATGACCTGCCTTACCCTGTTTGGAAATCACTTAATCGTCTCAGGGTGGGCGTCCCTCGTTGCAAGACCAACATGCAGAAATGGGGTATCCTTCCAGCTGATGGAGACACGTCCTGCGAGTGTGGAGCAACACAAGAGCCAGCCCACCTGCTCATTTGTCCACTACTAGAACAACCCTGCACTACCCAGGACCTGATCGAGGCAAACAACAAGGCCATCGGAGTTGCTACATTCTGGAAATGATCGGACACGGAAATGAATGAATGACCGACTAAATATTTCGGATGGTCGCCATGTTGGATTTTATATATGTAGGTCCTAGAGTTATGTACTGTTACATGCAGATTATTGTGAACGTGTAGTATTCAAACTTCAATCGCATAATTAGGACACAAGAAAAATCAAGGAGATTTAAAAATTTTTCACAGCTGCCATCTTGAGGTTATGGAAACAATTGAAATAAATTAGATGCCAGTGGATTAACATTCGGATAAAGATTTACTGTACCAAGTTTCACTGCACGCGGATGGTTAAATTGCGAGAAACGTCCATGTGAATATTTATAATTCGCGTCACCGCCATGTTGGATTTGTGATCACCAGGTTATTTAAAGTCCTATAGGTGAACTTAAGTTCATAGCCCCTATGAACATTAAAAAAAGCAGTTTGATTGCTAAAATAGATTCGTAGATATTCAGTATCGTCTAAATATTTCGGATGGTCGCCATGTTGGATTGTTAAATGTATAGGCCATAGAGTCATGTACCATTAAAGGAAAATTATTGCGTAGGTTCATTATTCAAACTTTCACTTCGATCGCATGACTACATCACAAGAAATAAAAACTTAATTTTAAAATTCGCACTGCCGCCATCTTGAGGTTATGTAAACAATTGAACTAAATTAGATACCAGTGGATTACAATGTGTATAAATATTTCCTGTACCAGGTCTCAGTGCGCTTGGAACATTAAATCGCGAGAAAGGTCTATTTAAAATGTACAAATTCGCTTGGCCGCCATGTTCGTTTTGTAGTTAACCGGTTTTTGAAAATCTTATAGATGGACTTCCAGTAGTGCCCTTTATCTTCGTACAAAATTTTAGGGAGATACCGCTAATAGTTTCAGAGATATAGAATGTCAGTGAAATATTTCGCACATCCGCCATCTTGTGATTATGTAAACAATTGAACGAAGTTAGATGTCGGTGCATTACAATGTATATAAACATATACTGTACCAAGTTTCATTGCGTTTGGTTGGTCAAATCGCGAGAAACGTCTATTTAAAAGTCGCAAATTAGCTTGGCCGCCATGTTGGTTTTGTAGTTACCAGGTTTTCAAAAGTAACATAAGTGAACTTATAGTAGTTCCCTCTATCACCATAGAAAATGTCAGGGTAATATCGGTAATAGTTTCGGAGTTATTGAATGCTGGTGAAATATTTCGCACAGCCGCCATGTTGGATTGGTGAGTCGTAACAAAATTTGAAGGACACGGTCGAGGTCGCCGGGAATAGTGCTATGAACTTTCCGAGTTTCATTGAAATCGCTCCTGCCATTTAGATTTTATTAGGGGGGGGGGGACACACACACGAATCACACACACACACACACACACGCACACACACACGGACAAAAGGTGATCTCATAAGCCTATTTTTTCAAAATTGAAAATAGGCTAATAAAAAGACATGTGTCTAAGGGTTATTCGATGTGGTGTATATTATAAGGTGAAAGGGGTGAAAAGTTGGGGTTGAAGGATTCCTATCGGAGCATGTATCTCTTAAACGACATAGGCGAGAAGTTTGAAACTCAGCGGAATAAAATCAGCTTAAACAAGTAGTTCCGTGAAGAACTATACAGCCTATTTTCATATAGCCCACTTATTGCAACTATCAACATACACAATTTCAGTTTGATTGCCGTAATAGATTCGTAGATATTGAGAACCGACTAAATAATTCGGATAGTCGCCATGTTGGATTTTATAGATGTAGTGTGCCCTTTTAGCAAGAAATATGCCAATCACAGTATACCAGCGTAGCTCAATTCGGAATTTTTCGGGGCAGCGGTAAGTTGCCCCACTCTGTGACTCACATATTTTGGACTAATTAGAGGATACACTTGCAAAAATAACAACAAAATCAACTCCTATTTTAAACACATTTAATTCATAAAATTAATGGCGCTACAAACACTTTAACAATTTAATTACTGACCCATAATCATCTACTTGTTCCCAATAAACAAGGAATCATAAATATAATAAAACAAATATTGTATTTAAAACATGTGGTTTCCACATAAACCAACAATTCTTACTTAGTCTTACTTCCATAAAGCATGAATAGTAAGTTTTATATAACTCCGAGCTCTTTTGGCTCCATGCTTTATATAATAATGGTGTCCTTCTTGTACACCTCAAACACTATCCTTTATATTTTCTTATTTCTCAAAAACAAATTTATAATTACATTTAAAATTTATGTTAATTATCTAACTCAATATTTTGGGCATGTCCACACATTCAGTTGTTATCATCTCTCTTTATTTTCACAAATATATTAAGGTAGTCAGGAAATCAATTGTGTACTCCAGAGCGTGAAGATACTTGACACAGTCAAAAAAACTATAGTTACTCCCGAAACTCAGTTGCCTTCAATTAACTCGTGGAATCCTACGTCCATACATCATTACAATAGGGATTGTTATTTATCTCTTATGTCTTATAAGACCATTATCATATAAGAAACTACGATCTGAACAGGCAAACGAAAATATCAATCACAAGGACCTCGATTCAACGCCCGGGTCGTTAACAACTTTAAACACTCCTGGTGTATTCATTTCTCTTTACAACATCTTACGAGACGGTTTCTGGTCCCTCTCGCTTTAAGAGAGCTAGACCCTTCTACTCGGGCGCGATTTATGACACGGAGGGTGACGGCGACTCCCTGTCTAACCCACGTTAGTAGCTTATTTCCAAGGCTTTCAAAACAAACCTTCACATTATATTCAGTTCTGGGGAGAGACCGGGCTTTTACTGTACCGTATTCATTCAAACAACTATTCTTTGGTTCAAAGACCATTTTCGTAACCTTGGCATTTATTAATTATGAGAGGGTCCTCATTGATTGGGAAGATTAATACACATTCGACGACGAAGAATTAAGGGGCTTTTATCATAAGAAGATTCTGCGTTCGAATCTCTTCACGTGCCTCGGGAACCATTCCCTTACAGAGGACTTATACAAATTGCGATTTAAAGTCGGCCGTGGCCCATATGACATACGCTCAAATACCATATATTAGCTCCCTTTTTTATACATACACAATGCCTCGTGATACTATGTCACAAATAGAGGACTTATACAATTATCAATTCACTGCAATCAACTACCCTCCATAAGTAATTTACCAAGTATTTTACCACTACGCGTTCCTAGCGTGACATTTTAATATTATTGGCGCTCTTTTGCGCTATGCATGATTTTAAGCCGAAATGTCTTCCCAAGAACTGATAAATCTCATTATTAACAATTCATATTATTTTAATTCTCATATTAATCTTTTCCGTTGCCGATAAATCGCTCCCTTTTAAAACATTCATTAAACATCATATCTTACACATACATTAAGGCTTTAACGCTCTTATGTTCACATCAATTTATTTGATCTTTATCTAATATTTCCATATTTAATTATTATTATTATCTTTATTCTTTACACAAGCTCAAAAGCTATTTCTTTCATATCTCAACTTTACTTTATTTAAATATCTTTCATGATAATTAGTGATATTTCGCTTGCTCTTATGACATTTGTTAAATACATTAACATTTTTATTCACTTATTTCCTCTACAGGATTTATTCTTTACATAATCATTTATAATTTCTCAAATTTCTGTTATTGTCCAGACCGCGTTCTTACTTATTCAGTATTTATTTCTTAAAACACATCCCTTTTACTCAAAAACTCCGGTGGATTTGTACACAACCAATTCCTGACACCAAAATAGGATGAAATTCAGTACTCAAATGTTTTTAAGATCGTCCCATGATCTTTATTCTTGTGCGGTGCTTCATTTTGGGCCCACTTTGAACTTTTTACTCCATATTAAAGGAATTCATCTTATGTATAAACACTTTTTGACATATATTTAAAACACTTAACATTGACGACATTTTTATACACTGATGTGTCCCTTTTGAACACATAATAAACACTAAAAATATTATTAACACACAATCTTGATTATTTTACACTTCACAATTCTCGATCACTAGGCCGTATTTCTGAGCCTATCACACGTGACCTTCTTAAATTCCCGTTTCCAAGGGTGAAATTTATTCGATGTCGGCTTCCTATCCTGCAGAATACGAAAGTCTCGAAACATCTACTGTTCCCTGGAGTCCAAATTCTGCTACTCCTATCCTGGATGACCGGCTATTTATCTAGCTTGCACGGCTTCTTTGTATATCTGTCTATCGATCCTAGCGAAAGTCTATTCGGATCGAGGTCTCCTCAATGACCTATAGATTTAGTTTATAGCAGCTAGTACTTCTCGAGTCTAGTACTTTTAGAATAGTTCGCCTACTTTCTGGAGATAATGTTTATAGTCTCCTATCTTCTTTATTTGAACTGTTTTTAGCACTCCTACGTTTCTGATATACGTTCCGAACCTTATTCTGTTCTTCCCTTTTTGGGTTCTTTAATTTAAATAACAGTTTATCTTTCTGGTACGGTACTTCCGTACGTTATGATCTATTCGTTCGTCTATTTAACGAGCTATCGCCTTTAAGTCCGACGTTCGCAGCCTGCTCTGACTATATCTTACGAACTTTCACTATAACTTGTATACAGTCGGGCCTAAATCCTGTAACTAGGATTTTCCTACTCTTTCAATACGGCGATACTTTAAATTTCCTCTTGACCACTCCTTATGGAGGCAAGCAAGTCGTTAATACTGCGACGCCTGTGGCTATCGGATATTACTTCTGCGGTGTAACACAGCGTTTCTCCCCTCAAGGAGTACTGGTAACTGTCTTCGATATGACGCAGAGTTACGCCCCACAAGGCTGTCTGAATACTGATGTGCTGATGATCCAGCGTCACGTCCCCCTGGACGGACTTGTACTGCGTGATGCGTGATTACGCCCTCTCGGGCTGTTCGAGACTGCATGATTGGCTTGGTAAAGCCCGAAGCTTTATACTATTTTACTACAAAAAAATAAGACTCTAGCCTTTTCTGTGGTCAACTTCTAAAATAATGGTGCCACAAATATAAAAATTATACCTTCCGAAAGCTCGTCTTCTCAATGTCAAATACTCTCATTGCACCTAAGAATCGATCGTGCAATTCGGAGATATTAATTAATTTCTCGTCCTCAGATGTGTGGGTGTTGCATTTCTTTTGCTTTCTCCCCTCCACACAGGCTTCGGTAATTCCCCAATGACGTCGTCTTGCGTTGGCAGTTTTTTTCTGCGCAATTATTAAATGGTTTCTCTTTACTGAAAAATCTCTCATTCAAAATGATTCACTGTACTGTACTTGTTTACTCATTATTATACTTGTAAACGGGTTAAATTTAATTATTCCTCTTCTGGCGCATAAGCGGTGTTGTCATTTTCCAGCAACGTCAGCTCGATTTCCGATTCAGGCTTCCTTGTTTAATCCTGGGAAATATCCACTCGGTTATTAATACTCGTGACTCGCTCCCTTCAGAATGTCAAGAGGGATGATATCATCCTCTCGAACACCTGGTCCTCGTTAGTTGCACAACCTTATACTGGCCTCCTAGCTGGATCTTTCTTAAAGTTACATTAGAAACTATACGCTTCTTTGATTTCTTCCTCAAATGCATGGATTCGCACACCTTGGACCCTATAGCATATGGGTTCAGTAGGTCCTAGAGTTATGTACTGTTACATGCAGATTATTGTGTACGTGTAGTATTCAAACTTCAATCGCATAATTAGGACACTAGAAGTTACAAGGAGATTTTAAAATTTCGCACAGCTGCCATCTTTAGGTTATGGAAACAACTGAAATAAATTAGATGCTAGTGGTTTACCATTCGTATAAGGATTTACTGTACCAAGTTTCACTGCTCTCGGATGGTTGAATTGCGATAAACGTCCATGAGAATATTTATAATTCGCGTCACCGCCATGTTGGATTTGTGATCACCAGGTTATTTAAAGTCCTATAAGTGAACTTGAGTTCATAGCCCCTATGAACAATAAACAAGTAGTTCCGTGAAGAACTATACAGCCTATTTTCATATATCCTACTTATATTAATTACCACTATCAACATACACAATTTCAGTTTGATTGCTGTAATAGATTCGTAGATATTGAGAACCGACTATATATTTCGGATGGTCGCCATGTTGGATTTTATATATGTAGGTCCTAGAGTTATGTACTGTTACATGCAGATTATTGTGAACGTGTAGTATTCAAACTTCAATCGCATAATTAGGACACAAGAAAAATCAAGGAGATTTAAAAAATTTTCACAGCTGCCATCTTGAGGTTATGGAAACACTTGAAATAAATTAGATGCCAGTGGATTAACATTCGGATAAAGATTTACTGTACCAAGTTTCACTGCACGCGGATGGTTAAATTGCGAGAAACGTCCATGTGAATATTTATAATTCGCGTCACCGCCATGTTGGATTTGTGATCACCAGGTTATTTAAAGTCCTATAGGTGAACTTAAGTTCATAGCCCCTATGAACATTAAAAAAAGCAGTTTGATTGCTAAAATAGATTCGTAGATATTCAGTATCGTCTAAATATTTCGGATGGTCGCCATGTTGGATTGTTAAATGTATAGGCCATAGAGTCATGTACCATTAAAGGAAAATTATTGCGTAGGTTCATTATTCAAACTTTCACTTCGATCGCATGACTACATCACAAGAAATAAAAACTTAATTTTAAAATTCGCACTGCCGTTATCTTGAGGTTATGTAAACAATTGAACTAAATTAGATACCAGTGGATTACAATGTGTATAAATATTTCCTGTACCAGGTCTCAGTGCGCTTGGAACATTAAATCGCGAGAAAGGTCTATTTAAAATGTACAAATTCGCTTGGCCGCCATGTTCGTTTTGTAGTTAACCGGTTTTTGAAAATCTTATAGATGGACTTCCAGTAGTGCCCTTTATCTCCGTACAAAATTTTAGGGAGATACCGCTAATAGTTTCAGAGATATAGAATGCCAGTGAAATATTTCGCACATCCGCCATCTTGTGATTATGTAAACAATTGAACGAAGTTAGATGTCGGTGCATTACAATGTATATAAACATATACTGTACCAAGTTTCATTGCGTTTGGTTGGTCAAATCGCGAGAAAAGTCTATTTAAAAGTCGCAAATTAGCTTGGCCGCCATGTTGGTTTTGTAGTTACCAGGTTTTCAAAAGTCACATAAGTGAACTTATAGTAGTTCCCTCTATCACCATAGAAAATGTCAGGGTAATATCGGTAATAGTTTCGGAGTTATTGAATGCTGGTGAAATATTTCGCACAGCCGCCATGTTGGATTGGTGAGTCGTAACAAAATGTGAAGGGCACGGTCGATGTCGCCGGGAATAGTGCTATGAACTTTCCGAGTTTCATTGAAATCGCTCCTGCCGTTTAGATTTTATTGGGGGGGGGGGGGGACACACACACGAATCACACACACACACACACACACACACACGCACACACACACGGACAGAAGGTGATCTCATAAGCCTATTTTTTCAAAATTGAAAATAGCCTAAAAATAAGTAAATCGGTGTTCGACCGTTTTTTCATAAATTCAATTTAAGGGGCCAATGGGGTGGGGTGAAATTCGGGGGGAAAAGGAGAGAAAGTGTCCTAACTATTGACTAACTCACTTACTCATCAAATTCAGGGGAAAAAGACAGCTTAAAAACAAGATGTTCAGTAAAGAACATATAGCCTACTTTCTCCTAAATGCATGGGTATTGTTATAACTCTTTGTCCTTTTCAAGGAGTATGATTGAATGTTGGTTGTAGTAGCCTGTTGAAATTCAACGTGCTATAGGGATATTAAACATGAATATGAGGTGCCCTTTGCTAGTGCTACCTCTGTACCAAATTTCGTTCAATTCAGTTTCACCGTGTTTGAATTGATAGGGGGAATCGATTTGCACACATACTTGGCCACCATCTGCAAACTATTGGGCTGATGTTCTTGCAGTTTGGTCTGAATATGTTTCCCACATAAAGATATGGTGTTGTAAAATTTGGTAGAGACTAGATTATTAGGTTGGTCGTAATTAGATTTTAGCTTTTAACATTTGGGTGGCCGCGATTACGTTTCCGTCAAGATAGCGGTGATATAAAACATGACACTGAGGTGCCCTTTGCTAGTGCTACCTCTGTACCAAATTTCGTTCCATTCGGTTTCACCGTGTTCGAATTCATAAGGGGAATCGATTTTCACACAAAGATGGCCGCCATCCGCAAAATATTAGGCTGATGACCTATTAGTTTGGTCAAAGGATGCTCCCTCCATAAAGGTATGTTGTTGCTAAATTTGCTAGAGATCGGATGATTAGGCTAATCGTAATTTGATTTAAGCTTTGAACATTTGTGTGGCCGCCATTACGTTTCCGTCAAGATGGCGGCGATATAAAACATGACACTGAGGTGCCCTTTGCTAGTGCTACCTCTGTACCAAATTTCGTTCCATTCGGTTCCACCGTGTTCGAATTAATAGGGGGAATCAATTTTGACATAAAGATGGCCACCATCCGCAAACTATTAGGCTAATGGCCTATTAGATTGGTCAAAGGATGCTCCCTCCATAAAGGTATGTTGTTGCAAAGTTTGGTAGAGATCGGATGGTTAAGTTAGTCGTAATTTGATTTAAGCTTTAAACATTTGTGTGGCCGCCATTACGTTTCTGTCAATATGGCGGCGATATAAATCATGACACTGAGATGCCCTTTGATAGTGCTAGCTCTGTACCAAATTTCGTTCCAATCGGTTTCACCGTGTTTGAATTAATAGGGGGAATCGATTTTGACACAAAGATGGCCACCATCCGCAAACTATTAGGCGAATTACCTATTAGATTGGTCAAAGGATGCTCCCTCCATAAAGGTATGTAGTTGCAAAATTTGGTAGAGATCGGATGATTAGGTTAATCGTAATTTGATTTAAGCTTTGAACATTTGTGTGGCCGCCATTACGTTTCCGTCAAGATGGCGGCGATATAAAACATGACACCGAGGGGCACTTTGCTAGTGCTACCTCTGTACCAAATTTCGTTCCATTCGGTTCCACCGTGTTCGAATTAATAGGGGGAATCAATTTTGACATAAAGATGGCCGCCACCCGCAATCTATTAGGCTAATAACCTATTAGATTGGTCAAAGGATGCTCCCTCCATAAAGGAATGTTGTTGCAAAGTTTGGTGGAGATCGGATGGTTATGTTAGTCGTAATTTAACTTAAGCTTTGAACATTTGTGTGGCCGCCATTACGTTTCTGTCAAGATGGCGGCGATATAAAACATGACACCGAGGTGCCCTTTGCTAGTGCTACCTCTGTACCAAATTTCGTTCATTCGGTTCCACCGTGTTCGAATTAATAGGGGGAATCAATTTTGACATAAAGATGGCCTCCATCCGCAAACTATTAGGCTAATAACCTATTAGATTGGTCAAGGGATGCTCCCTCCATAAAGGAATGTTGTTGCAAAGTTTGGTAGAGATCGGATGGTTATATTAGTCGTAATTTAACTTAAGCTTTGAACATTTGTGTGGCCGCCATTACGTTTCTGTCAATATGTCGGCGATATAAAGCATGACACTGAGATGCCCTTTGTGAGTGCTACCTCTGTACCAAATTTCGTTCCATTCGGTTTCACCGTGTTTGAATTAATAGGGGGAATTTATTTTCACACAAAGATGGCCGCCATCCGCAAACTATTAGGCTAATGACCTAGTCATTTGGTCAAAGGATGCTTCCTCTACAAAGGTATGTTGTTGCAAAATTTGGTAGAGATCGGATGATTAGGTTAATCGTAATTTGATTTAAGCTTTGAACATTTGTGTGGCCGCCATTACGTTTCCGTCAAGATGGCGGCGATATAAAACATGACACTGAGGTGCCTTTTGTTAGTACTACCTCTGTACCAAATTTAGTTCCATTCGGTTGCACCGTGTTCGAATTAATAGGGAGAATCGATTTTCACACAAAGATGGCCGCCATCCACAAACTATTACGCTGATGACCTATTGGTTTGGCCAAAGGATGCTCCCCCCATAAAGGTATGTTGTTGCAAAATTTGGTAGAGATCGGATGATTAGGTTAGTCGTAATTTGATTTAAGCTTTGAACATTTGTGTGGCCGCCATTACGTTTCCGTCAAGATGGCGGCGATATAAATCATGACACTGAGACGTCCTTTGCTAGTGCTACCTTTGTACCAAATTTCGTTCAATTCGCATTCACCGTGTTCGAATTGATAGGGGGGGGGGACAGACATTCAGAGTACACACACTCACACACACACACACAGACTCACACACACACATACACACACACAGACTCACACACACACATACACACACACAGACAGACACACTTTTTTCGCCCTGTAGTGATCTCATAAGTCTACTTTCATTTTTTGCAAAAATCGAAAGTAGGCTAATAAGTTAATAGGTGTTTGAGCGTTTCGTCATAAATCCAATTTAAGGGGCCCATGGGGAGGGGTAAAATTCTGCTGACTGACTCACACACTCATCATCGCCCAGCAAAAACTATTGAAGTTGGAAACATTAAATTTTTGGGAATATGTTCGCTGTATGTCGAAAACGTAAACTAAGGAAGGATTTTTTAGCCTATTTTCAATTTTGAAAAAAATAGGCTTATGAGATCACCTTTTGTCCGTGTGTGTGTGTGCGTGTGTGTGTGTGTGTGTGTGATTCGTGTGTGGGTCCCCCCCTAATAAAATCTAAACGGCTGGAGCGATTTCAATGAAACTCGGTAAGTTCATAGCACTATTCCGGGCGACCTCGACCGTGCCCTTCAAATTTTGTTACGACTCACCAATCGAATATGGCGGCTGTGCGAAATATTTCACTAGCATTCAATATCTCCGAAACGATTACCGATATTACCCTGATATCATCTATGGTGATAAAGGAAACAACTATAAGTTCACTTATGTGATCTTTGAAAACCTGGTAACTACAAAACCAACATGGCGGCCAAGCGAAGTTGCGACGTTTAAATAGACGTTTCTCGCGATTTATCCAACCAAACGCAATGAAACATGGTACAGTATATGTTTATATACATTGTAATGCACCGACACATAACTTCGTTCATTTGTTTACATAACCACAAGATGGCGGATGTGCGAAATATTTCACCGGCATTCTGAATCTCTGAAACTATTAGCGCTATCTCCCTGAAGTTTTGTACGGAGATAAAGGGCACTACTGGAAGTCCATTTATACGACTTTAAAAAACCGGTTATATACAAAACAAACATGGCGGCCAAGCGAATTAGAAAATTTGAAATAGACGTTTCTCGCGATTTAATGCTCCAAACGCACTGAAATCTGGTACAGGAAATATTTATGCACATTGTAATGCACTGGTATCTAATTTAGTTCAATTGTTTACATAACCTCAAGATGGCGGCAGTGCGAATTTTAAAATTAAGTTTTTATTTCTTGTGATGTAGTCATGTGATCGAAGTGAAAGTTTGAATAATGAACCTACCCAATAATTTTCCTATAATGGTACATGACTCTATGGCCTATACATTTAACAATCCAACATGGCGACCATCCGAAATATTTAGACGGCTCTCAATATCTACGAATCTATTGTAGCAATCAAACTGAATTTTTTTATTGTTCATAGGGGCTATGAACTCAAGTTCACTTATAGGACTTTAAATAACCTGGTGATCACAAATCCAACATGGCGGCGACGCGAAATATAAATAATCACATGGACGTTTATCGCAATTTAACCATCCGAGAGCAGTGAAACTTGGTACAGTTAATCCTTATACGAATGGTATTCCACTAGCATCTAATTTATTTCAATTGTTTCCATAACCTAAAGATGGCAGCTGTGCGAAATTTTAAAATCTCCTTGTAACTTCTAGTGTCCTAATTATGCGATTGAAGTTTGAATACTACACGTACACAATAATCTGCATGTAACAGTACATAACTCTAGGACCTACATATATAAAATCCAACATGGCGACCATCCGAATTATTTAGTCGGTTCTCAATATCTACGAATCTATTACAGCAATCAAACTGAAATTGTGTATGTTGATAGTTGCAATAAGTGGGCTATATGAAAATAGGCTGTATAGTTCTTCACGGAACTACTTGTGTTTATTCGGGTTCTGAGGAGGTGTTAAGGGGGTAAACGTGCATTTATTTGAATAACGATATCTCATGAGTTGTTTCTTTGGGGATGTGATATTCGGCATATAAACTAATCATTAAAAATAAGCAGACATATGTCTAAGGGTTTATCGATGTGGTGTATATTATGAGGTGAAAGGGGTGAAAATTGGGGGTTGAAGGATTCATAACGAAGCGTGTATTTCTTAAATGACATAGGCGAGAAGTTTGAAATTCAGCGGGGAAAAACAGCTTAAAATATAAGTAAATAGGTGTTCGACCGTTTTTTTATCAATCCAATTATATGGCCCATGGAGAGGGGTGAAATTCTGGGAAAAAAAACAGGAAAGGAAGTGTTCTAACTGATTAACTCACTCACTTATCAAACTCAGGGGGGGGGAAGAACAGCTTAGAAATAAGTAAATAGGTGTTAGACCGTTTATTTTTTCATAAATCCAATTTAAGGGGTTCATGAGAGGGGTGAAATACTGAAAAATAAATGAAAGAAAATGTCCTGACTTACTCAGTCACTCACTCATCATCGCCCAGCCAAAATTATTGAAGTTAGAAACATGAAATTTTGAGGTTATGTTCGTTGTATGCCGAAAAATTTCACCAAGGAAGGATTTTTGGATATTCAGGTTCTAAAGGGGTGTTAAGGGGGTAGACCTGCATTTAATTGAATAACAATATCTCCCGATTTGTTTCCTTGGGGGATGCGATACTCGGCATATAAACTCATCATTAAGAATAAGAAAACACACGTCTGAGGGTTTTTCGATGTAGTGTATATTATGAGGTGTATGTGTGAAAATTGGGGGTTGAAGGAATCCTAACGGAGCAAGTATCTCTTAAAAGACAGAGGCATAAAGTACGAAACTCAGGGGGGAAAACTCGGCTTGAAAAATAAGTAAATAAGTGGTCGACCGTTGTTTCCTAAATCCAATTTAAGGGGCCATAGGGAGGGGTGAAATTCTGAGGAAGAAAGTCCACTGAGGAAGGATGTTTGGATATTCACTCATCATCCCCCCGCCCAATTCTATTGAAGTTATAAACTTAAAAAATTTTGGGGATATGTACGTTGTATGTCGAAAACCTCCACTAAGGATGGATTTTTGGATATTCAAGTTCTGAAGTGGTGTTAAGGGGGGGAAACTTGCATTTCATTAATTAACAATATCTCACGAGTTGTTTCATTTGGGGATGTGATATTCGGCATATAAATTAATTAATAAAAAAATAAGCAAACATGTCTAAGGGTTTATCGATATGGTGTATATTATGAGGCTAAAGGGGTGAAAATTGGGGGTTGAAGGATTCTTAAGGGAGCGTGTATCTCTTAAACGACATTAGCGAGAAGTTTAAAATTCAGCGGAAAAAATCAGGTTAATAAATAAGTAAATAGGTGTTAAACCGTTTTTTTTTATAAATCCCATTTAAGGGGTTCATGGGGAGGGGTGAAATTCTGAAAAATAAATGAAAGAAAATGTCCTGACTTACTCACTCACTCATCATCATCCAGCCAAAATTATTGAAGTTAGAAACATGAATTTTTTTGGATATGTTTGTTGTATGTCGAAAACGTCCACTAAGGAAATATTTTTGGATATTCAGGTTCTAAAGGGGTGTTAAGGGGGTAAACGTGCATTTCATTGAAAAACAATATATCACGAGTGGTTTCATTTGGGGATGTGATACTTGGCATATAAACTAATCATTAAAAATAAGCTGACACATGTCTAATGGTTTTTCGATGTGGTGTATATTTTGAGTGAAAGGGGTGAAAAGTGGGGGTTGAAGGATTCCTAACGGAGCGTACATCTCTTAATTGACATAGGCGAGGAGTTTGAAACTCAGAGGAAAATAATCAGCTTAGTAATGAATAGTTTAATAAATAGGTGTTCGACCGTTCTTTCATAGATCCAATTTAAGGGGCCCATAGGGAGGGGTGAAATTCTGGAAGAAAAAGTCCACTAAGGATGGATTTTTGGATATTCACTCTCATCGACCAACTAAAACTGTTAAAGTTAGAAGAATGATATTTTGGGGTTATGTTTGTTGTCTGTCGAAAACGTCTACTAAGGAGGAAATTTTGGATATTCAGGATCTAAAGGGGTGTTAACGGGGTTAAACCTGCATTTCATTGAATAACAATATGACACGACTATGTCGCGAGCGAAGCCGCGGGTATGTGCTAGTGTAATATATTTTTTAACAGGAGCACTTAACGTTATAATTAGATAAGTAGACCTAATATGCCACCCACAAGGCCTTGCCTTAGGTGGTATACCTTACACGTATTCTTCCCTTACTCGACTGAATTTGATATTCATCACATAGATCTAAGAATGTACATTTTTAGACTAATACGTTTACTTAGATAATAATAAGAAATAGACTACAGTTACGATATGATGAAGATTATACAGTACATATCATACTAATATATAACAAGTAGTTCCGTGAAGAACTATACAGCCTATTTTCATATATCCTACTTATATTAATTGCCACTATCAACATACACAATTTCAGTTTGATTGCTGTAATAGATTCGTAGATATTGAGAACCGACTAAATATTTCGGATGGTCGCCATGTTGGATTTTATATATGTAGGTCCTAGAGTTATGTACTGTTACATGCAGATTATTGTGAACGTGTAGTATTCAAACTTCAATCGCATAATTAGGACACAAGAAAAATCAAGGAGATTTAAAAATTTTTCACAGCTGCCATCTTGAGGTTATGGAAACAATTGAAATAAATTAGATGCCAGTGGATTAACATTCGGATAAAGATTTACTGTACCAAGTTTCACTGCACGCGGATGGTTAAATTGCGAGAAACGTCCATGTGAATATTTATAATTCGCGTCACCGCCATGTTGGATTTGTGATCACCAGGTTATTTAAAGTCCTATAGGTGAACTTAAGTTCATAGCCCCTATGAACATTAAAAAAGCAGTTTGATTGCTAAAATAGATTCGTAGATATTCAGTATCGTCTAAATATTTCGGATGGTCGCCATGTTGGATTGTTAAATGTATAGGCCATAGAGTCATGTACCATTAAAGGAAAATTATTGCGTAGGTTCATTATTCAAACTTTCACTTCGATCGCATGACTATATCACAAGAAATAAAAACTTAATTTTAAAATTCGCACTGCCGCCATCTTGAGGTTATGTAAACAATTGAACTAAATTAGATACCAGTGGATTACAATGTGTATAAATATTTCCTGTACCAGGTCTCAGTACGCTTGGAACATTAAATCGCGAGAAAGGTCTATTTAAAATGTACAAATTCGCTTGGCCGCCATGTTCGTATTGTAGTAAACCGGTTTTTGAAAATCTTATAGATGGACTTCCAGTAGTGCCCTTTATCTCCGTACAAAATTTTAGGGAGATACCGCTAATAGTTTCAGAGATATAGAATGCCAGTGAAATATTTCGCACATCCGCCATCTTGTGATTATGTAAACAATTGAACGAAGTTAGATGTCGGTGCATTACAATGTATATAAACATATACTGTACCATGTTTCATTGCGTTTGGTTGGTCAAATCGCGAGAAACGTCTATTTAAAAGTCGCAAATTAGCTTGGCCGCCATGTTGGTTTTGTAGTTACCAGGTTTTCAAAAGTCACATAAGTGAACTTATAGTAGTTCCCTCTATCACCATAGAAAATGTCAGGGTAATATCGGTAATAGTTTCGGAGTTATTGAATGCTGGTGAAATATTTCGCACAGCCGCCATGTTGGATTGGTGAGTCGTAACAAAATTTGAAGGGCACGGTCGAGGTCGCCGGGAATAGTGCTATGAACGTTCCGAGTTTCATTGAAATCGCTCCTGCCGTTTAGATTTTATTAGGGGGGGACACACACACGAATCACACACACACACACACGCACACACACACGGACAAAAGGTGATCTCATAAACCTATTTTTTCAAAATTGAAAATAGGCTAAAAATGAGATGGTGTGTGTCTTTCTGTATGTCTGTCTGTCTGCGTGTTACTCAATAACGCAAGAACCACTGGTCCGATTTAAATGAAATTTTTCATGGATGTAGCTGATTTACCAGGTTTACATATAGGATACTCTTGATTTCGATATTTTGCACAATTAAAAACTGGCGACCATTTTAGTGACGTCATAATAGCCTTTGGTTCCAAAAGTTCATATTTCCATATCAAATAAATAGAGAACGCTAAGAAATAGCAAACTTTTGATGGCAAGTATGAGCTTTAAAATTTAATTTCCTATCCGAAAGGTCGTATCCCTTTTCGTGTATCTCCAACGGTTATCGAGTAAAACCCACATGTGTGACATCACTACACCCTTTGGTTTCAAAATTTCACATTTCCATTTCAAATAAAAAGAGAACTCTAAGAAATAGCAAACTTTCGATGACAAAAACGAGCTTTAGCATTTAATTTTCTATCCGAAAGGTCCATATCACTTTTCGTGTATCTCCAACGGTTAGCGAGTAAAACCAACATTTGTGACGTCACTACACCCTTTGGTTTCAAAATTTCATATTTCCATTTCAAATAAAAAGAGAAAGCTAAGAAATAGCAAACTTTTGATGGAATACACGAGCTTTAGCATTTAATTTTCTATCCGAATGGTCCTGATCACTTTTCGTGTATCTCCAACGGTTAGCGAGTAAAACCCATATGTGTGACGTCACTACACCATTTGGTTTCAAAATTTTATATTTCCATTTAAAATAAAAAGAGAACGTTAATAAATAACAAACTTTTGATGGCATACACGAGCTTTAGCATTTAATTTCCTATCCGAAATGTGCTCATCACTTTTTGTGTATATCCAACGGTTAGCAAGTAAAACCTAAATTTGTGCAATAAAACACGGTCAACACCGAGCGGTGCAGTATATCTCTATATACAAGCAGTTCCGTGAAGAACTATACAGCCTATTTTCATATATCCTACTTATGTTAATTGCTACTATCAACATACAAAATTTCAGTTTGATTGCTGTAATAGATTCGTAGATATTGAGAACCGACTAAATATTTCGGATGGTCGCCATGTTGGATTTTTATATACGTACTGTAGGTCCTAGAGTTATGTACTTTTACATGAAGATTATTGTGTACATGTAGTATTCAAACTTCAATCGCATGGTTAGGACACAAGAAGTAAAACCAAGATTTTAAAATTTCGCACAGCTGCCATCTTGTGGTTATGGAAACAATTGAAATAAATTAGATGCCAGTGGATTAACATTTGTATAAGGACTTTCTGTACCAAGTTCCACTGCATTCGGATGGTTAAATTACGAGAAACGTCAATGTGAATATTTATACTTCGCGTCGCCGCCATGTTGGATTTGTGATCACCAGATTATTGAAAGTCCTATAGGAGAACTTATGTTCATAGCCCAAAAAAATTCAGTTTGATTGATATAATGAATTCGTAGATAATCATGGCCGTCTAAATATCTCGGATGGTCGCCATGTTGGATTGTTAAATTTATAGGCCATAGAGTCATGTACCACTAAAGGAAAAATTATTGCGTGGGTTCATTATTCAAACTTTCACTTCGATCGCATGATTACGACACAAGAAATAAAAACTTAATTTTAACATTTGCATAGTGGGTAGTTTATTGGCTGAGGAATAACCCACCCACCAAGGGAAGATGATTAAGAGAAGGAAGTAGATTTGGGATTGGAAAAGAAGGATAGAAAAATAGGAGGAGAGTCCCACAAAAGTTATGAATTTGACTTTCAATACATTTAAAGGTGGTTGCCACCGCAGATCCTTGTTCGGATACCTAAAGTGGGTACGAGCTTGGTCGAAGCTGACGGGAGCAGCAGCTAAGACTTGGGCAGTTTGCCAGAGAGAGGCTTTAGTGTCTTTCCTCCCAAGCACGAATAAAAGTACTATAGGGAAGGGTGATGGTCTGGCCAGACAGATAGTAAAAGCTTTATTAAGCATGAACGAGGGCATAAACCTAGGAAGGGCTAGGAAAGCCAGGATCCTGCCTAACTGTAGTATCAGAGAAATGATGAATCCAAAAACAAATATTTAATTTATTTACAATTAGAAGAAGTTTGAGGAAATTAACAATTATGCAATATAATTTTAATAAACATAGTTCATTTGAACTCTTTAACAAATAGGGTCGCAGACCTCTCAACATTAAAAGGTTGCTCCAGGCAATTGACAATTTACACGGTTTCAAACCTTACATGTTTCTAAAATCTTTATAAGATTTAAACAAATGAGCAATGAAATAATTAAAGCTTGAACGTGAATTGGAGTACAAAAGTGCACCTTAAGAAATTCAGGAGAGAATGTTCTAGAGAAAGTGACAACTTTGAAAATAACAATAATAACAACATGAAAAATAAGATAGAAGTTCCTACAACTTCTTATATTTATACAGAATTAATATATGAGAATTATACAAAGAGGGCAGGTCACTTACTGTGAAACCTGAAGAAAGTGAAAGGGAAAGTTCTGGACTTCCCAAGTTTGAGCAGGAATCACTCGCCAAATGGGACAGTTTCCATTTCGTGAAACCTGAACATGACTCGCTCAAGAGTTTAAAGAATTGTTTTCCCTGATTATGGGAAAGGAACAACGTAAATTTAAAACTTGTATCACACAAGCAATTATGCAGAATTTAATTAATGTTAAACTAGCAAAGAGGGAAGGGCACCTTGTGAGTGACACCTTATAGAAAGTTACAATTTTATTAATAATGATGGTTAGTAGAAGGTTGAGGAAAGATCATTGGGATATAGGATCAATGTTCATGGCCGTATTTAATATAACCGGACGATCGCGACGCGGTAGAAACGTGGAGCAAGCACTGTTTATCACTATAGTCTATGAAGATGGATGCAAAGTTCACTATAGAAACACTAAAGTTCATGAAAAAGAAAGTTATTGCAATTATGGAAATAACTGATTGCACTATATAGGTGAGAGTCTATTTCTTGAAAAAGTTGTGATTTACAATTAAATGCGCCATAGAATGTTCCAGAGGTTCCAGCGGTGGAGGAAAGTTAGATATTGCAAAAATTTGTGAGGAAGATTCCTCATTTTAACTAGCATTTTCACAAGTGCGTGAACAATACTTGACGGCAAGACTCGCAGATAGAGAACAAGATCTCGAAGGTTCCAGAACAACCTTAGCAGAAAATGGGGTTGAGAAAATCCAACGGAGGAAATAGCTTTATATTTATAGACAGCGGGTACTAAATAATATCCCACGTAGCGAGAGAATTTCTCGTTTAAATAGCTTAAGAAAAGCTCTTTTTTAGTAAGGTTGGCTTATACAAGCAGAAGCTCAACATGGCAAATCTCGCGAAGAATGATTACCGCCCCATAAGTAATCTCACGCTGTCTATAAAATAATCTATAAAAGCATGTAGATAAAATGATGAAGATGAGGTTAAAACCTTTAAAATGGTACTTATCTTGATTTCATGTTGAAGTTGAAGTTTCCTACTACTATGCCAACATGGCGTAAAAGAGTGTGAGCCTCTTGGTTTGAGGAGGCAAGCTCGAGCGGAGCTTTGACTGAACGAGTCAACTGCAGACTAAGAAGTGAGACTTGCTCAAAGAAGCACGGAAGGTCCTAGGAAGGGGAGAGAGTGGGGGTAGGAAACAAAAGGTATACATATCAGCATAACCAACTTATAAAAAATAAATTTTCTTCTTGATGGATGGTCTTCTAAGAATTGATAGTAGGCGATATTAGCGCAGCATGGTGAGTAAAGAAGTGGATGTAGTCCTCTTGCTCCAAGAGAAAATAGCTGACGATGGTAACAGGATCTGGTGGCCAAATGGATAAGTAAGTCCTCTAGCACCAGGAAGAATTGAGGAGCTTCAGAGATTCGCTACGAGGTGACGCTAGGTGGGTCACAGAAGTTATATATCTGAAACATACTTATGAAGACATACGAGATATGCCCAACAAGGAGAAAACAGATGATCACTGTTGGTGTTTGGAAAAGAGGAAGGAAGAAATGAACATGCAAAGAGCAATAAAAATTATATCTCAGGTACCGTGTATTCAAAGAATACACCATACTGGGGGGACAAACACCAACAGGGAACAAGAAAAACAAGTAAACATTTGAAGGTAATGGAGAGATCAAAGACAGAGGTCTTGTGATCGGACCATTGATAGTTAAGACTCTGACTTCCCTGGCTCTCCCATCTTTTCCAGGGTAACACTGGGTCACTCTACCGGAAGTCCAGACTAGAGGGGGAGAAACATCCCTAACTAAGACCAAGTCTCCCACTTTAATGTCGGGACTGGAAAGAAACCACTTCTGCCTCCGTTGCAAGGAAGTTAAATATTCCAAGTTCCATCTCTTCCAAAAAGAATTACGGAGGGCTTCAAGTTTACGCCAAGCAATAGGTAAATTAGAATCCCTGTAAGAATTAGGAAGGGGAGGAGGGGCAGAGAGAGAAGTGCGAGTAAGGAAGCGACCAGGTGTAAGTGGAAGGAGGTCATCAGGGTCATTGGAAAGCGGAGTTAAAGGGCGAGAATTAACGACACTTTCAATCACGAAATAGCTGGAAGCTGAGAGAAATAAAGCACTAGTAAGGATTACGATACGATGCGAAAGAAGAATTGACAAGTTTAAACAAAGCGTATAGAGACAAGTACATCTATTCAGGACAAGAATATACCAAATAAACAAAGGAACTATGCGAGTAGAAAGCAAGAACGCCATAGGTAACGACCTAGTAGCAATAAGCAATGACCTTAAGTCACAATAAGCATCAAAGGGGTCACTCACAAAAATACTTAAGTCAGCGAGAAACGTGACATAACAAGTATAAATGCAAAAACACATCGAATGTGACGACGAGAAAAAACAAGTTTGTTCATCAATGAACATTAAGATCGCAAAAGATGTAAGCAAATTGCAATACATAAGCGCGTGAGAAATACGCAACGAAGTTTTGAAACAAGGAACGAAGCAGTTATAGAATACGAGCATGAGTAAATGAAAGACACAGGCAAGCGCGGCCTTGACACACATAGTACAACGAGATAAGACATATAAATAGCTGAACGAGTCCTTAACTAGAACAAGTTTATTTTGGGAATTAGGTGAGCGGCTTCCGAGATTACGGTAGCGGCTCGCCAGACAATGGTTGGCAATCAGCCAAAGTTGAGATAAGAGAAACTTGCTTTGACCTTTGGCAATCGTACAGGAAATAAACAACAACTTGGCCTTCCTCAGGCGTGTATACAAACAAGTTTGAAAAACAAGCAGTTCAAAGTACACAAACACTAGTTGAATCAGCTGTGACTTAAAGCAGATATTCAGCTTGGACGGAATGCAGTCAATCGTAACTTGGACGTGAAAAAGCAATTTAAATATATATGAAATAGAGTAGGAAATCAATTTCGCATAATTGAGAGGATCACGAAATCCGACAATTTTCAACAAAAAGAAGCTTAATTCTTCCGAGCAAAGAAGACAAGCTGGGACATTGAGAAGAAGGTTATGCATAAGAATAGTTATTCTAGATGCTATAGAATTCAGATTTTCAAACGGTTTCATGAGCGACTTCCAATTGTGAGGAAGGAGGGAGGAGCCGACCGTGGCCATCCTTCTAAATAACGAAAGAAGTGAGACATGGCTTACAGCAAAGTGATGGTGACTGATAGCCATGGTTTTACACAAGGGGAAGATAGTTTTCGAGAAAAAGTTTAAGCAATTACCTGCTGTAAAAAATGACATAAGAAGGTAAACGAAATAACACAAAGCAAGGCGAACTTGAATTGCCATTTTGTGCGGGAAGAAGGAAAACCCATTTAAACAACTTACAGAGGTAGCGTAGTTGTTCATGATAAGACATCGTTTCGACAAGTGTTTTTCAAAAATATTGAGATCTGAAACATGAGCGTTCTTTTTTTCAGAAATGGGATTTCTGTCAGCTGTAACGAAATGACATTGCGCTTTAGTTTGAAGACTGGGTTGTTTGATTTCACCAGTAATAACCCAACCAAAATCGGTGTCTCTGGTGACCACGGTTGAAGATAACTTGCGTGTTTGTTTGCGAATGCAATTCCAAAAAACATTGGCACTGAAAAGTACATCAATGGGACCTTGAGCATTAAACTGAGGATCAGCTAACCTTAAGTGCGAAGGAATCTTTAATCCGAAGGTATTAATAGAGTGACTTGGAGTGTCCTTGCCAATACTGGTAAGAATGAGACAGTTTAAATTAAGATTGGTGTTTCTTTGGCAAACGTCTCTGATTTTCAATTTTGAAGACTGCAAAACTTGAGTTTTCAAATTGTCAATGCCGGTCACACTGATAGAAGTAGGCGATGACGAAAGACCTAGTTTTTTAATCAACGATTGCGAAACAAAGTTGTGCGTTGAAGCGGAATCGAGAAGACCACGGGTTCTAAACCAATTTCCAAATTTATCTTGGATTTCGAATTGTACAGTGGTCAAAAGGGTTTGCGCACTGTGAGAAGGTTCGGCATTAGAAATGCAGGAAGAAGCATTAGTTTGTTCGGAGCTGCTCTGCATGGAGCTTGAAGAGGCAGGTACTGATGACCTCGATTTATCGTGAACGTGCAATAAAGAATGATGCGGTTTTTTACAATGGAAACAGAGATTTGATGACGTACAGTTCGAAGAAGAATGCTTAGGTGACAAGCAATTGAAACAATGTTTGCTATTCAACACAAACTTCCTTCGATCTTCGACAGACAATTCTTTAAAGGATTTGCACAAATACAATGTGTGAAGCTTTTTACAGAGCGTGCATTTTAACGATTTGTTAAGCGGCCTGATATCTTCTCTTGAATGATTGAAAGAAGAACGGGTTTGTTTGTTTTCGACAAATGGGGGCTGATGTCCCTTTGAAGAAGCAAGTTTTTTTTCAAAAATTTGACACTGAGGATTCGTTTCGACCTTTTCGCACTGAAATGCGAGTGCTGTAAGGAATTGACATCGACTGTTGAGAAACGAGATAAGGTGTTCGAACGAATGTTCCTTGTTGCAGGCGAGTTCGATCTCCCAGACCTTCAGTGTCGAAAAATCGAATCTTGATGTAGCTAGGTGAATAAGTATGGTGTCCCATGTTTGGACAGGCTGTTTTAGTTGGTATAACGCTCTGACATTTAACTGCATAGAATCTAAGAGGTCTCTTAAAGATGTGACGTCATTAGGTTTGACGGCTGGTAAGTTGAAGAGACAGCGGATATGACGAGCTACACTCAAACGTAAATTGCCATATCTCTCTTTAAGGAGATTAAAGGCGATGTGGTAGTTGTCTGCGCTTAAAGGCAGTGACTCCACCAAGGCCAAGGCCTCAGATTCCAAAGACGTACGGAGGAAGTAAAATTTATGTATGTCTGGGATCTCAGCATTTTCATGAATTAGGGAGCAGTAAAGTTCGTAAAAAGAATACCATTCACCTTCCTTGCCTGAGAAGTGCGGTAGGCTTATCTTGGGAAGTAACGGTTTCGGTTTGTTCTTGTGAACTGAAGCGGGTGCGAACTGGGCCGGATTGATGACCCTAGTGTCCGGTTCTGAGATATTGCGGATCAGTTGGTGGGCCTTTGCAATTCCTTCAAAGTACAAGGGTTCGACCTCGTCCCGATCCGATTGAAGGTCTGGGCAAGCGGATTCAATCTCGGTTTGAATTTGGTCATAATAATCATAAGACCGTTCGTACAACTTAAGGCGTTGTGTTAAGATATCTAAATCACACTCGGCGGGATTTAACTTGTTGATAAAATTTCGGAATCTAGTGAGTTGCCCTTTATAAGAAGAACGTCTAACAATGAGAGTTTCATCTTTTTCAGTAGGAGCCATGATAAAGAGAATAAATTGAAATACAACTCACGAAACTGTAGAACCTTGGAGATGCTGTCAAGTTTGCAGCAGAGAATGGGTCGAAAGAACAGGACACACCAAAGGAGACAGGAGCGGCCTCTTTCCCGTTCACAGGCTTTGCATGATGTAGATATAGCTGAAAAATCCAAAGCAGATATTAATAATTTGCCAAGTATTGTCAAATGACACTTGACAAACAATAGAAATAAAAAATGGACTCTCCCGGGTTTCTGGTACCAAATTTTGGGTAGTTTATTGGCTGAGGAATAACCCACCCACCAAGGGAAGATGATTAAGAGAAGGAAGTAGATTTGGGATTGGAAAAGAAGGATAGAAAAATAGGAGGAGAGTCCCACAAAAGTTATGAATTTGACTTTCAATACATTTAAAGGTGGTTGCCACCGCAGATCCTTGTTCGGATACCTAAAGTGGGTACGAGCTTGGTCGAAGCTGACGGGAGCAGCAGCTAAGACTTGGGCAGTTTGCCAGAGAGAGGCTTTAGTGTCTTTCCTCCCAAGCACGAATAAAAGTACTATAGGGAAGGGTGATGGTCTGGCCAGACAGATAGTAAAAGCTTTATTAAGCATGAACGAGGGCATAAACCTAGGAAGGGCTAGGAAAGCCAGGATCCTGCCTAACTGTAGTATCAGAGAAATGATGAATCCAAAAACAAATATTTAATTTATTTACAATTAGAAGAAGTTTGAGGAAATTAACAATTATGCAATATAATTTTAATAAACATAGTTCATTTGAACTCTTTAACAAATAGGGTCGCAGACCTCTCAACATTAAAAGGTTGCTCCAGGCAATTGACAATTTACACGGTTTCAAACCTTACATGTTTCTAAAATCTTTATAAGATTTAAACAAATGAGCAATGAAATAATTAAAGCTTGAACGTGAATTGGAGTACAAAAGTGCACCTTAAGAAATTCAGGAGAGAATGTTCTAGAGAAAGTGACAACTTTGAAAATAACAATAATAACAACATGAAAAATAAGATAGAAGTTCCTACAACTTCTTATATTTATACAGAATTAATATATGAGAATTATACAAAGAGGGCAGGTCACTTACTGTGAAACCTGAAGAAAGTGAAAGGGAAAGTTCTGGACTTCCCAAGTTTGAGCAGGAATCACTCGCCAAATGGGACAGTTTCCATTTCGTGAAACCTGAACATGACTCGCTCAAGAGTTTAAAGAATTGTTTTCCCTGATTATGGGAAAGGAACAACGTAAATTTAAAACTTGTATCACACAAGCAATTATGCAGAATTTAATTAATGTTAAACTAGCAAAGAGGGAAGGGCACCTTGTGAGTGACACCTTATAGAAAGTTACAATTTTATTAATAATGATGGTTAGTAGAAGGTTGAGGAAAGATCATTGGGATATAGGATCAATGTTCATGGCCGTATTTAATATAACCGGACGATCGCGACGCGGTAGAAACGTGGAGCAAGCACTGTTTATCACTATAGTCTATGAAGATGGATGCAAAGTTCACTATAGAAACACTAAAGTTCATGAAAAAGAAAGTTATTGCAATTATGGAAATAACTGATTGCACTATATAGGTGAGAGTCTATTTCTTGAAAAAGTTGTGATTTACAATTAAATGCGCCATAGAATGTTCCAGAGGTTCCAGCGGTGGAGGAAAGTTAGCTATTGCAAAAATTTGTGAGGAAGATTCCTCATTTTAACTAGCATTTTCACAAGTGCGTGAACAATACTTGACGGCAAGACTCGCAGATAGAGAACAAGATCTCGAAGGTTCCAGAACAACCTTAGCAGAAAATGGGGTTGAGAAAATCCAACGGAGGAAATAGCTTTATATTTATAGACAGCGGGTACTAAATAATATCCCACGTAGCGAGAGAATTTCTCGTTTAAATAGCTTAAGAAAAGCTCTTTTTTTAGTAAGGTTGGCTTATACAAGCAGAAGCTCAACATGGCAAATCTCGCGAAGAATGATTACCGCCCCATAAGTAATCTCACGCTGTCTATAAAATAATCTATAAAAGCATGTAGATAAAATGATGAAGATGAGGTTAAAACCTTTAAAATGGTACTTATCTTGATTTCATGTTGAAGTTGAAGTTTCCTACTACTATGCCAACATGGCGTAAAAGAGTGTGAGCCTCTTGGTTTGAGGAGGCAAGCTCGAGAGGAGCTTTGACTGAACGAGTCAACTGCAGACTAAGAAGTGAGACTTGCTCAAAGAAGCACGGAAGGTCCTAGGAAGGGGAGAGAGTGGGGGTAGGAAACAAAAGGTATACATATCAGCATAACCAACTTATAAAAAATAAATTTTCTTCTTGATGGATGGTCTTCTAAGAATTGATAGTAGGCGATATTAGCGCAGCATGGTGAGCAAAGAAGTGGACGTAGTCCTCTTGCTCCAAGAGAAATTAGCTGACGATGGTAACAGGATCTGGTAGCCAAATGGATAAGTAAGTCCTCTAGCACCAGGAAGAATTGAGGAGCTTCAGAGATTCGCTGCGAGGTGACGCTAGGTGGGTCACAGAAGTTATATATCTGAAACATACTTATGAAGACATAAGAGATATGCCCAACAAGGAGAAAACAGATGATCACTGTTGGTGTTTGGCAAAGAGGAAGGAAGAAATGAACATGCAAAGAGCAATAAAAATTATATCTCAGGTACCGTGTATTCAAAGAATACACCACATAGCCGCCATCTTGAGGTTATGTAAGATGGCGTCGGAGAGTGAAGTGCGTGTGTTTCGGTCTCCTGTTTTGTGCTGTTTTCTCATGTTATTCTTTCACGAAACTAGTTCTTTTCTTGTGAGTGGTAGTGATGTGAGGGTGTCCATGATTAGTGAAAAGAATTATGAAGCTTCAGTAAACTGGAAGTGCTCCAATCGGAGTTTTAATTTTTGTTGTTTCCCTGCTGCTGGATTGTCGCCTGCCATGCTGCTAAATGGAGCCATCCCTTTAACTAGGAGAGGTACGGTCACATCAACATCAACGGTGACCACAGTCTTCATGCTTCTTCTACTGTCAGGTGATGTAGAAATTAATCCTGGTCCTGGTTCAAACAGTTCTATGTCCATATAATTTCAGAACACTCAGAGCGTGGCCAACAAGCTGGACAAAGTAGATTTGAGCAGCAGTGATTTTAATAATATGTCAATAATAGCCTTAAATGAGTCTTGGCTTTTTGACAGTTTTCCTGACTCAGAACTCGCCTTTTCTAGGACTCATGACATATTCAGAAGAGACAGGCCTGGGCGTGGGGGTGGTGTTGTCATTGCTACGCAGTCTCAGTTGCGTGCTAGGAGAAGAGCGGACTTAGGAAGTGAATGCGAGCTTATTTGGTTGGAAATCCAAGGAAGGTCTAGTGTGTTCGTGGGCTGTGTGTACCTACCCCCGCCTGCCTCGTTAAACCGCCTGGAGGAGCTACATACCTCACTCAGAAGGGTGCACGCCCAGTTGAAGGACAAGGATACAGTTATATTGTGTGGGGATTTCAACATGCCGGACATCTCATGGGGACAGCAAGAAGGGCCTTCTCTCATACCTTTAAAACTAACTGAAAGTGCAGTGAACTCTGTCTTCTGCGAGATAATTGAGGAATTCTCTCTGCATCAATTGAATCCACATCTCACGTGCGGACAAAACTACCTCGATCTACTGTTTACTAATATTCCTAAAATCTCTCAGTCTGTAGAGTTAGAAACACCGGGGTGAATTCCATCCGACCATAGTGCTCTAATATGGAACCATGACGAATGAAAGAGAAAGTGAGAGGACTCCTCGAGTTCAAGCGCGCCCCGCCCAGCAGCGCTACAGTGGGCAAGATCCACGCTGCCGGTCAGCTGGTCTTAGGAATAATGCCAAGGGAAACGAATTACTTTGTAACTGATACTCTTTTAAAACGTAATTAGCGATTACAATTAAAATAACACGGCAGGGCGCAATGGAAAATATAATTCACGGAAATAAGTACTACGGTCTCCATTACATGTTACGGAAAGCACAGATTCCTGGAGTACCTAGGCTATACAGACTGTTACTTTTGTTGTTTTTTTGTTGTGGCAATTTAGTTTCCTCAGATTGAGAGACTAAAGAAGGTGAATTTGTGGGTCTGAATCTAATTAATGAAAATGGGGGAATGGCAGAGCGGCTCTTGAGAGCACTAGTGACAGAGTTGAGATGGCTATCCTCAAAGGGAGTGATGCCTATGTGGTGATTACCTAATTCCTCAATGAGGGAAATATGGGCTATGGGATTGAGCGCGTTAATTACTGCTTGCCTGACTGATTTACAAAGGCTAATACCAATAGGTGGGTCGATATGGACCATCGTGGTCTGAAGGTTACTGCCATTGGGTGAAGCGTACCACAGCTCTTTCTCGAAATCAAATGTCGGGAATGAGACGTGGCCCGGTGAGGGAGTAGGCGAGCTAGAGAGTGAGGAATCTGATTTTGGTGAAGCTGGTTTAAGTGGAACGAGTGTACCATCTCATTTTTGGGTAGGCCCATTCGGAATTAGTGTTTTTAGATTGACAGGGGTATAATTTGTGCTTTTAGGGTCATCAGGGTCCTGAGTTATCAGGAATGTTATGCCCTGGTACGTTAATGTGCGAGGTTTAGTGTCAGTGCGCGACATGTTTGTGTTCGTGAGTGTATAAGTGCGTGTAATGAGTAAGAGGTGATGAGAGATAGTGGCCAAATACCTTGGTCGACCAGAGAATAAGGAAAGAGAAAAACAAATTTACCAGTCACTCAAAGTTATCCAGTTTAAATACAGTTGGAGCTGTGACGTTGAGTGCGCTGATGAAATTTGAAGTTACCGTACTTGAAATAATTAATTATTGGCTGCTTGGTAGGGTGAGGGGATGAGCTAAACTTGTATTAAAACTCGAGGGAGACAGGAGTTGCTTGACTAGGATGGTTACAGGGAGGGTATGGTGTTGGATATTTGAATGGTAGAGGAGTGTCTTCATCTGCACTGTTACCAGTAATGATGCAAATTAAGCCTATAGGAACGTAGTGGAATGGCTTGAAATACCGAAGTCGAGGCGATAGCGAGGACTAGGCTTGGTAGAAAGGCTGGCAAGGCTGGCGGATCATCGATTTCGTCAATTGGCGTTAGAAGACGGAGCTTGGAGAAGTGGCGTGCAGTTTGCTCGGATGCTGGACTCGGAATGATGATGGCACAAAACAGTAATATTATCAAAGAAATACTGTATGTTTGAAGTAGGCCTACACAAAACATAAAATGCTGATGTACACAAGACACAATGAACTGAATTTAAGAACTGAAATCAAAGAAAATCCAATATAATTCACACAAATATCTCACACAGTAGTTTCCCCCGCACTTTTCTATGACCCGGTTCGACGGAACAACAGGACACGTGTTGGACATAATCGCTTGCAGTGCTTGTAGCGGCGGGACCACCAACTACCGTTCTATAATGGCGGAGTCCTCACACTAGGTCCTTCTATTCGTCATGATGGAACATTGATTTTCACGACACTAGTTTATTTCAAAAACCACCTCGCAGGGAAATTTTTAACTGGATGAAAGCAGACATGAACCACCTGAAACTTCTGCTGGATTATTGCCCATGGTCCCTCCTTGATATCAGGAACGACATTAATGAGAATTGTGAGATATTTTATGATCTCTTGATGTCCGCAGTTCGAGAAGCAGTTCCTCGTGTGAAGGTTAATCCCTACCGTTATCCACCTTGGTTTGATGCAGATGTAATCAACGCGCTACACTAGAAAAAAAGGGGTCATCGTCAATGGAAACGCTCTTCTTTGGAATGCCATAGAATTGAATTTGTGGTCAGGAGACTCGAATTCAAAGAAGCTCAACGCCGAAAGTATGACGCCTACCTGGAAGACATAGACTCCAGTGTTAAAACTAATCCGAACAGACTATGGTCCTTCATTAAGCAGAGATCTAGGAACACCAGATTACCAGTCTCGCTCGAGTACAACGGACGTACCAGTACTAATGCAAACTCTGCCTGTGAGCTGTTTTCTGATTATTTCTAAACCTTATTCCTTCCTGTAAATTCTATACCGCCACCATTACCTGATCTGCCACCCTCCAGTAACGACAGCATTTCTACTTCCATATTTCCGAAGACTGCATCAAGAATAAATTGCATAATCTATCCTCTGGCAAGTCTCCCGGTCCTGATGCCATTCCTGTAGAAATAATTAAATATTTATGCCACCAGCTATCTCGTCCACGTTACATTCTATTCAACCAAGCCATCAGTGAATGAGTGTTTCCGGATTACTGGAAATCAGTTCATATCACCCCAGTGTTAAAGAAAGGCTCCAGGCAGAAGGTAGTAAATTACAGGCCAGTATCACTAATGTCTATTTTCGTGCGAGTCTTTGAATCAATTGTTCGGGACGAAGTGTACGCTCACGTGTCACCATTCATCACTGAACTTAAGCACGGCTTCCTTCCTAGGCGATCCACTGCTACCAACTTAGCAGTCTTCACTCATGATGTATCCACCTTTATGAATAACCGTGGTACTGCTGATGTTATCTGTACTGATTTCTCTAGGGCTTTCGACAGCGTACATCACAACCTACTGCTTCATAAACTTTCATACTTTGGTATAACTGGTAATCTTTTACGTTTCTTCAAAAGCTACCTCTCAAATAGAACCCAATCAGTTGTAATTAATAATAATAAATCTAAATCTGTTAACGTTACTTCCGGTGTCCCTCAGGGTTCTGTATTGGGCCCTCTGCTCTTTATACTTCAAGACCTACACCAACTCAGTGAATGGTGTGAAACATGGAAACTGAAACTGAATACTGAAAAGTGTGAAGTTTTGTCAGTTTCATTGAAACGTAACCTCCTACCCAGGTTTAATTGTTGTATTAAAAATGAAACGCTAGGTAGAGTGTCAACCATTAAAGATCTAGGGGTGACAATCACTAATAATTTCTCGTTCGATGAACACATTTCAAAAATATGTCGTGAAAGTTTCCGGATCCTGGGATTTTTAAAAAGAAATTGTTTAAATTATTTTTCGGACATAACTCTATCCAAATTGTTCAAGTCACTCATTCGGCCTAAATTAGAATACTGTAGTGTGATCTGGAATCCCTTTCACAGTAATAAAATTGACGCCATCGAACGTGTGCAAAGGAGATTTATTAAATGGCTCTGTTACAGGGGTGGACGACCGTACCATAGAGCTGAGTATGAGAGTTATTGCAACGTGTACGGTCTTCCTCCACTTAGCAGTCGGCGCACAGTGGGTGACGTGAGATTCCTTTGGAAGCTGGTAAATGGAGGAATTGACTCTAATCAGTTGCTAGCTGACTTGGGTTTTCACGTCCCTCAGAGAACCACCAGACGGAAGCACACGTTCGATGGGGTCAGATCGAGAATTAATGTGCACAAAAATTCATGTCTGATCCGGTTGCAGTCAACATACAGCTTGATGGAGAGTAAAAGTGCTACTGATGTTCACTTCGACTCTCTATCAACTGTTATGAGAAACATCTCAAGTGGGCTGTAAAATAGTGTATGCATATTGTGTTAATTTCTATTTGCGTTGATTGATTGAACATGTGGTTGAATGAATGGTTGATTGATTTTTTGATTGAATGTACGAGCGACTGAAGTAATGTTTTTTCGTTTTGTTTGCTGTTATCTAGATCCTTGAATGTCGCTCTTGTATTACTTTCCCCAGTTACTGAAGTTTTTCTTCTTATCTTTTATTTTATGTTTTTGCCTTTTTCCGTTTACTGTTGATAGTCTTTTTTCTGTAATAATTATTGTAATGTGTCTTGTACGAAGGGATTGCATGAATGAATGCTTGAGATAGGATGTTTGAGTGCGTGTCTGTATGGTTGTGGTTGCTGATTTATAATAGATTAGTGTATTTCTATTTTTGAACGTGTTTGCTGTTTTTGTTTTGTTTATAATTGTAAATTGTATTCTTAATTATTATATTGTCACTAGTGGAGTCTATCTGTCTGACAATAAAGAATACATACATACATACATACATACATACAATTCAACTAAATTAGATAACAGTGCATTACAATGTGTATAAACATTCCCTGTACAAACTTTCAATGCGTTTGGAACATTAAATCGCGAGAAAGGTCTATTTAAAACTTTCAAATTCGCTTGGCCACCATGTTCGTTTTGTAGTTAACCGGTTTTTGAAAGTCTTATATATGAACTTCCAGTAGTGTCCTTTATCTCCGTACAAAATGTCAGGGTGATACCGCTAATAGTTTCAGAGATATAGAATGCCAGAGAAATATTTCACACATCCGCCATCTTGTGGTTATGTTAACAATTGAACCAAGTTACATGTCGGTGAATTACAATGTGTCTAAACATATACTGTACCAAGTTGTATTGCGTTTGGTTGGTTAAATCGCGAGAAACGTCTATTTAAAAGTCGCAACTTCGCTTGGCCGCCATGCTAGTTTTGTATTTACCAGGTTTTCAAAAGTCACATAGGTGAATTTCTAGTAGTTCCCTTTATCCCCGTAAAGAAATCCAGGGTGATATCGGTAATTGTTTCGGAGATATTGAATGCTGGTGAAATATTTCGCACAGCCGCCATGTTGGATTGGGGAGATGTAACAAACTTTGCAGGACACGGTCGGGGTCGTCCTGAATAGTGCTATGAAATTACCGAGTTTCATTGAAATCGCTCCAGCCGTTTAGAAGTTATTAGGGGGGACTAACACACCATCATCCACACACACGCACACACAGACACACGGACGAAAGGTGACCTCATAAGCCTATTTTTTTCAAAATTGAAAATAGGCTAAAAAGCACTGGATATTACTGTAAGGGGCAGTCAAATGAAAGCGAGACAGACGATATAACGAACTTGGCGTGGATGGTGGTAACGCAGGAATGTTTACCTATAGTAGTACCCTCTATTGGAAGTCAGGAAGGAACCACGGGAACGTTCTCCGCTGTGCTATTTGTCTGTTAGACGTACTCGATGTGAGGTCATGGAGTCGTGTGTGCGTCCGACGTCACTATAGAGGCCGGGGAAGAAGAACGGCGAGGTGTAGTGCGCTTTTTGACTGCGGAAGAAGTGTCAGGAAGAAAAACCCATGCCCGAATGTGTACTGTGCTCTGAAGCAATACATTCGTGGCCGTCGATTTGCTTCGGATGCAGAGTTGCACGCCTGGGTACAATCATGGTTCCGGAAGCAACCACAAACATGTTTCCAAGAAGGCATTAACCGTCTTGTCCCACAGTGGGATAAATGTATCAACAGTTATGGCGAGTACTTTAGAAATAACATGCAGTGTACTTACTTTTTGTCCATCTGTCTCATTTTCATGTATCAACAGTTATGGCGAGTACTTTTGAAGTAACACACAGTGCACAGGGTCGTTCATATAAAGTAAGAATACCAAGCGGCAGTTTTATTATCCGCTGCTGCGGTGGCCTTGGCCGAGCTTGTGGCGCTTCGTGTGTACAATCCTATATGAAATATTACCTTATCAAAGATGCTGGAAGTGTCGTCCTTCCTGGGTTATACAGGAATTGCATCTGGTAACCACATTCTGGCTGACGAGAGTGAGTCCTGCATCTGTAATGTTTCTGATTTTTTATTTAATGTTTTTTATTGAGCACTGAGCCAGTAGTGTCAACTTATTTACAATTACATGAATGTGTGCTAGTGATGGTCGCACTTCATAAGGGAATTGCTGAACAAATGCATCACGTACCCGCCGAGCCGACTCGTACTTAAAATAAGTTTTACATACCAACAAGTAGTTCCGTGAAGAACTATACAGCCTATTTTCATATATCCTAATCATATTAATTGCCTCTATCAACATACAAAATTTCAGTTTGATTGCTATGTTAGATTCGTAGATACTGAGAACCGACTAAATATTGCAGATGGTAGCCAGGTTGGATTTTTATTTATGTACTACTAGCAGAAATACCCGTTCTTCGAACGGTGTTCGGTGTTAACACCAGACATTATCAATTGAGCTACTGTTGCAATGGTTAGCGGTTTGTCATTCCTTCATAAGTTCATCAGAACGAAGTTAGTTTTCTGGGAATATCACAAACACTGTTAATTTAAGGGCCTTAAAATGTGGTTTTCGGAGACCCTTTATAGACTCGCGAATTTTGTGTCTCACATTGAGAAGTGCAACATATGCTTTGGTCGTCCTACTAGGATAATTTTTATATTTCGCCTATTTTAGCATGTATTTTGAGAAGTTTTTCCCTATATCCACCCCTATACTGTACGGAAAGTACAGTGAAGAGTTTTATAAATGATTGGTGTATTGACTCATGTTTGTCATACCTAATTTTACGATGAACCAAGCATCCGAACACGAGATATAGGCGTACATAAAGATACACAGAAAGACAGACAGACAATTCTATTGTCTACAACATATCACCCAGAAATCCAAATATGGGTATATCTACCACACAGTATCAAACAAAATCATCCTTACGATGAACCCGTATGTCGACAAAAAAAAAAAAAGATTAGTTGAAATGTGCTCTCAAACTAAATTCACCTAACGTGTACTTCCTGACATGAAATAGAATTGAAAGCCTTGTAGATGAAACGCAATACACGTCACATAAAAACTGATCCTCTACGTTGTGTTAGGTTCCCATACACAGGAAGACTTCTATCATAAATTATAAAAGCTTGTGGTGCATGAAAATTCAGGTTCTTTAGTCTCAAATGGCCCAAATTCCTAAAAGCCGCAAAGAATGCTGATTCAATTCAGGAATTTTTGAAAATAATGTTGATGTTTGGAGATATAATAGAACTTCTGTACTATATGTCGCACATGAAAATTGCATGAAAGATTTCTAGGTTACCCCTTGACCCCCTTAATTGCATTGATGAATTATACAGTCTACGTTGGTTCCGTGATAACCTTGTATTTGCAAACTTTCACAGAAATGTAATAAATGTAATAAATGTAATTAATTGCTTCTTACTGAAATAGATGGAAAGTCGGATGCCACCCCTTGAGATAATGTTGTCATGGTTACCGATTTGCATTCCTTCATTAGTTTGTTAAATTAAATTATATTAGTTTTCTGGGAATATTTCAGAAACTGTTGGTTTTAGAGCCTTATAATGTAATTTTCGAGGACCCTCGAGTTTATTTTCTGGCACCGAGGGGCTTTTTCTCGTCGTTGTACGCCATAATATAATACTAATAATAATAATATAATATAGGGATAGGAATATAATAGACCTGTCGTACCACACCCGCAAGTGTAAATCGCGTGAAAAAATTCTAGACTACCCCTTGATCTCCTTAAGCGCATTTTATGTATTGATGAAATGTACAGCTTAATTTGGTTCCGTAATAACCATCTAGCCGTTTGCAAACTTTCACACTACCGTAATGTAATTAATGGAATTGCATTGCGTCTTAGAGCAATAGATGGACCTCTGATAATCTGTTGCCATGGTTATCGGCTTGCATTCGTTCATTAGTTTATTAAATGAAATAAGTTTTCTGGGAATATCTGAAAAACAATTGGACTTAGGACCTTAAAATGTGGTTTTAGGGCCCCCGAGTTTTGTCTCTCACACTGAGGGGATGAAAATGAGCTTTGTCTCGTCCTTCTACTCCTATTTCAGCATGTATTTTAAGGGGGTATGTCCCCTTTTATGAGAGGTACAGAGAAGAATTACATCAATGATTAGTGATGTGTCTCTGGTGGATATCTGTACCAAATTTTACGTTGATACACCCAGCCGTTCTCGAGTTATAAGGGAACAAAATTGTCCACAGACAAACAAACAGACAGACAGACAAAAAAAAATCGCGCGCATCCGTCATAAAACAGTATGAAACGCGTAAATAACTCAAATTTCCGTAGAAATTCAGAAAAAAAAAACAGACAAACTTTCATTTTTAGACTATTTTCAATTTTGAAAAAATAGGCTTATGAGATCACCTTTTGTCCGTGTGTGTGTGTGTGTGTGTGTGTGAGGTGTGTGTGTGTGTCCCCCCTAATTAAATCTAAACGGCTGGAGCGATTTCAATGAAACTCGGCAAGTTCATAGCACTATTCCCGGCGACCTCGACCGTGCCCTTCAAATTTTGTTACGTCTCACCAATCCAACATGGCGGCTGTGCGAAATATTTCACTAGCATTCAATATCTCCGAAACTATTACAGATATCGCCCTGAAATTGTGTACGGTGATAAAGGGCACTACTAGAAGTTCACCTATGAGACTTTCAAAAACCTGGTGACTATAAAACCAACATGGCGGTCAAAGTAAGTTGAGACTTTTAAATAGACTTTTCTCGCGATTTAGCTATCCAAACGTAATGAAACTTGGTACAGCAAATGTTTATACACATTGTAATGCACTGGAGTCTAATTTAGTTCAATTGTTTACATAACCTCAAAATGGCGGCTGTGCGAAATATTTCACTGACATTCTATATCTCCGAAACTATTACAGATATCACCCTGAAATTTCGTACGGTGATAAAAGGTACTGATACAAGTTTACCTATGTATATTTCATAAACCTGTAAAGTACAAAGCGAACATGGCGACCAAGCGAATTTGAAATATTTTAATAGACTTTTCTCGTGATTTAACTCTCTGAGCGCAGTGAAATGTGGTACAGTAAATGATTTTTAGCCTATTTTCAATTTTGAAAAAATAGGCTTATGAGATCACCTTTTGTCCGTGTGTGTGTGCGTGTGTGTGTGTGTGTGTGATTCGTGTGTGTGTCCCCACCTAATAAAATCTAAACGGCAGGAGCGATTTCAATGAAACTCGGAAAGTTCATAGCACTATTCCCGGCGACCTCGACCGTGCCCTTCAAATTTTGTTACGACTCACCAATCCAACATTGCGGCTGTGCGAAATATTTCACCAGCATTCAATAACTCCGAAACTATTACCGATATTACCCTGACATTTTCTATGGTGATAGAGGGAACTACTATAAGTTCACTTATGTGACTTTTGAAAACCTGGTAACTACAAAACCAACATGGCGGCCAAGCTAATTTGCGACTTTTAAATAGACGTTTCTCGCGATTTGACCAACCAAACGCAATGAAACTTGGTACAGTATATGTTTATATACATTGTAATGCACCGACATCTAACTTCGTTCAATTGTTTACATAATCACAAGATGGCGGATGTGCGAAATATTTCACTGGCATTCTATATCTCTGAAACTATTAGCGGTATCTCCCTAAAATTTTGTACGGTGATAAAGGGCACTACTGGAAGTCCATCTATAAGATTTTCAAAAACCGGTTAACTACAAAACGAACATGGCGGCCAAGCGAATTTGTACATTTTAAATAGACCTTTCTCGCGATTTAATGTTCCAAGCGCACTGAGACCTGGTACAGGAAATATTTATACACATTGTAATCCACTGGTATCTAATTTAGTTCAATTGTTTACATAACCTCAAGATGGCGGCAGTGCGAATTTTAAAATTAAGTTTTTATTTCTTGTGATGTAGTCATGCGATCGAAGTGAAAGTTTGAATAATGAACCTACGCAATAATTTTCCTTTAATGGTACATGACTCTATGGCCTATACATTTAACAATCCAACATGGCGACCATCCGAAATATTTAGACGATACTGAATATCTACGAATCTATTTTAGCAATCAAACTGCTTTTTTTAATGTTCATAGGGGCTATGAACTTAAGTTCACCTATAGGACTTTAAATAACCTGGTGATCACAAATCCAACATGGCGGTGACGCGAATTATAAATATTCACATGGACGTTTCTCGCAATTTAACCATCCGCGTGCAGTGAAACTTGGTACAGTAAATCTTTATCCGAATGTTAATCCACTGGCATCTAATTTATTTCAATTGATTCCATAACCTCAAGATGGCAGCTGTGAAAAATTTTTAAATCTTCTTGATTTTTGCGATTGAAGTTTGAATACTACACGTTCACAATAATCTGCATGTAACAGTACATAACTCTAGGACCTACATATATAAAATCCAACATGGCGACCATCCGAAATATTTAGTCGGTTCTCAATATCTACGAATCTATTACAGCAATCAAACTGAAATTGTGTATGTTGATAGTGGCAATTAATATAAGTAGGATATATGAAAATAGGCTGTATAGTTCTTCACGGAACTACTTGTTCAGATTGTAATGCACTGCCATCTTATTTAATTCAATTGTTTACATAACCTCAAGATGGCGGCTGTGCGAAATTTTAAAATTAAGTTCTAATTTCTTGTGTCGTAATCATGCGATCGAAGTGTAAGTTTGAATAATGAACCTAGGCAATAATTGTCCTTGAATGGTGCATAACTCTATGGCCTATACATATAACAATCCTAAATGGCGAGCTTCCGAAATATTTAGACGGTTCTCAATATCTATGAATCTTTTACAGCAACCAAACTGATTTTTTTTATGTTCATAGAGACTATGAACATATGTTCACCTATAGGACTTCAGTAACCTGGTGAGCACAAATCCAACATGGCGGCGACGCGAAGTATAAATATTTAAATGGACGTTTCTCGTGAAATAACTATCCGAGTGCCGTGAAACGTTGCACGTTAAATGCTTAAACAAATGTTGATCGACTGGCATCTAATTTATTTCAATTGTTTGCATATTCACAAGATGGCTGCAGTGCGTAATTTTAAAATCTCGTTTTTACTTCTTGTGTTCTAATCATGCGATTGAAGTTTGAATACCACACGTACACAATAATATTAATGTAATAGTACAAAAATAAAAATCCAACCTGGCGACAGTCTGAAATATTCAGACGGTTCTCAATATCTACGAATCTGATACGGCAATTAAACTGAAATTTTGTATGTTGTTAGTGGCAATTAACATGAGTAGGATATATGAAAATAGGCTGTATAGTTCTTCACGGAACTACTTGTTATATGTGTAGAGATATACTGCACCGCTCGGTGTTGACCGTGTTTTATTGCACAAATTTAGGTTTTACTCGCTAACCGTTGGAGATACACGAAAAGTGATAAGGACCTTTTGGATAGAAAATTGAATGCTAAAGCTCGTTTATGCCATCAAAAGGTTGCTATTTCTTAGCGTTCTCTTTTTATTTGAAATGGAAATATGAAATTTTGAAACCAAAGGGTGTAGTGACGTCACAAATGTGGGTTTTACTCGCTAACCGTTGGAGATACACGAAAAGTGAAGCTCGTATGTACCGGCAAAAGTTTGCTATTTCTTAGCGTCCTCTTTTTATTTGATGAGGAAATATGAAGTTTTGATTAAAGGGTGTAGTGACGTCACTAAAATGGTCGCCATTTTTTATAGTGCAAAATATCGAAATAAAATGTATCCTATAAGTAAACCTGGCAAATCAGCTACATCCATGCAAAATTTCATTTAAATCGGACCAGTGGTTCTTGCGTTATTGAGTAGCACACAGACAGACAGAATGACAGACACACACACCATCTCATTTTTATATATTAGTATGATTACATGAAGATTATTGTGTACGTGTTGTTTTCAGACTTCAATCCCATGATTAGGACACAAGAAGTAAAAACGAGATTTTAAAATTTCGCACAGCTGCCATCTTGTGGTTATAAAAACAATTGAAAGAAATTATATACCAGTGGTTTAACATTTGTATAAACATTAACGTGCAGAGTTTCACTGCACTCAGATGGTTAAATCGCGAGAAACGTCTATTTAAATATTTATAATTTTCGTCGCCGCCATGTTGGATTTGTGCTCACCAGGTTACTGAAAATCTTATAGGTGAACTTATGTTCATAGCCTCTATGAACAAAAAAAAAAAAAACACCGCAAGCTTATGTGAAGCAGTTAACAATATGCAACAAGTACTAAAAGATGTTTGTAGCTCTCTGGAGTATCAATCAAAAATATTTGATGAACTCTTGGAGCAAAATACCACACTAAAAACTTGCATTGACCAACTCACTCTAGAGGTAAACAACACTAAAGTTGAGAATGGCCTGCTTAAAGAACAAGATGGGCATCTTAAAAGGCAAGTTAATGACTTGGAGCAATACTCTAAGAATTACAACCTTGAAATCGCCGGGATACCAGTCTCCGAACAGGAGGCAGGTGCAGTTGGTGTTGAAATCGAAACTGATAGGGACATTGAATATTGCCACCGACTTCCAGCCTTTACAGATAAGGATGGCAAGAAGAAAACGCCCCTCATAGTAGCAAAATTTTATTCCCGCCAAACTAAAGACATGATCATGAGCAAGAAACGAAAACATGGGAAACTTCTTTGCACAGATGTCAAGATCAAGGGAGACTCGACAGTGTATGTAAATGAACATTTAACCAAAGACAACCAAAACTTATATTGGCTTGCCAGGAATTCTAAACGGACAATGAATTATAAATTCGCATGGACCAGGAACGGGAAGATCTTCATGAGAAATAATGAAAACAGCCCGATTCTACAAATAAAGACTGCAACTGACCTACCAACAGTTCATGGAAATCAAGGAAACTGAAGGTATGTTTGCCTGAGCCAAGTGATTAATCAATAATTTATGAAATTTTGTTTCCAAGTGAGTGGAAGGTAATTATGGAAGTACCCTGAAATAAAACAACCACGGTATGGAATCAGATAACGAAGTAGACCTTAATTTTCAAGATATTACTTCAAATATTGTAAACAGTACTCAAGACTTGAACAAATTAATTAGATTTACTGCAGGAATTAAAATCATGCACCTAAATATATGTGGCATGATAACAAATTTTGAAATTATGCTAGTTATGCTCGATCAACTTGATCATAAACCAGATGTCATTATACTGTCTGAAACTCAGCTCATTGAGGATATACCCTTCGCTATTTTAGGATATAATGAATACTTCATACCACCTCAAAATTCTACCCATGACAGCATAAAGATATAGGCTATGTGCATGAAAACCTCATACAAAATATTACAATATCTACTGTAAAAACACTGAAAGCTGCAAATGCTAGCCTACTCACCTTCAGATATAATAAAGAAAGTTACTTGATACTTGCTATATACAGATAACCCTCCAAAAGCCCAAAGAAATTCATAGAAGAACTAGGAAATACTCTCCAGCACTTGCCTACAGCTACACACAGTATATTAATAGGAGATATAAATATTGATATTTTAAAATCCTACAAGGCAATATGCCCAGAATATTAACAAGTAGTTCCATGAAGAACTATACAGCCTATTTTCATATACCCTGCTCATGTTAATTGCCACTATCAACATACAAAATTTCAGTTTAATTGCTGTAACAGATTCGTAGATATTGAGAACCGTCTAAATATTTCAGAAGATCGCCAGGTTGGATTTTTATTTTTGTACTATTACATTAAGATTATTGTGTACGTGTGGTATTCAAACTTCAATCGCATGATTAGAACACAAGAAGTAAAAACGAGATTTTAAAATTACGCACAGCAGCCATCTTGTGGTTATGCAAACAATTGAAATAAATTAGATGCCAGTGGATCAACATTTGTATAAGCATTTAACGTGCAACGTTTCACGGCACTCGGATAGTTAATTCGCGAGAAACGTCCATTTAAATATTTATACTTCGCGTCGCCGCCATGTTGGATTTGTGCTCACCAGGTTACTGAAAGTCCTATAGGTGAACATATGTTCATAGTCTCTATGAACATAAAAAAGTCCTCTCGGCACGCCGGAAGGCGGAGGTAGATTTCACCGTACAAACTTGGGGATAGGCGAAAATAGGCAGAAAATGCAGATTTTCGTAGAAGGATCAGACCTCATTTAATGCGAGAAGGTATTTTATAATTGGAGCTTAATTAACTTTGTTTTTCGTCATTTTATGCTTATTTTAAACATTTTATTGTTTTATGGGAACGGTAACCTTCTTGTCATTTGGGGTCCATTTTTATACTTGTGGTCACACTATCCTTATGCAAGGTTTCGACACTGATGTGCAACTATGTAACGGTCTGTTACTTCTTCACGCAAAATTATATCTACCGCAGAGATTTTGGTTGGTTCCTCAGTTTAGGGGCTGCGACAACGCGGTCATGTAACCTCGTGTACTTTGGGATGACTGTATTAGTCTGTAATTCAGGTAAGGACTGCAGACGGTCAATTTCAAGCAGTAGTTCCTAATGTTGCTACCAGGTACTACCGTTAACGACACCTAGCTGTGAACTTGGCCACTAGATGCCACCGCAACCAGCAACTCGCAACGAACGTTGGAACTTCCCCTCCAAAGGAAAGCATACTGAGGGATTTTTAGCGCTCTTAGAAAATCCGACGACTTCGGCTGGCTTTGAACTCGCGACCTTGGGCATAGACATTCAGCATGCTACCAGTTACGTCATCGAAGCCGCTTCACACTTAGATGGAAATCTGAATCTGATCTCGTGCAAGTTCGTTATCTTTGCAACGTCTGATGGCTCATCCCTCATCAATTTAGTAGTGTTGACATGGCAACCACTGATAGGTCTTGGCATTTTCTTATAATTCCGAAATTATTTTTCTCATCCCTTGGCATAATGGTGGGTTATATCAAAAATTCTTTCAGACAAAAGTTTTAGGTAATTATTATGGGAATATTGTCCATTTCGTACGGTTTTGATATTGTGCCTATTAAGAGAGATATGATTAATGTTTCCCGAAAAACCCACTTTTTCCCACCCCTTTGGTCAATGGTTGGTGCTATAAAAAAAACTCATCAAACATACATTTTTGGGCTTTATCCGACACATAGTATGAATGTTGAACGGATTTGATATTTCACATATTAAGAGAGTTATAGCAATATTTCACTTTTTCGAGAAAAAAAAGCCCCCATTTTCACCCCCTTCGACCGATTTAGCCCAGTAACGAACTCGACCGAGATTTTATAGGTATACATATTCGGTAAAAAATTCAAAGTGATTGGTGCAAAATTACGGCAGTTATCGTGTCCACAATAAACTGATATACTTATATACATATACATACATAAATTATATACAAACTTTTGAACTGACGGTGGTTTTGGGGTCTGGGGGATGTGAAACGCGAAGATATGTCGAAATTTTCCGGAAGTCGAAACATGGTACCCATTGCAATAGTTAGCTTTCTAATGAAATCTACCTCTGGTTGGTTCCTCAGTTTAGGGGCTTCGACAACGCGGTCATCTAACCCCGTGTACTTTGGGTGAGTGTAGAATCTGTCTGATACACGGTGTAAATTGTAATGGCTCTATTAGTCTTAATTCATGTAAGTACTGCAGACGGTCAATTTCAAGCAGTAGTTCCTAATGTTGCTACCAGGTACTGCCGTCAACGACACCTAGCTGTGAACTTGGCTACTAGAAGCCACCCCAACCAGCAACTCGTAACGAACGTTGGAACTTCCCCTCCAAAGGAAAGCATACTGAGGGATTCTAGTGCTCTTAGAAAATCCGACGACTTCGGCCGGCTTTGAAACCGCGACATTGGGCATAGACATTCAGCATGCTACCAGTTACGTCACCGAAGCCGCTTCCCACTTTGTCAGGCGGCTTCGGTGGCGTAGTCGGTAGCATGCTGAGCTTCTATGCCCAAGATACCGGGTTCAAACCCGGCCGAAGCCGTCGGATTTTTTAAGAGCGTTAAATATCCCTCAGTATGCCTTCCTTCGGAGGGGAAGTAAAGCCGGAGGTCCCATGTCATAGATTTATGGCATGTTAAAGATCCTTCCACTAATTGCACCTGTGTGAAGCTAAATTGGATAGGTTAAGAATGTATGCAACGCTCTTAGGTTTCTATGTTCGTTGCCAAGAGCCGACTGTGGCGGCGTCTAGTAGCTCAGTTCTGAACTTGGCCTCGTAGTCGTTGACAGTGGCGCTTGGCGGCAAAAGTAGGAACTATCTGAAAAAATGTTAGTTGCAGTACTTAAATTAACAAACAGATAACACACACTAATACAGTCATCACAATTAACACCGGTTATCAGACAGATTCTACACACACCCAAAGTACACGGGGCTACATGACCGCGTTGTCGCAGCCCCTAAACTTAAGAACCAACCAACCAACCACTTAGTCAGATGGAAATACTGAATCTGATCTCGTGCAAGTGCGTTGTCATGGCAACGTCCGATGGCCCATGCCTCATCAATTTAGTGGTGTTGCCATGGCAACCACTGATAGCTCTTGGCATTTTCTTATAATTCCGAAATCATTTTTCTCGTCCCTTGGCGTAATGGTGGGTCATATCAAAAATTCTTTCAGACAAAAGTTTTAGTTAATTATTAGGGGAATATTGTCCATTTTGTACGGTTTTGATATTGTGCCTATTAAGAGAGATATGATTAATGTTTCCCGAAAAACCCACTTTTTTCCACCCCTTTGGTCAATGGTTGGTGCTATCAAAAAACTTATTTGACATAAATTTTTGGCACTTATCCGACACATATTATGAACTTTGAATGGATTCGATATTTCACGTATTAAGAGAGTTATAGCGAAATTTCACTTTTTCGAAAAAAGCCCCCCATTTTCACCCCCTTCGACCGATTTAGCCCAGTAACGAACTCGACCGAGATTTTATAGGTATACATCTTCGGTAAAATATTCGAAGTAATTGGTGCAAAATTACGGCAGTTATCATGTCCACAAGAAACTGATATACATATATATATACATATATATATATATACATAAATTATATATAAACTTTTGAACTGACGGTGGTTTTGGGGTCTGGGGGATGTGAAACGCGAAGATATGTCGAAATTTTCCGGAAGTCGAAACATGGGACCCATTGCAATAGTTAGCTTTCTAATGAAATCTACCTAAAAATCAGTTTGGTTGCTGTAAAAGATTCATAGATATTGAGAACCGACTTAATATTTCGGAAGCTCGCCATTTAGGATTGGTATATGTGTAGGCCATAGAGTTATGTACCATTCAAGGACAATTATTGCCTAGCTTAATTATTCAAACTTTCACTTCGATCGCATGATTACGACACAAGAAATAAAAACTTAATTTTAAAATTTCGCACAGCCGCCATCTTGAAGTTATGTAAACAATTGAATTAAATTTGGTGGCAGTGCATTACAATCTGCAAAATTATTTACTTTACCACATTTCACTGCGCTCAGAGAGTTAAATCACGAGAAAAGTCTATTAAAATATTTCAAATTCGCTTGGTCGCCATGTTCGTTTTGTATTTTACAGGTTTATGAAATATACATACGTAAACTAGTATCAGTACCCTTTATCACCGTACAAAATTGCAGGGTGATATCTGTAATAGTCTCAGAGATATAGAATGTCAGTGAAATATTTCGCACAGCCGCCATTTTGAGGTTATGTAAACAATTGAACTAAATTAGACTCCAGTGCATTACAATGTGTATAAACATTTGCTGTACCAAGTTTCATTACGTTTGGATAGTTAAATCGCGAGAAAAGTCTATTTAAAAGTCTCAACTTCGCTTGACCGCCATGTTGGTTTTGTAGTCACCAGGTTTTTGAAAGTCTCATAGGTGAACTTCTAGTGGTTCCCTTTATCACCATACACAATTTCAGGGCAATATCGGTAATAGTTTCGGAGATATTGAATGCTAGTGAAATATTTCGCACAGCCGCCATGTTGGATTGGTGAGACGTAACAAAATTTGAAGGGCACGGTCGAGGTCGCCGGGAATTGTGCTATGAACTTACCAAGTTTCATTGAAATCGCTCCAGCCGTTTAGATTTTATTAGGGGGGGGAACACACACACCTCACACACACACACACACACACGCACACATACACGGACAAAAGGTGATCTCATAAGCCTATTTTTTCAAAATTGAAAATAGGCTAAAAATGAGTATTTAAATGTATTACGTGCAAATGGATTCATTTCGTACATAAACTCACCAACTAGAATAACCCCAAAATCCAGAATATGTATCGATCACATACATGTTAAGTCCCACAGAAACAGCAACTTTGACCCTTTTGTTCTGCATACCAGTATCACAGATCACAGTCCTACATTTCTCATACAAAATAAATCTCAAAAATACACTCCACAAACAGGAGAAAATACTTTGTACAATGTAAGAATAAATATTGAAACTCTAAAAAAATCCTTAACTAAGGAAACTTGGGAATCTATCATAACTGAATATGATGCTAACAAAGCAGCTGATAGTTTCATTAAGTTACTGACTCAATACATCTCTGAACACTCGACTACCAAAAATAACGTAAGATCAAAATTTTTTAAAAAATTACTCCATGGATCACAATTGGAATTTTAACTTCTATTAGAATAAGAGATAAATTACATCAGAAAATTGTCAAACAAAGGAAGTGGTCTTCAAACAGTGATGAGGTCCGAGAAACTGTTAATAAACATAAATTGTACAGAAACTGGATAAACAGGCTTGATAAAATAGCAAAAGAAAGTTACTATTCCAAACAAATTATGTCAAACTCCAATAATTCTAAAGTCCTTTGGTAAAATATTAATGATTTAACATAACATGTATGAAGGGGAATAAATCTTCAGCTGTTAACAGCATATTTATCAGAGACTCACAAGAAACATCCCAACCAGCTGCCATTGCAAACAAATTTGTCGACTATTTTAGTAACATAGGTTTAGAACTTTCTGAAAAAATAAGTAATACAAGAAAGGAACCTGACAACACAAATGCACGTGATAGCACTGCAAAATCTCAACCTCAGTCTATCTTTTTTATACCCATAACAAAATCAGAAATAACAAACCACATAGCTGCTCTAGAAGATAACTCAGCAAATGGCTATGATAATATCTCTAGTAAAACAATTAAGATAAGTAGTTCAGAAATTCTACAACAACTGCACCAAATTTTTAATTTATCACTAACGAAAGGACAATGTCCAGACTCATTCAAAATTGCCATCATAATCCCAGTCCTTAAATCAGATGATAAAAGAGAGTTAAACAACTATAGACCAATTTCCCTCACAACCCACCTCTCTAAGCTACTAGAGAAATGCATCAAAACCAGATTACTTAACTATCTGAGTAAGTTCAACATATTGTCACCAAATCAGTTTGGTTTTAGACAAAACACTAGTACTCAAGATGTAATATTCTCCCTAACTGATTATTTGTATAAAGCCATTGACAGTTCTAAAAGAACAATTTCTGTGTTCCTGGATTTAAGAAAGGCTTTTGACACCGTAGACCACAATATACTCATTAGAAAACTTGAAACGGAAGGTATTCATGGTACTCCTCAAGAACTAATAAAAAGCTTTCTTTTTAAGAGAATACAAAAGGTACGAATCAAAGATACTCTAAGTAGAAGTACAGAAGTAAAAATTGGAATTCCCCTAGGAACAGTTTTAGGTCCTATTCTTTTTCTGTTATATATTAACGATTTGTGTGAGCTGAACTGTAATGCGATGATTACCTCATATGCTGATGACACTGTCATCACAGTCACAGGAACAACTTGGGAGGACACTTTTAATAGAACTCAAGAAACCCTTGCTATAGTCCAAAAATGGCTAAGAAACCACCTCCTTACGTTAAATGAAATCAAAACACAATGCCTATGCTTCTCACACAACAAAACATTACAACCCACAGACAATTTAACACTAAAGATCCACACACCAATTTGTAACAATGGCGAATGATGCAACTGCTATACCCCACAGAAGTCACTGAATGCTACATATTTAGGGATTATTATAGATAGTCATTTAAAATGGAATATGCATGCATCAAAGTTGGCCAATAAACTCCAAAAGTTAATTTATGTATTTTACAGAATCAGAAATGTTCTTTCAGCAAAAGTCTTGAGAACTGTATATTTTGCCTTTGTCCAGTCACAACAACAACAGGGAATAAATGGTTGGGGTGGAATACTTGATTCACATTTGGCTCAGGTAAATATCTGCCAGAATTTCATTCTAAAAGTTATGTACAAAAGGCCACCAACTTTTCCAACATGTGAACTGTATCAACAAAGCATGTTGCTTAACATACGACAGTTATTTGTTCAGTCATCAATCATATTTATACATAAAAATATGAAGCTCTTCTCTAATGGACAAAAACTTGAAATGTGCACTAGACTTCAAGACAGAATTGGAATAAATATCCCTCGTCGAAACACACTACTTGACCAAAGGAATTTAAGTTGTCTTAGCACTAGGATATACAATATATTGCCAGTAAGTGTGACAAATAACACCCCGAATATATTGAAGAAAAGGCTTTTTATATGGCGCCTTAATAACTTTGATAGAGTAAATGATCTTATAAATTTTCACCAACATATTTAACCAACTCAGTCACAAATAAGTAATGTATCATCTTCTTTTATTTTTAGTATCCTTATAATTAATGCATTTACTATAAACTTTTCTTATTATTATCAGTCAAATACCATGTTGCAAATAAATTAAGAAATTGTTTTCATGAAGCCCACGCACAAGTTTATCTTATGTGGGATTCACCCTGTATTTTTGATACAACATCTGTATATGTACATGTTTTCTGTCAGTGAATAAAAAATGTGTGCTCGTAAAAAACGTCAAAATATTTCGGATGCTCGCCATTTTGGAGTGTTATATGTATAGGCCATAGAGTTATGTACCATTAAAGGAAAATTATTGCGTAGCTTCATTATTCAAACTCTCACTTCGATCGCATGATTATGACACAAGAATAAAAACTTAATTTTAAAATTTCGCACAGCCGCAATATTCAGTTCATGTAAACAATTGAACTAAATTAGATGCCAGTGAATGACAATATGTATAATCATTTACTGTACCACATTTCAATGCGCTCGTATGATTAAATCACGAGAAAAATGTATTAGAATGTGTCAACTTCGCTTGGCCGCCATGTTCGTTTCGTAGTTTATAGTTTTTTGAAAGTTACATAGATAAACTTGTAGCAGTGCTCTTTATCACCGTACAAAATTTCAGGTTGATATCATAAATAGTTTCGGTGATATTGAATGCCTGTTCAATATTTCGCACAGCCGCCATTTTGAGGTTATGTAAACAATTGAACGAAGTTAGATGTCGGTGCATTACAATGTATTGAGCCCTCGAATGTACGCCTACATTCAAGCCCTCAAATAATTTTATTTCTTCAGCTAAGATACAGCTCAGTGGAGAAAAGTTTGGTCATATTTGAAATATTAGTCTGTCTGGATGGACAATGGATTGCTACCGCTGTCGCCAATGAAGCAACGACAGGTTAAATATAGCCGGTTCCAAGAAAAAGAGAAAGGCAGATGCAAGCGATGAAGCCGTTGATGTGTTCAAACCAGAGGTATAAATGTTTCATGGTATTAAATGCTAGAGAAGGAAGATGATAGGCCAACTGAAGAGTGTGTTTATGACCAAACATGAGAGTGGGAGAAAGGTCATCAACCTGGTGTCACCGTAATATTTGAAATATAGCCTATGAGAGCAAGACGCCGAATTTGACCGCGCAGATTGTTTGCGCGCGAATCCTGATAAATAGATGTTCCCACGATGCAATTTTCTGCACGCGAGTGTCAATTGTTTATGCTGATTTTTACAAGCTGTATGAGATGTCTCCGAAGTGTGTGCGAGTATTATTACTATCTTTGTGGAGCGAGTTACCCCTTCCTCGTGAGATTTGATTGAATCATATAAATATAGTGGTCTGTGAAAAGACGCGGTCACAATTTTAGAAATCTTCAAGCGAGTAGGGTGTCATTCTGTCTGAGGACATGGCACGTTGATTGATTAACTTTTGCGGGTGCTTGGGCAGCACGAAAGACTTTGAAATTTTTTATTGTGTTGCGTGACGGGCAACATAGAATTGTGTTTGTGTATCAGGTGGAATATATCCACACATTGTAGGGAAAGTCTACGACACTGCAATTAACTTATGGGTGAATCTAGTAGCTCAATTACGCAGTATATTTAGGAGCCTGAAATAATAACAATAACTTTATTTCCTTTAGCAGGATGACCGTCACCATGGCCTCAAGAATGGATAGTGTCGTATCCAAAGATTTGATGTCTAGCATTATGGGCTAGGCTATGAAGGAGGGAGATAGCGGGTGCTATCTCGGCACCGGGCAGCATGGAAAGAGATGAGTACTAATTAAATTAATTTAATTTTGACGGGGAGGGATCATGTACAGTTAATTGAGAAATTGTGTTGTTTGTAAATAAATTTGCTTTGCTGTGATTACATGTAGATTCGTTTCACTGACATAATAAGTTAAATAGCATCACGTGACTTAACCTGTTGCTTTGTTTGATAGAGTGCTTGCCTTCATGTCTGCGCACATGAATGTAAGACACCAGCGAGATTATTTACGGCTGAAAACTTAGATAAGGGTGATAAATGGGACTGCATTTAAATTTTTATGTTAGACAATGGGGGGAATTTCCCTTTTTTGTTGTATTTTACCCAGGCAAATGCTTAGATTGTTTTGCTTTGAACAACTTTATGTTGTTACAGGAGGCCGTCCGCCTTGCTGTAGTCATATATTAGATTTTTGTGTGGTATTTATATTCGGTATCTGGGGTACAAATGAGGTCAATTGGTCAGGTATGGAGATGTGTGTGTGCTATATAATATTCTTCGAAGAGGTAGCAGGATTTGGACAAGGTGATCCAGTTTCCGTTGCTCCTCATGCTTCAGTAAACGTACCTGAGGGACGTGTTGCTGATATTTGGATCTTGACACCCATGGGTGGTTGGTCAAGGAAATTTGATGTTTTATGATGTATTTTCCGCGATTTCAGAGGCTGTGAGTTTCTGCTAACACACTATGGCACATTTGAGCTTGACAGACCTATGTACCCAGATCTCTGAATGTTGATAAGGAAGAAGCGCGTCCGCTATGCATTCCTGTAACTAATTGGTAGATTGCTTGCCTGGCAAATTATAGCTTGCTTTTGATGTTAATTGGGATAGTTGCCCATACCCCTCTTAAATACTTCAGTCCGTATTAATCGAAGTGTTACATGTAATTTTTGTATTCAGCCCGCTGGGGCATTTTAATTTGGTTGTTGTTGTTGTTTCTTGGATGTTTGCCAAGCATTGTAACTTGTCAGTTTAAAGGTCGCAAACGGAGTGCCGATATCCTTGTTGTCACGTGGGTGCTCTGTGTTATTTTGCATGACGTAAGACCGATTGTTCGGCAGTCAAATAAGTGTAAATATACTATTCGTGTATGATTGATTTTATGTAAGGGTAGACTATGTCAGTGTTTTTATATTTTGTACTAGCAGAAGTACCCGTTCTTCGAACGGTGTTCGTAGTTAACACCAGACATTATCAATTGAGCTACTGTGCAACGGTTAGCGGTTTGTCATTCCATCAAGTTTATCAGAACGAAGTTAGTTTATTGGGAATATCACACACACTGTTAATTTAAGGCCCTTAAAATGTAGTTTTCGGAGACCCTTTTTAGATTCCCGAATTATCTGTCTCACATTGAGAAGCGCAACATATGCTTTGGTCGTCCTTGTAGGATAATTTTTATATTTCGCATATTTTAGCATATATTGAGAAGTTTTTCTCTATATCCACCCTTCTACTGTATGAAAAGTACGGTGAAGAGTTTTATAAATGATTGGTGTATTGACTCTCATCGTTACCATACCTAATTTTAAGATGCACCAAGCATCCGAACACGAGGTATAGGCGTACATAAAGATACACAGAAAGACAGACAGACAATTCTATTGTCTACAACATATTACCCAGATATCCAAATATGGGTATATCTACCACACAGTATCAAATAAAATCATCCTTATGATGAACCCGTATGTCGACCAAAAAAATTAGTTAAAATGTGCTCTCAGAATAAACTCACCTAACGTGTACTTCCTGACGTGAAATACAATTGAAAGTCTTGTAGACGAAACGCAATACACGTCACATAAAAACTGACCCTCTACGTTGTGCTAGGTGCCCATACACAGGAAGACCCCTTTCATAAATTATAAAGGCTTGTGGTTCATGAAAATTCAGGTTCTCTAGACTCAAATTGCCCAAATTCCTAAAAGCCGCAAAAATGCTAGTTCAATTCAGGAATTTTTGAAATTAATGTTGCTGTTTGGAGATATAATAGACCTTCTGTACTATATGTCGAACGTGAAAATTGCATGAAAAAATTCTAGGTTACCCCTTCACCCACTTAATTGCATTGATGAATTATACGGTCTACGTTAGTTCCGTGATAACCTTATAGCCATTTGCAAACTTTCACAGAAATGTAATAAATGGAGTGTCATTGCTTCTTACAGAAATAGATGGAAAGTTGTATGCCACCCCATGAGATAATGTTCTCATGGTTACCGATTTGCATTCCTTCATTAGTTTGTTAAATTAAATTAAATTAGTTTTCTGGGAATATTTCTCAAACTGTTGGATTTAGAGCCTTATAATGTAGTTTTCGAGGACCCTTTAGGGCCCCCGAGTTTTGTTGCTGGCACCGAGGGGCTTTGTCTCGTCGTTGTACGCCATAATATAATACTAATAATAATATAATATAGGGAGAAATTATAACACCTATTTTTTTATTATTTTTTATTCAGCCAATGGCCATGTACTTTTCTTTTCAGGACGGGTCAGGGAAGGGATATTATCAGAGAAAGAAGCATTCACATCGCGCTTGAGCAAAATGGAAATGGCCTACCATTTAACTAAGGACATCTATATGAAAAGGTCAATATCCTTCAACGCAAAACTAAAACATTACTGCAGTGTCATCCGTCCGGAAGTCTTGCATGCTTCTGAATGCCTCACGATGAACAAAAAAGGCTTGGTCGAGAAACTGGAGGCCAAAGAAAGAAAAATTTTGAGAAAGATATTGGGTTCCATCAAAGATAATGGGGAATACAGAAAACGGCATAACCATGACCTATATACTCATGTGGAGAAGATAAGCAACGTCATCCGAAAGAGAAGGTAACCATTTGTTGGGCATGTGAAACGAATGAGCCCAGCGAGAGTGACCAACCGCAACATAACTTACTTTCAGGAGAGGAAAACAAAATGGGCCTGGTTCATTGAACTGGATAAAGATCTGAAAGAAGTGGGGATTACACCAACAGACATTCAGGAGTGCGTCCCACTCAAAGGGAAACTTCAAGCTTGTAAAGGTTTCCAAGAAAAACCGAAGCTGAAAACGGTAAAGATTTGGACCCAGGAACGGAAGGAAGTCCACCGAGAACGAATGTGGACGTACAGGGCAAACATCAAAGCCAGTAGGAGACGGTTGGAATGACGCGGTCCATAGATGGCCTATACGAAATGAATGAATGAATGAATGAAAGAATAATATGGGGATAGGAATATAATAGACCTGCCGTACCAGACCCGCAGGTGTAAATCGCGTGAAAAATTCTAGAGTACCCCTTGATCCCCTTAAGCGCGTTAAACGTATTGATGAATTTTACGGCTTTGGTTCCGTGATAACCTTCTAGCCGTTTGCAAACTTTCACACTAATGTAATTAATGGAATTGCATTGCGCCTTACAGCGATAGATGGACCTCTGAGAATTTGTTGCCATGGTTACTGGCTTGTATTCGTTCATTAGTTTATTAAATGAAATTAGTTTTCTGGGAATATCTCAAAAACGGCTGGTCTTAGGTCCTTAAAATGTGGTTTTCGGGGACCCGAGTTTTGTCTCTCACATTGAGGGGCTGAAAATGAGTTTTGTCTCGTCCTTCTACGCATATTTTAGCATGTATTTTAAGGAGGTAGGCCCCCTTTTATGAGAGGTACGGAGAAGAGTTACATCAATGGTTGGTGTCGTGCCTCTGATGGATATCTGTACCAAATTTTACGTTGATACACCCAGCCGTTCTCGAGTTATAAGGGAACAAATTTGTCCACAGACAAACAAACAAACAAACAGACAGACAAACAAAAAAATTATTTTCGCGCGCATCCATCACAAAACAGTCTGAAACGTGTAAACATCTCAAATATCCGTAGAAATTCAGAGATAAACACACAAATATTCATTTTTATATATAGAGAGAGATATACTGCACCGCTCGGTGTTGACCGTGTTTTATTGCACAGATTCTGGTTTTACTCGCTAACTGTTGGAGATATACGAAAAGTGATAAGGACCTTTCGGATAGAAAATTAAATGTTAAAGCTCATGTATACCATCAAAAGTTTGCTATTTCTTAGCGTTCTCTTTTTATTTGAAATGGAAATATGAAATTTTTAAACCAAAGGGTGTAGTGACGTCACAAATGTCGGTTTTACTCGCTAACTGTTGGAGATACACGAAAAGTGATAAGGACCTTTGGGATAGGAAATTAAATTTCAAAGCTCGTATGTGCCATCTAAAGTTTGCTATTTCCTACCGTTCTCTTTTTACTTGATATGGAAATATGAAATTTTGAAACCAAAGGGTCTAATGACGTCACTAAAATAGTCGCCATTTTTAATAGTGCAAAATTTCGAAATCAAAATTATCCTATATGTAAACCTGGTAAATCAGCTACATCCATGCAAAATTTCATTTAAATCGGACCAGTGGTTCTTGAGTTATTGAGTAACAGACAGACAGACAGACAGAAAGACAGACACACACCATCTCATTTTTAGCCTATTTTCAATTTTGAAAAAATAGGCTTATGAGATCACCTTTTGTCCGTGTGTGTGTGCGTGTGTGTGTGTGTGTGTGTGTGTGTGATTCGTGTGTGTGTCCCCCCCCCCTAATAAAATCTAAACGGCTGGAGCGATTTCAATGAAACTCGGTATGTTCATAGCACTATTCCCGGCGACCTCGACCGTGCCCTTCAAATTTTGTTACGTCTCACCAATGCAAAATGGCGGCTGTGCGAAATATTTCACTAGCATTCAATATCTCCGAAACTATTACCGATATCGCCCTGAAATTGTGTACGGTGATAAAGGGTACTACTAGAAGTTCACCTATGAGACTTTCAAAAACCTGGTGACTACAAAACCAACATGGTGGTCAAGCGAAGTTGAGACTTTTAAATAGACTTTTCTCGCGATTTAACTATCCACACGTAATGAAACTTTGTACAGCAAATGTTTATACACACTGTAATGCACTGGAGTCTAATTTAGTTCAATTGTTTACATAACTTCAATATGGCGGATGTGCGAAATATTTCACTGACATTCTATATCTCCGAAACTATTACAGATATCACCCTGCAATTTAGTACGGTGATAAAGGGTACTGATACAAGTTTACCTATGTATATTTCATAAACTTGTAAAGTAGAGAACGAACATGGCGACCAAGCGAAGTTGAGACTTTTAAATAGACTTTTCTCACGATTTAACCATCCAAACGTAATGAAACTAGGTACAGCAAGTGTTTATTCACATAGTAATGCACTGGAGTCTAATTTAGTTCAATTGTTTACATAACCTCAAAATGGCGGCTGTGCGAAATATATCACTGACATTCTATATCTCCGAAACTATTACAGATATTACCCTGCAATTTTGTACGGTGATAAAGGGTACTGATACAAGTTTACCTATGTATATTTCATAAACCTGTAAAGTACAAAACGAACATGGCGACCAAGCGAATTTGAAATATTTTAATAGACTTTTCTCGTGATTTAACTCTCTGAGCGCAGTGAAATGTGGTACAGTAAATGATTTTGCAGATTGTAATGCACTGCCATCTAATTAAAATCAATTGTTTACATAACCTCAATATGGCGGCTGTGTGAAATTTTAAAATTAAGTTTTTATTTCTTGTGTCGTAATCATGCGATCGAAGTGAAAGTTTGAATAATGAACCTAGGCAATAATTGTCCTTGAATGGTACATAATTCTATGGCCTATACATATAACAATCCTAAATGGCGAGCTTCCGAAATATTTAGACGGTTCTCAATATCTATGAATCTTTTACAGCAACCAAACTGAATTTTTTTTTATGTTCATAGAGACTATGAACATATGTTCACCTATAGGACTATCATTAACCTGGTGAGCACAAATCCAACATGGCGGCGACGCGAAGTATAAATATTTAAATGGACGATTCTCGCGAATTAACTATCCGAGTGCTGTGAAACGTTGCACGTTAAATGCTTATACAAATGTTGATCTACTGGCATCTAATTTATTTCAATTGTTTGCATAATCACAAGATGGCTGCTGTGCGTAATTTTAAAATCTCGTTTTTACTTCTTGTGTTCTAATCATGCGATTGAAGTTTGAATACCACACGTACAAAATAATCTTAATGTAATAGTACAAAAATAAAAATCCAACCTGGCGACAATCTGAAATATTTAGACGGTTCTCAATATCTACGAATCTGTTACAGCAATTAAACTGAAATTTTGTATGTTGATAGTGGCAATTAACGTGAGTAGGATATCTGAAAATAGGCTGTATAGTTCTTTACGGAACTACTTGTTATATATTAGTATGATTAACCATTTAGTGTGTATTCCCATAATTATCATGATTTACCGACTCGCAATACGGGGTTCACGACTTAATCGTATGGTCGATCGGAAGTGAATTCCTGTCAAGTACTCAAATCTTTCTTTGTCCGAGCACGCGCACAACACAATAAACATGATTTTGTTCTTATTTGTATTTTTGATATTTTCTTGTTTAAACTATGATATTCTTCGAGGTGATAGTTTCGTAGCCCTTCTTTACAGCTGTCTAAGCTGAATTTTGAGGTAGCTTTTCCTTGGACTGGTGTTTGAACCAGTTATATTTAATTTTGTTTGTTTTAACCTGTCATATTGCATTTATAGCCTTAAGTACCTTTATGAATCCTGGAAATTTATAAGAAGCACGTTCTCCTGTTTATACTTTGTATGGACCGATCACTCCCCGAATGTCTGTCTCGCGTAGTGCTTCTTTTCCAAGGGTACAGTATTGACGTCAGAAAAGTTGGATGGCGCAGCCACGCGGCAGAATGTTGAAGCTGTAACATTGTGACTGGTGAGATTTATTTAGATGGTGAAGCATTGACGTCGTGATGGAAACAGAAGGAAATTTGTCAAATTCGAGGAGGTACTGCTCTGTATACGGTTGCAAATCGTATAAAACGGCTACGAAACATCTTCACTACTTTCCTGTACAAAAAGCTCAGAGAGAAAGATGGGCTTCGGCGCTGTCAATTGGAAAACGTGTTACCGTACATGTTACATGACAGTGTGCAGTCTGCATTTTTGTGAAGACGACTTCTTTCCACCGATACTGTTCATTATTGATAGTTATTGTCTCTAATTTGTATTCACATGGATTTAGCTACATCAAAAAATACTGATAAACTTATAGCCTATTACTTCTGTGCCGTACAAAGAATGTAATCCGCTCTTCGTAAATTTATTTTAGGGGTTCTTCCGATTGACAATAGCCGAATGGTTAGAAAACTTAAGAAAAATGCTGTTCCTAGCCTTAATTTGCCAGAGAATTTATATTCTTGCCTTTGAACAGCAAGTATGTAGGTCATTGAAGTATGATTTGGCTTAGATTGTGTTTTTGGCTATGATCTCCCTACTGTTGAATTTAGTTAATTAAAATGTAATATCTTAGTTTTAAGTAAGCCTCCGTGGCTTAGGCGGCAGCACGCCAGCCTCTCACCGCTGGGTCCGTGGTTCAAATCCCGGTCACTCCATGTGAGATCTGTACTGGACAAAACGGAGGCAGACAGGTTTTTCTCCGGGTACTCCGGTTTTCCCTGTCAAAATTTCATTCCAGCAACACTCTCCACTATCATTTCATCTCATCTGTCATTCATTTAATCATTGCCCCCAGAGGAGTGCGTCAGGCCTCGGCAGCCGGCACAGTTCATATCCTCGCCGCTAGATGGGGGCTTCATTCATTCCATTCCTGACCCGGTCGGAGACTGGAAGCAGGCTGTGGATTTTCATTTCATTCATCTTAGTTTTAAGTACCGGTTTGGTGACCCATCATCCCAGGCAGGCCGGCAACACCTATACTACTCAGGCAGATAGGTCACTTAGCCGTATTTTTGAAGTTATAGTAATGTTAAGTATACATATGCGGTAATGTAGCAGGAGACCGGATCGGCCTAGGCTATTCTAACTTTAATTAGTTCCCATTTCAGGGGTTTACAGTTTTGAGTGCGAATGGATGGTTTGAAAGTTGTACAACAGTAATGAGAGTATGTTTTGTATAGGTTTTAATTGGTATTATGGTTTATGTCGAGCTGAGGAGTGAATTTGGTTTGGCTTAAAGTGTATGTTTTGATCTGTTCCGTTTGCTTATGACAAGTTCAAATGGAGACTCCAGCTTTGTTAAATATCTGTATTTTAAATATTTAATTAAATATATTGATAAAGAGGATGCCTCCAATTTAACTTGCCCGTGGCAAGAGATTAATAAATTAACATTCTTGCCTTTGAACAGCAAGTATGTAGGTCAATATTTGCAATATTGAAGTATGATTTGAGCATCCCAAGTAACGCTTCTTTGAACCCAAAACATCCATGCAAATTCAAGTTGCTTGATTCAATTTATTATCAGGGAGTCGTCCTTTGTGTTATGTGAGATATATATATTGTGAAATTAATAAAAACATCGATACCGCTAGGCTCCCAAGCACAGGCTTCATATATGTAACAGCAGACAATAAATTAACTACGGTATCTACATGTGGGTAATATTTTTAACTGGTAGTAATTAGGCACTGCATTTAAATTGATTATAATAATATTTCTATCAATGAAAGGAAATATGTAGTATTTTGCCATCATAAATTTGAAGCCATAACAAACGCACACCCAATTACTCACGTCACTATATCGCCGCCATATTGCAAACAGCTGACCGTAAGCTCCTCCCCCGTTTCGGACGTCAATATAAACATATACTGATACTGTGCCAAGTTATATAGCGTTTGGTTAGCTGAGTCGCGAGAAACGTCCATTTAAAAGTCGCAACTTCGCTTGGCCGCCATGTTTGTTTTGTAGTTACCAGGATTTCAAATGTCACATAAGCGAATTTCTAGCAGTTCCCTTTATCACCATACAAAATTCCAGGATGATATCGGTAATAGTTTCGGAAATATTGAAGGCTGGTGAAATATTTCGCACAGCCGCCATGTTGGATTGGTGAGACGTAACAAAATTTGAAGGGCACGGTCAGGGTCATCCGGAATGGAGCTATGAACTTACCGAGTTTCATTGAAATCTCTCCAGCCGTTTAGATTTTATTAGGGGAGGACACACAAACGAATTACACACACACGCACACACACACGGACAAAAGGTGATCTCATAAGCCTATTTTTAGCCTACTTTCGATTTTTGCAAAAAATGAAAGTAGACTTATGAGATCAACACAGGGCGAAAAAAAGTGTGTCTGTCTGTGTGTGTGTGTATGTGTGTGTGTGTGTGTGTGTGTGAGAGAGAGTCTGTGTGTGTGTGTGTGTGTGTGAGTGTGTGTACTCTGAATGTCTTCCCCCCCCCCCTATCAATTCGAAAACGGGGAACGCGAATTGAACGAAATTTGGTAAAAAGGTAGCACTAGCAAAGGACACCTCAGTGTCATGTTTTATATCGCCGCCATCTTGACGGAAACGTAATGGCGGCCACACAAATGTTCAAAGCTTAAATCAAATTACGACTAACTTAATCATCCGATCTCTACCAAATTTTGCAACAACATACCTTTATGGGGGGAGCATCCTTTGACCAAACTAATAGGTCATCAGCCTAATAGTTTGCGGATGGCGACCATATTTGTGTGAAAATCGATTCCCCCTATTAATTCGAATACGGTGAAACCGAATGGAACGAAATTTGGTATAGAGGTAGCACTAGCAAAGGGCACCTCAGTGTCATGTTTTATATCTCCGTCATCTTGACGGAAACGTAATGGCGGCCACACAAATGTTCAAAGCTTAAAATCAAATTACGACTAACCTAATCATCCGATCTCTACCAAATTTTGCAACAACATACCTTTATGGAGGAAGCATCCTTTGACCAAATTAATAGGTCAATAGTCGAATAGTTTGCGGATAGCGGCCATCTTTGTGTCAAAATCGATTCCGCCTATTAATTCAAACGCGGTGACACCGAATGGAACGAAATTTGGTACAGAGGTAGCACTAGCAAAGGGCACCTCAGTGTCATGTTTTATATCGCCGCCATCTTGACGGAAACGCAATGACGGCCACACAAATGTTCAAAGCTTAAATCAAATTACGACTAACCTAATCATCCGATCTCTACCAAACTAATAGGTCATCAGCCTAATAGTTTGCGTATGGAGGCCATCTTTGTGTGAAAATCGATTCCCCCTATTAATTCGAACATGGTGAAACCGAATGGAACGAAATTTGGTACAGAGGTAGCACTAGCAAAGGGCACCTCAGTGTCATGTCTTATATCACCGCCATCTTGACGGAAACGTAATCGCGGCCACCCAAATGTTAAAAGCTCAAATGTAATTACGACCAACCTAATAATCTAGTCTCTACCAAATTTTGCAATAACATATCTTTATGTGGGAAGCATATTCTGACCAAACTGCAAGATCATCAGCCCAATAGTTTGTAGATGGTGGCCAAATATGTGTGCAAATCGATTCTCCCTATCAATTCAAACACGGTGAAACCGAATTGCACGAAATTTGGTACAGAGGTAGCACTAGCAAAGGGCCCCTCAGTGTCATGTTTTATATCGCCGCCATCTTGACGGAAACGGAATGACGGCCACCCAAATGTTAAAAGCTTAAATCAAATTACGACCATCCTAATAATTTGATCTCTACCAGATTTTACAAAACATGCCTTTTTGTGGAAAGCATCTTATGACTGACTACAAGGTCATCAGGCCAATAGTTTGCAAATAGCGGCCATGTATGTGTGCAAATCCATTCCCCATATCAATTCAAACACGGTGAAACCGAATTGAATGATTTTTTTTTCAGGGGTAGCACTAGCAAAGGGCACCTCATATTCATGTTTAATATCCCTATAGCACGTTGTATTTCAACAAGCTACTACAACCAACATTCAATTATACTCCTTGAAAAGGATAACGAGTTATAACAATACCCATGCATTTAGGAGAAAGTAGGCTATATGTTCTTTACTGAACATCTTGTTTCAAAATTGAAAATAGGCTAAAAAAATTAGTTTGCCTGCTTTTTTTTCTGAATTTCTACGGCGGAAAATTGAGTTTCAGTTTCAGACTGTTTTATGACGGATGCGCGCAATTTTTTGTCTGTCTGCTTGTTTGTTTGTTTGAGTGTCTGTGGACAAAATTTGTTCCCTTATAACTCGAGAACGGCTGGGTGTATCAACCTAAAATTTGGTACAGATATCCATCAGAGGCACGACACTAATCACTGATGTAACTCTTCTCCGTACCTCTCATAAAAGGTGGCCTACCCCCTTAAGATACATGCTGAAATAGGCATAGAAGGACGAGACAAAGCTCATTTTCAGCCCCTCAATGTGAGAGACTAAACTGGGTGACCCTAATTTTAAGGCCCTAAAACCAACCGTTTTTGAGATAATCCCATCAAACTAATTTCAATTAATAAACTAATGAACGAATGCAAGCCGGTAACTATGGCAACAGATTCTCAGATGTCCATCTATTGCTGTAAGACGCAATGCAATTCCATTAATTACATTAGGGTGAAAGTTTGCAAACGGCTAGAAGGTTATCACGGAACCAAATTAAGCTGTAAAATTCATCAATACGTATAATGCGCTTAAGGGGGTCAAGGTGTATTCTAAGATTTTTTCACGCGATTTACTCCTGCGAGTGTGGTACGGCAGGTCTATTATATTCCTATCCCTATATTATATTATTATTAGTAGTAGTAGCCTATTATATTATGGCGTACAACGCCGAGACAAAGCCCCTCGGTGCCAGAAACAAAACCCGGGGGCCCTAAAGGGTCCACGAAAACTACATTATAAGGCTCCAAAACGAACAGTTTCTGAAATTTTCCCAGAAAACTAATTTAATTTAATTAAACAAGTAGTTCCGTGAAGAACTATACAGCCAATTTTCATATATCCTACTTATGTTAATTGCCACTATCAACATACACAATTTCAGTTTGATTGCTGTAATAGATTCGTAGATATTGAGAACCGACTAAATATTTCGGATGGTCGCCATGTTGGATTTTATATATGTTGGTCCTAGAGTTATGTACTGTTACATGCAGATTATTGTGAACGTGTAGTATTCAAACTTCAATCGCATAATTAGGACACAAGAAAAAACAAGGAGATTTTAAAATTTTGCACAGCTGCCATCTTGAGGTTATGGAAACAATTGAAATAAATTAGATGCCCGTGGATTAACATTCGTATAAGGATTTACTGTACCAAGTTTCACTGCACGCGGATGGTTAAATTGCGAGAAACGTCCATGTGAATATTTATAATTCGCGTCACCGCCATGTTGGATTTGTGATCACCAGGTTATTTAAAGTCCTATAGGTGAACTTAAGTTCATAGCCCCTATGAACATTAAAAATGAAGTTTGATTGCTAAAATAGATTCGTAGATATTGAGAGCCGTCTAAATATTTCGGATGGTCGCCATGTTGGATTGTTAAATGTATAGGCCATAGAGTCATGTACCATTATAGGATAATTATTGGGTAGGTTCATTATTCAAACTTTCACTTCGATCACATGACTACATCACAAGAAATAAAAACTTAATTTTAAAATTCGCACAGCCGCCATCTTGAGGTTATGTAAACAATTGAACTAAATTAGATACCAGTGCATTACAATGTGTATAAATATTTCCTGTACCAGATTTCAGTGCGTTTGGAGCATTAAATCGCGAGAAACGTCTATTTCAAATTTTCTAATTCGCTTGGCCGCCATGTTTGTTTTGTATATAACCGGTTTTTTAAAGTCGTATAAATGGACTTCCAGTAGTGCCCTTTATCTCCGTACAAATCTTCAGGGAGATAGCGCTAATAGTTTCAGAGATACAGAATGCCGGTGAAATATTTCGCACATCCCCCATCTTGTGGTTATGTAAACAAATGAACGAAGTTATGTGTCGGTGCATTACAATGTATATAAACATATACTGTACCAAGTTTCATTGCGTTTGGTTGGATAAATCGCGAGAAACGTCTATTTAAACGTCGCAACTTCGCTTGGCCGCCATGTTGGTTTTGTAGTTACCAGGTTTTCAAAGATCACATAAGTGAACTTATAGTTGCTCCCTTTATCACCATACATGATATCAGGGTAATATCGGTAATCGTTTCGGAGATATTGAATGCTGGTAAAATATTTCGCACAGCCGCCATGTTCGATTGGTGATTCGTAACAAAATTTGAAGGGCACGGTCGAGGTCGCCCGGAATAGTGCTATGAACTTACCGAGTTTCATTGAAATCGCTCCAGCCGTTTAGATTTTATTAGGGGGGGACACACACACGAATCACACACACACACACACACGCACACACACACGGACAAAAGGTGATCTCATAAGCCTATTTTTTCAAAATTGAAAATAGGCTAACAAACTAATGAAGGAATGCAAATCGGTAACCATGACAACATTATCTCAAGGGGTGGCATCCAACTTTTCATCTATTTTAGCCTACTTTTCACATTTTGCAAAAAATGACGAAAAAGTAGACTTATGAGATCGATCCGGGAAAATGTGTGTATGTCTGTCTGTCTGTCTGTCCTTCTGTCTGTCTGGCTGTGTGTGTGTCCCCCCTATCAACTCCTAAACGGCTGCAGAAATCGAAACCAAATTTAGTATGAGTAAAGACATATACCGGAATATCTCACGTCCATATTTGAAAATGATGTCAGTGCTACCAACTGCTGAAAAAACGCACTAGAAATTTGGGCTCCATGTTGGATATCTTGGAAGGTATGCAAGGGAGCTATTCCAAAATTGGCACACATGTAGCTAATACTATTTCAGTTTAATTTCCAGGAGGCCGTACATGATAGTGTTGCCAAAATAATTTTAAGCCTTCTGATAGGTCAAATTTTTAAATGCCTATAACATCTACACTATCAATTGGATTTCAACCAAATATTGTATGTAATATGCGTACATAAACAGATATGACTGAGTGTATTCTTAAGAGCCTCCAGGGCTGCCAACTGTTAATAATTTCTCCCTCTATTCTTTTATCCAAATACCAATATATCAGAAAGTATGCAAGCCGACAGCTTTAAACTATGCACACGTATAGTACCTGGCAATTTAGATTAATTTTGGAGTAACTTATATATTTCAGTTCTACCAACATGATTCTAAGCCTCCTGATAGGGCTAATTTTTAAATACATGTAACTTCTATACTAACAGTTGGATTTCAACCAAATTTCGTATGAACTATGTGTAACATAAGAGACACGACTTTAAGTATTCTTATGAGCAATCAGGGCTGCCAACTGTTAATAAATGATGTCTATATACTTTTAACCTAATATCAATATATCAGGAAGTACACAAGCCAACAGCCCTATACTTTGCACACGTATAGCACCTGACATTCTAGATTAATTTGGAATAATTAATATAAGCCAGTGCTGCCAACATGATTCTATGCCTGCTGATAGGTCCAATTTTAAAATACATGTAACTTCTATACTAACTAATGGATTTCGTCCAAAATTGGCACAACAAGATATCATAATATTTCAGATTAGGCTATTTCTGACCAGCACACGCATGACATTGTTGCCAACATGCTTTTATGCGTGCTGATAGATCCAATGTCTAACTGCATGTAACGTCCATTGGACTTCAACCAATTTTTTTTTCTGTACCTTAAGAGATGGAACTAAGAATATATTCAGTCACCAGGGAAGCCAAATGTAATGCTCTATTAGGCTACATTATACCAGGAATATTTCGAACTAATTGGACATTTTGATATTACCAACTTAATTTCCTCATTAATCTAGATAGGTTCATATACTGTAGAATAATCATTGGCATGAAAAGTAGGCTCCTTAGTTCGTCACGGAACTTCTTGTTGTAAGAAGCAATGTCACTCCATTTATTACATTTCTGTGAAAGTTTGCAAATGGCTATGAGGCTATCACGGAACCAACGCAGACTGTATAATTCATCATGCAATTAAGGGGGGTCAAGGGCTAACCTAGAATTTTTTCATGCAAATTTCACGTGCGACATATAGTACAGAAGGTCTATTATATCTCCAAACAGCAACATTATTTTCAAAAATTCCTGAATTGAATCATAATTTTTTGCGGCTTTTAGGTATTTGGGCCATTTGAGGCTAAAGTACCTGATTTGTCATGCACCACAAGCCTATATAATTAATGAAAGAGGTCTTCCTGTGTATGGGGACCTAACACAACGTAGAGGGTAAGTTTTTATGTGACGTGTATTGCGTTTCGTCTACAAGGCTTTCAATTCTATTTCACTTCAAGAAGTACAGTACACGTTAGGTGAATTTATATTCAGAGCACATTTTATGTAATTTTTTTTTGGTCGACATACGGGTTCATCATAAGGATGATTTTGTTTGATACTGTGTGGTAGATATACCCATATTTGGATATCTGGGTGATATGTTGTAGACAATAGAATTGTCTGTCTGTCTTTCTGTGTATCTTTATGTACGCCTATAACTCATGTTCGGATGCTTGGTGCATCGTAAAATTAGGTATGGTAACCATGAACGTCAATACACCAATCATTTATAAAACTCTTCACCGTACTTTTCATATAGTAGAAGGGTGGATATAGGGAAAAACTTCTCAAAAGACATGCTAAAATAAGCGAAATATAAAAATTATCCTAGAAGGACGATCAAAGCATATGTTGCGCTTCTCAATGTGAGACACAAAATTCGGGAGTCTATAAAGGGTCACCGAAAACCACATTTTAAGGCCCTTAAATTAACAGTGTGTGTGATATTCCCAGAAAACTAACTTCGTTCTGATAAACTTATGAAGGAATGACAAACTGCTAACCATTGCAACAGTAGCTCAATTGATAATGGCTGGTGTTAACACCGAACACCGTTCGAAGAACGGATACTTCTGTTAGTTTAATATAAAGGGACTCCAGTGATCAAGAGAACAAGTGAATTATACAGTGTTGTAATGACAAGGACAATGTCTATATAGCACACGCGATTGCTTGAGCAATGTACGGATATGTCCTAATATTTAAAAAGCTATGTATGCATATATTTTCTTGTATTACTGGATGTAATATTGATATTCTTAATAATAACAAACAAACAAACAAACAAACAAACTGTGCCTCCACACCCCTTCTAATTATGTGTTGAAATATTTGATATGGAGACTTCTCTGATGGAATGTCTAGCTGCTTGGGGATCCACTATTCGTACGGTATTTAAAGAAGATCCATATGTGGAAACACTCGCAAATCACCAGTCTTACGGTGTAGCCATAGGGTCACTCATGCTTCAAAGATCCCGACTAGAATAATTTACAAGTGGATGGAAAGACAGAAACTGAGTTGATAATAAAACTATCAATATTCTCCGTCTTTTCAATACAATATTAATAGCCTATTGTATGTATTTGATAAGTGCGTAATATTTGTTTATGTCTTAATGTATATTTGGGCTGAGGAAGCACTTACGTTTGTGCGAAACATGTACCCAATTGTATAAATAGACTATTAATATTGTATTGAAAAGACGGAGAATATTGATAGTTTTATTAGTAAACATATCCAATACGGACCTGAAATGGATAATATTATTCTGAGAAACTGAGTTGGCCGAAAACCAATTTGGTTTCAGGAGAAACGTATGAACAATGGCAGCTGTACTAAATCTTAAGAAAAATAAGAGAACGTTCATAGCATTTGTAGACTTATAAAATACTTTTCATAACGTTGGTTGGAGTAAGTTGTTTGACATTTTAAAAAGGTTTGGAAACCAGATAGCAGTTATTTGAGCTGAAGGACATGAGAGAGAAGCTGGAATTCAAAAAGGTGTACTCAAGGTTGCAACTTATCACCCATACTTTTCAATCTTTACATTGAATTAGCAATGAAGGAAATTAGAGAAAAATGTCAAGTAGTAAAGAATCAAGAAGAAATAATTTCAACACAGATTTGCTAATGACATCGTCATCTTAACCCATTCACCAGAGGAGTTAAATAGTTTTTAAATATTATGGACTCCACCTTGAAAGAATTCACGATGAAATTAAATGTAAAACAAAATTAATGGGATGTAGCCAAATTAATTCAGAAACCCCTATGGACGTCAAATAGGCACGTGAAAAGCTAATGGAAGTAGGAGACTTCTGTTACTTAGGAAGCAAAATATCCAGTGATGGACAAAGCAAAGACAATATAAAAAGTAGGTTGGCTCAAGCAAGGAAAGTATTTCTACAGAAAAACAACCTGGTTGGTTGGTTCCTCAGTTTAGGGGCTGCGACAACACGGTCATGTAGCCCCGTGTACTTTGGGTGTTTGTAGAATCTATATGATAACCGGTGTTAATTGTGATGGCTGTATTAGTGTGTGTTATCTGTTTTTAATACAAGTAAGGACTGCAGACATTGAATTTCAAGCCACCGTCAACTACTACTAGTTCAGAACTTGGTTACTAGATGCCACCGCAGTCAACTACTGGCGACGTACTTTGGAACCTAAGGGCATTGTTCAAATGTTTAACCTATAATTTAGCTTCACACAGGTGTAATTAGTGAAAGGATCTTTAACATGCCATAAATCTATGACATGGGACCACCGGCCGGCTTTACTGCCCCTCCGAAGGAAGGTATACTGAGGGATTTTAACGCTCTTAAAAATCCGACTTCAGCCGGTTTGAACCCGTGACCTTAGGCATAGAATGTCAGCATGCTACCAACTATGCCACTGAAGCCGCTACGATTCGTGAGAGGATTTGAATGAGTTTTTAAATGATATGAATTATGTCTTGAGGAAAGAATTCATGATACAAATCAATCAATGTAAAACAAAAATAATAGAATTCAACCGAAGGAAATCAGATACCCCCCCCCCCCCCCATTGGCGTCAAATTGGCAGGTGAAAAGCTCATGGAAGTAGGAGGCTTATGCTACTTTAGAAGCAAAATAACCAGTGATGGACTAAACAAAGAGGATATAGAAAGTAGGTTGACTCAGGCAAGGAAAGCATTTCTACAGAAAATAAATTGTTGACAGTGAATATTGATTTAGATATTAGAGACGGAGCTCCTGCATTTGCAGGAAAACGACAAGGGTTAGTTAAATTACTGCAAAGTAGGAAACATTTCTGTAATGTAATATCACTGCTTAATACACCAAGAAAACCTTTGTGCTAAATCCCTAAATTTAGATACTGTTTTGAGTCGTTGTAAAAGCTCCTCAATGAAAAATTGTTTCCTAATTAGATAAATACGACCCAGTATATAGGCATATATGGCATTGCAGTAAGATAGCACAATTGTGGGCAATCAGAGTATTCTTAATGTTTCCTGATAGGATCAATGCTCGGTTAGATTGCAATCGGACAGATAATTGAAGGTTAGGAAATTCCCATCAATGGCAGGATATTGTACTAGGCTATATCAATTTCATTGATTGTATAAGTTTATTAATTATACAAATTGAGTAATGAAAGACAGTGGTAGCCTGGCCTATGATGGAGTCCCAGAATATGGGTCTAGTTATAATTCTTTCTCCTCGCAGAATTTCACCGAACAATTTTTATTAATACGTACCAAAAAAAGTGTCCTATATGGTACCATAGGTTGACTGGGAGTCATGTCAAAGATACAACCAGCAAGTTATATATTTTTGCTGATACATCTTCCAGACCTGACCCATGCGGAGCCGGCTTCGATGCAGACTATTTAGCCTATCAACCCGAGGGCCTTGAGTGCTATATCCAGTGAGTTTCGTACCAGCTGCAAATGTGTTAGGGTGATTTGGTGATTACAATGGAGTCGTAGTTAGCCAGGATATGACCTAATTCAGGAAATACAGGAGATAGAGAAGGAGTACAGTTAAGTAATCCTGAGAGAGTCAGAGGTTAGATGTGAAATTGTTGAACTTTCGCAATCATTATATAATCACTTTCTATCCTGTAAACAACCGTTTTGTATCTTCAGAAACACGGGCTCTCCCGTACATTTTAATACTGTTAATTTTAATACAACAATCTGAAAAACGCATTTTGTGGTTCGTCATTTAAACTATGATGTTTGAGAATGCCGGTCTTGCCTAAGACAGCGGCAAGCTAGAAGACAGATGCATCTCAAAATATCTCTTTACTGCCATCTATCGGGGACAGCGAAAAGCTATGTTCAGTGATAGGTGGAGACAACATACACTTTTGCATTCATCACAAGTTATTAGACTATTTAACATTCACCCAAATACATGGGGCTGATGACCAAGATGTCTTAAGATCGCGGGTTCAAAACCTGCCGAAATCGTCGGATTTTTTTAGAGCTTTAAAATCCTTCACTAGGCCTTCCTTCGGAGGGGAGGTTAAGCCGGCGGACCCATGTCATAGATCTATGGCATGTAAAAGAAACTACCACTGTAATTTGTGGTGTGTAGCAAAATCTCTATCAAGTTCCAACGTTCGTTGCTAGGTGTCAGTGGCATCTGGTAACCAAAGTTGGAACTACATGAAATTGAACTTGTTCATTCAACTCCATTCAATTCACGCCATGGTAATTGTAGCTCACCCCATGGGTGTCCGCATAGAAGCAGGTCCTCGGACCCTCCCGGCACAAAAAGCTATACGCTAAATCTCTACTTAGTATAAAACAAAATCCCCGATTCTTGGATGTCACGGGGAATCTCGAGAACTACTGGATGGATTTTGATGCGGTTTTCACCATTCTGTAAATGATATCTCGAAGAAGGTTTCTGTAGAAAATAACTTACTTACGATCAAAGGAAGCCAAGCAGTAACGATTTCAGTGAAAAGGTCGAAGAAAAATCTGGCGTCCGTCCGCTTTTTAAGCTTACGCTAGGCAAACCGTTAAAATATCAATATACGAGTACTATGAGTGTAAGAATTGTTCAGCTTGAAAATTTCTACAAAAAAGTCAGTGAGAGCATATCTCTTTTTTCAATACATCGCCCTGTATAAGTGTTTGTCACTTTTCTATACATGGATCGCTGATGGCAGCTCTCCGCTGCACGAGAAAGTACGCCAGGTTGAGCGCGCGGTCCGCCATGTTGGTCTACCCATTCACGAGCCCTCCTTATGGGCAAGCAATGATAATCTAGTCAATTTTAAATCGTAATTAATGGTGCTTCGGAACACATAAAAATATAGAGATATGTTCACTCATAGCATAAGGGCATCATTGGGATCACTGACACGTCATTCCGAGGTCAGTAAATCTCCGGAATACCAATAAAAATGAATGTATAATAACGGCTGACAAATATCAACTTAGGTGCTGAGTACACGCAATTAGCGATCAGTAACAGAGTAACGAGTGAAAAACAATTTCTGGAAACATTCTTGTAAATTGTATATACGGTATACATGTAGTCTATATATGCCACAAAATTATGCATTCTTCAAATGATGTACCTATAGGCCTAAACGTAGCTCACTACACAAGCCTAGATTCGACATATCGTAATCGGTAATTGGTAATGAATTCCTGTTTCCATGAAATAACCAACACTTCCTCCAAGTAATCCCAGTACTCGACATCAAATAAGTTACTACAGCTTTTAATCACGCTAGCAGCACAATAAACTTAATAATAACGGGAAGTAGATCAAAGCCAAAAATGCACTTGAAGCCAAAACAAATTCACTCCTCAGCTCCACATAAAACTTAACACAACTAAAAACCTACTCAAAATATACTCTCCCTACCGTTTTACAACTATTAAGCGAACTATTCGCACCCAGAACCGAAAAACCCTTAAATGGGATCAAATTTAAACACGCAATAGCCTAGCCCGATCACGTCGGCTTCAGCACCACCGCATATGTATACTTAGTTCACAATAACTTCAAAACTACGGCTAAGTGACCTGTCTGCCTGAGAAGTAAAGGTATTACCGGCTTGCCTGGGATGATGGGTCACCAAACCAGTACTTACAACTAAGATTTTACGCTTTAAATAACCAAATTCAGTCCATTTTACAACTACAAGAAACAAAATATTTACTGCCAGTATTTTATTTATTTATTTATTTATCGTATGGCTTTTAGTGCCGGGAGTGTCCGAGGACATGTTCGGCTCGCCTGAGTCTGTAGCTGCTTCCAGCGGACACCCTAAAGGGTGAGCTACAAGTTCCGTTCAATTTCAAGTAGTTCCAACTTTCACCACCAGATATCAATGATACCTAGAGGTGAACGTTGGAACTTTGATAGAGCGTTCTGACGAAATCTAACCTAACAAATTTTGCTTTACACAAGTTTAGTCTGTGAAAGGATCTTTTACATGCCATAAATCTATGACATGGGACCGCCGGCTTTACTTCCCCTCCGAAGGAAGGCTACTGCTAGTATAAATACATGTTTAACATCAAACTACCAGTAACCAATCACAGAGCCGGATTCGCAATATTGCACCATGCGCTCGCTGCCATCTTGCTATACCTGTCATCGTCTATTCGGCTTACTGCTGCGTTAGCTACCAGCCATCCATGTATAGAGATCAGTGGTGTTTGTAGATTGGACGGAAGGGGTATCTGTGTTTCATGCACCTCCCCATTCTTAAATAATTGTAAATTATTGTACGTCTGACAAGAATTCGTTGCACATGCATCTCCATGATAATATACTAATTATATTAATATTCCAGTCAGTGATTTAACCCATCATACCGAGACGTAAAACGGATATAGGTCGGAGTTCATTCACATCGAAGAAATAAAAGCGCTTTTCACGTAAAGAAATTCATAACTCTTCCCGAGCGAAGCCTGTGCCCCCCTCAGGCTAGTAATAATAATAAAGAAACATTACGGACTCATCAAAATTCTTCATGAAAAATCTGTATTGTTAATTCAATTGGGGGTCATGTACTCCTGTGCACTTGAGAGTGTGTGTGTGTGGAATCTGTCTGATAACCCGTGCTTTTTTTAATATGGTCTACAGATTTGGGTAGGAAGCGGCCGTGGTCTTAATAACATTTTGGTAAGAAATTTATCACCGTTTACAAATTGATGTTCTTTGTAATAACTTGTCTTTGCGATATTGATATTTTTACATTTTTTAAAATATATTTCCACGTTAATTCATCATTTGTTTTATCTATTGTTTGTCATTCACGTAAATGATCTTTTAATTTATTCATTTATTTATTTTCTTCTTTTGTTTTGTTACGGACAGGATGCGTGGTGCAACAGTAACGTTCTCACCTGCTGTGCCCGAGGTTGCAGAATCGAATCCTGGTACAATCAGTTGGCATTTGAGGGTGCGCAAATGCGAGCGAACTATGTCAGAAGTTTTACAGGCACGTCGAAGATCCACTTCAGGGAAGAATTCAGGCAGCCCGTCGCCTCTAAAAGCTACAGTAGTTAAAAGAGACGTAACACCAATAAGATTTGTTTTTTGATTCGTTGTGCCCAACTCAGGAGCACTTTCTTCTTCTTCTTCTTCTCCCTCTTCTCGCGGATGGGTCACTTAGGACCTCGCGGAATCAACGTATGTCCTCCTTGTCCAATAGCTCTTCATATGCGTGGATTGTGGTAGTTTCTGTCTGCATAGGAACTCAATAAATATAAACTTAACATCTTTACCGAACCCAGGAACTTAACCATAAATACAAACATCTACACCATGGAGACAGCCGTTTTTACACACCCTCTGACTCCCCCTCCAGCCCCCCCCCCCCTCCTTCCCCCCAAAACAAATGGCCTTCTTACTTCTCAAAAATTCACTACAAAAAGCAAAGTCAATTATAAATCATCCTGGCAAATGCTTCGACCAACAGAATCATAATATGACACCACACCATTACCATTCAATAACTTCAAAACTAATAAACCGATTTATTCCAGATTTTTACCACAGTCCATTTAAATAACACTAAACTATCCCACAAAATGAAAATAATAACATTACATTAACATCCAATCACGGACCTCCTCCTATCAACCAATCAGGAGCGGCCAAGGCGAGCGCGCGTTCAAACCACCTTACATCATCGACAGGAGAGCGCCAGGTCCAACTTACAGGACCTATACGGCACTTCATGCTCGAACATAAGCTGACATGGATCTGCTACCCTCATTTTTCAATTGCACAGCAACTAGCACAAAAATTCCAAATATTAAAATTTCTTCCAAAACAAAAACAATACTTGGGTAATCGATGACTAATACATTATTCCCAGGTAAATGTTGTTGTTTGAGTCTTCAGTCTTTTGACTGGTTTGATGCAGCTCCCCATGCCTCCCTGTCCTGAACTAATCGTTTCATCTCTACATAGCTACCACACCCTACGTCCGAGGCAATCTGTTTAACATATTCTAACCTTGGTCTACCCCTACAGTTCTTGTCCTCGACCCTTCCTTCCATAACTAAGCTTGCTATTCCTGAATGTCTTAGTATGTGTCCTACCAACCTATCTCTTCTCTTCATTAGCAGTCGCCAGAAACATCTCTCCTCTCCCACTCGTCTTAATACCTCTTTGTTTGTAACCCTATCTACCCATCTGATCTTCATCATTCTCCTGTAACACCACATTTCAAATGCTTCAATTCTCCTCTTTTCTGCTACACCAATAATCCAAGTTTCACTTCCATAGAGCGCCACGCTCCAGACAAAGGCTTTCAAAAATGACTTCCTAATACCTAAATCTATATTCGATGTCAGCAGATTCCTTTTTTGTAGAAATGCTTTCTTTGCCTGAGCCAACCTACTTTTTATATCCTCTTTGCTTCGTCCATCACTGGTTATTCTGCTTCCTAAGTAACAGAAGTCTCCTACTTCCTTCAGATTTTCACCTGCCAATTTGATCTCCATAGAGGTGTCTGATTTAGTTCGGCTGCATTCCAGTATTTTTGTTTTACATTTATTAATTTTCATCATGAATTCTTTCCGTAAGACGGAGTCCATACCATTCAAAAACTCATTCAAATCCTCAGGCTTGTCGGCCAAGATGACGATGTCATCAGCAAATCTCAGAGTTGAAATTATTTCTCCTTGAATCTTCACTCCCACTTTACATTTTTCTCTAAATTCCTTCATTGCTTGTTCAATGTAAAGATTGAAAAGTATGGTTGATAAGTTGCAGCCTTGCCTTACACCTTTCTGAATACCAGCTTCTCTCTCATGTCCTTCAACTCGAATGACTGCTGTCTGGTTTCTGTATAGACTGTATATCACCCTCCTATCCCTGTACTTTATCCCAATCGATTTCAAAATGTCAAACAATTTAGTCCAATCAACGTTATCAAAAGCCTTTTCTAAGTCTACAAAAGCCATGAACGTTCTCTTATCTTTCCTTATTCTACCTTCCAAAATCAGCCTAAGACTTAATACAGCTTCCCTTGTTCCTACGCTTCTCCTGAAACCAAACTGGTCTTCACCCAACTCCGTTTCTATCTGGCTTTCAATCCTCTTGTAAATTATTCTAGACAGGATCTTTGAAGCATGAGTAATCAAGCTGATTGTACGGTAATCTTCACATCTGTCAGCTCCCACTTTCTTTGGTATAGGGATGATTACATTCTTCTTGAAATCAGGGGGTACTTCACCTGTCTCATAAATCCTACACACCAAGTGAAATAACCTGATCAGACCTTCATCTCCTATGCAGCGTAGCAACTCAATCGGTATATCATCTATGACTGGTGCTTTGTTCCTGCTTAAGTCTTCCAAAGCTCTATCAAATTCTGATCTCAATATTAAATCTCCTTTCGCATCCTCATCAATTTCCTCCTCCCTTTCCATTACATGATTCTCAATCTCCTTTCCCTTATACAAACTCTCTATGTAAGCTTTCCATCTCTCAACCTTTTCTTCCCTATCTGTTAGAGGCTTCCCATTTGTGTCCTTAATATTACAGCACTTAGTCTTCTTTTCCCCAAAAGTATTCTTAATCCTTCGATAAGCTGTGTCTACTTTTCCTAATTTCAGACAATTTTCTATACCTGCACATTTCTCTTTCAACCATTCTTCTTTCGCTTCCTTGCACTTCTTGTTAACCTCATTTCTCAGACGTCTGTATTCTGCTTTCCCCATTTCATCTCTTACATTCTTGTGTTTCCGCCTTTCATCCATCAATTCTAGTATATCCTGAGTGATCCACGGTTTTCTACCTATTCTTTCTTTCCTACCAATGTTTTCTTCCGCGGATTTTGTTATTTCATTCTTCAAAAGTGCCCATTCGTCTGCAATTGAAGTTTGTTTAGGGTTTCTCATTAGTCCTTCCTTTATACTCTTCTTGAATCTTTCGTTTACATCCTTCTCTTTCAGTCTGTCTATTGCCCACCTTTTTGGCTTTTGACTTTTCTTCAGTTTCTTCAACTTTAATCTGCATTTCATTACAACCAGATTGTGGTCAGAGTTTATGTCAGCACCAGGATATGTTTTACAATCCAAAATCTGGTTTCGAAACCTCTGCTTGACCATAATGAAGTCGATTTGGTAACGCCCTGTATCTCCTGGTCTCATCCATGTGTATATTCTTCTATTGTGGTTATTGAATAAGGTGTTAGCTATGACCAACTCATGCTCGGTGCAGAATTCTACCAGCCTGCTTCCTCGATCAATCCTTTCACCTAATCTGAAATCTCCTACTATCTTCCCTTCTCTCCCTTTTCCTACCACAGCATTCCAATCTCCCATTACTATAACATTTTCATCACCCTTGATATACCTCAGAATTTCGTCTATTTCTTCGTAGACCTTTTCAACATCCTCATCATCAGCTTGACTGGTAGGCATATAGACTTGTACCTCTGTGGTGCAGGTAGGTTTAGTATTGATTTTTGATACAATAATCCGTTCACTATATTGCTCATAATATTCCACCCGCTGTCCAAGTTTCCTACTCAATATGAGGCCAACCCCTGCTTGGCCATTGTTTGATTTAGTGCTAATGACCCTATAGTCTCCTGACCAAAAGTCCTGTTCTTCCTGTCAGCGCATTTCACTAATCCCAACCAAATCCAACCTCAACCTATCCATTTCCCTTTCTAAGTTTTCTAACCTTCCACTTCCTAGCAGACTTCTAACATTCCACGCTCCGATCCGTAGAATGTCAGATTTACTCTTTGTCACTTCTGTGATGTTAACCCCCTCTCGAGTAGTCCCCACCCGGAGATCCGAACGGGGGACTAGTTTACCTCCGGATTGAAATTTTACAAGGGAAGAGGCCATCATCACATGTAATTATGCATAGAGAGGTGCATATCCTCGGGAATAGCATACGGCTGTAGTTTCCCGTTGCTTTCAGCCGTGCAGCAGGACGCAGTGTAGCCATTATTTGGCTTATATTATCAATATCTTAACCGTCTATAAGACTAGTAAAGAATTGATTTATTCTGAAAGGCTGCTACTCCCTTCCAGAATAAGTAAAGAGCAATTCTACTAACAAAAATACTAACCTTCTACCGTACTAACAATTAAATACCAAAATTCTACTAACGAAAAAAATATTAAAGTTCCACCAACAACAAATACTACCACTAAAACAGTCTGTCACCAGGCACACTCACATGCACCCTCATACATCACAGTCTACTGAAACAATGAACTATAACTAATAAACAATGCAACTGCTACCAGACAGACTCACACACCACAGTCTAATAGAACAATGACATATCTAATAGACAAACTAACTACCTACTTACATCTAAAACTAACTACATACTTACTGTATTGTTATTTGAATTGACAATATTTACAAAATGCAATTTAGTTAGAAAATACTTACAAAATATAATTTAGATTCAAAATAGTCACAAAATGCAATTGAGAATAAAAATACTTACAAAATACCCACCCTACACAATATTGGCATTTATCGAAGGATTGATTAATTATCTTAATGTCTTTCAAGTGCTGTGAACCAGATGTTTATGAAGTATTATCGCAGGGCATCCGCGGCGTAATGGTAGCGACTTGGGCTCTTAATCTGGGGGTTCATGTATCAAATTTCTTTACTGCGTAGGTAAATAAACCACATTAAATCAAAAGTTTTTATTCAACAAGTTAATCATTCAAAGAAGAGTACAGGGGGCCTAGTTCATAGGCACCAGACTATATTTTTCTCCCAACTCCTCCGTATTTAAATAACAAGTACGGAGGTAACACAGCATGAGAGTAGTAGTGGTCTGATCCTCCGACCTTGCACGTCGTGTTGGTTTCTTCTGGTCTTCCTCAAATCCCCTTGTGTGATAGGGGCAGATCACCTCGTAGTTCCGCCCCTTAAAACAACACTAACTAACTCACTAACTAACCCCTCGTGTGAACAATATTCCTGATAGCATTTCTGTTCATCAGATCTGGCGATCCCTTCTCCGCTAGGTCCCTCTCCACCTGTTTTTACCACTTTGGTCTTTTACGTTTGTTCTCCAGAACGTTGTGGATTCGGTAAGTAAGTCTCGTATGGTTCATTCTTTCCAAATGGTCCAAAAGTTGAATTCGTCTCATTCTCATGGTATCGGTAAGTTTAAACATTTTCCTATATATTTCAGAGTTGGGTTTGGGATAGTGTTATCAATAAATGATAAAAATGGTCCGGTTAGCTCAAACAATGCCAGCGTTTCGCCCCAGTGTGCCGTTGGGCTCGTCAGTTGGTACAGACACACCTACCAATACGCGTGGCTAGCACATACTGAGAAGGCCATGCAAGACACAAAATACAAGCAGTATTGACGTCACGAGCATGCCAATGTGCTACGGGAGTCACCTCCCTTTCATTAAAACAAAAGCCTTAGCTTGGCAATCCAAATAAGGTTTTGAATATTCCCGAAGGGAATATGATGTAGTTTCCATTTGAGCGGATGAATTATCAATAAATGATAACAAGTAGTTCCGTGAAGAACTATACAGCCTATTTTCATATATCCTGCTCATGTTAATTGTCTCTATCAACATACAAAATTTCAGTTTAATTGCTGTAACAGATTCGTAGATATTGAGAACCGTCTAAATATTTCATATGGTCGCCAGGATGGATTTTTATTTTTGTACTATTACATTAAGATTATTGTGTACGTGTGGTATTCAAACTCCAATCGCATGATTATAACACAAGAAGTAACAAGTAGTTCCGTGAAGAACTATACAGCCTATTTTCATATATCCTACTTTATGTTAACTGCCACTATCAACATACAAAGTTTCACTTTGATTGCTGTAAGAGATTCGTAGATAATGAGAACCGACTAAATATTTCGGATGGCCGCCATGTTGTATTTTATATATGTGGGTCATAAAGGTATGTACTGTTACATTAAGATTAATGTGTACGTGTAGCATTCAAACTTCAATCGCATGATTAGGACACAAGAAGTAAAAATGAGATTTTAAAATTTCGCACAGCAGCCATCTTGTGGTTATGGAAACATTTGAAATCAATTAGATGCCAGTGGATTAACATTTGTATAAGGATTTACTGTACCAAGTTTCACTGCACTCGGATGGTTAAATTGCGAGAAACGTCCATGTGAATATTTATACTTCGCGTCGCGGCCATGTTGGATTTGTGATCACCAGGTTATTTAAAGTCCTATTGGTGAACTTAAGTTCATAGCCCCTATGAACATAAAAAAATTCAGTTTCATTGCTACAATAGATTCGTAGATATTCAGAGCCGACTAAATATTTCGGATGGTCGCCATGTTGGATTGTTAAATGTATAGGCCATAGAGTCATGCACCATTAGAGGAACCTTATTGCGTAGGTTCATTATTCAACCTTTCACTTCGATCGCATGATTACGACACAAGAAATAAGAACTTAATTTTAAAATTCGCACAGGCGCCATCTTGAGGTTATGTAAACAATTGAACTAAATTAGATACCAGTGCATTACAATGTGTATAAACATTTCCTGTACCAGATTTCATTGCATTTGGAACATTAAATCGCTAGAAAGGTCTATTTAAAATTTTCAAATTCGCTTGGCCACCATATTCGTTTTGTAGTTAACCGGATTTTGAAAGTCTTATAGATGAACTTCCAGTACTGCCCTTTATCTCCGTACGGAATTTCAGGGTGATACCGCTAATAGTTTCAGAGATATAGAATGCCGGTGAAATATTTCGCACATCCGCCATCTTGTGGTTATGTACACAATTGAATGAAGTTAGATGTCGGTTCATTAGAATGTGTATAAACATATACTGTACCAAGTTTTATTGCGTTTGGTTGATTAAGTCGCGAGAAGCGTCTATTGAAAAGTCGCAAATTCGCTTGGCCGCCATGTTGGTTTTGTAGTTACCAGTTTTTCAAAAGTCACATAGGTGAACTTCTAGTAGTTCTCTTTATCACCGTAATAAATTCCAGGGCGATATCGGAAATAGTTTCGGAGACATTGAATGCTGGTGAAATATTTAGCACAGCCGCCATGTTGGATTGGTGAGACTTAACAAAATTTGAAGAGCACGGTCGGGGTCGCCCGGAATTGTGCTATCAACTTACCGAGTTTCATTGAAATCGCTCCAGCCGTTTAGAATTTATTAGGGACACACACACACACACACACACGTACACACACACGGACAAAAGGTGATCTCATATGCCTATTTTTTCAAAATTGAAAATAGGCTGTAAACGAGATTTTAAAAGAACGCACACCAGCCATCTTGTGATTATGCAAACAATTGAAATAAATTAGATGCCAGTGGATCAACATTTGTTTAAGCATTTAACGTGCAACGTTTCACCGCACTCGGATAGTTAATTCGCGAGAAACGTCCATTTAAATATTTATATTTCGCGTCGCCGCCATGTTGGATTTGTGCTCACCAGGTTACTGAAAGTCCTATAGGTGAACATATGTTCATAGTCTCTGTGAACATAAAAAAATTCAGTTTGGTTGCTGTAAAAGATCAATAGATATTGAGAACCGTCTAAATATTTCGGAAGCTCGCCATTTAGGATTGTTATATGTATAGGCCATAGAGTTATGTACCATTCAAGGACAATTATTGCCTAGCTTCATTATTGAAACTTTCACTTCGATCGCATGATTACGACACAAGAATAAAAATTTAATTTTAAAATTTCGCACAGCCGCCATCTTGAGGTTATGTAAACAATTGAATTAAATTAGATGGCAGTGCATTACAATCTGCAAAATCATTTACTGTACCACATTTCACTGCGCTCAGAGAGTTAAATCACGAGAAAAGTCTATTAAAATATTTCAAATTCGCTTGGTCGCCATGTTCGTTTTGTACTTTACAGGTTTATGAAATATACATAGATAAACTTGTATCTGTACCCTTTATAACCGTACAAAATTGCATGATGATATCTGTAATAGTTTCGGAGATATAGAATGTCAGTGAAATATTTCGCACAGCCGCCATTTTGATGTTATGTAAACAATTGAACTAAATTAGACTCCAGTGCATTACAATGTGTATAAACATTTGCTGTACCAAGTTTCATTACGTTTGGATAGTTAAATCGCGAGAAATGTCTATTTAAAAGTCTCAATTTCGCTTGACCGCCATGTTGGTTTTGTAGTCACCAAGTTTTTGAAAGTCTCATAGGTGAACGTCTAGTAGTGCCCTTTATCACCGTCCTCAATTTCAGGGCAATATCGGTAATAGTTTCGGAGATATTGAATGCTAGTGAAATATTTCGCACAGCCGCCATGTTGGATTGGTGAGACGTAACAAAATTTGAAGGGCACGGTCGAGGTCGCCAGGAATAGTGCTATGAACTTACCAAGTTTCATTGAAATCACTCCAGCCGTTTAGATTTTATTAGGGGACACACACACACACACCTCTCACACACACACACACACACGCACACACACACGGACAAAAGGTGATATCATAAGCCCATTTTTTCAAAATTGAAAATAGGCTAAAAATGGTCCGGTTAGCTCAAACAATGGCAGCGTTTCGCCCCAGTGTGCCGTTGGGCTCGTCAGTTGGTACAGACACACCTACCAATACGCGTGGCTAGCACATAATGAGAAGGCCATGCAAGACACAAAATACAAAATACTTCACTATCCAACCGAACCTTCAGACTCATTCTGTCGATTTTGTTATTTATTTATTTATTTAATAATTATTCGATACAACCATGAAAGGTCATTTTACTCTAATATTTTAACAGTTTCTAATAATATTAACAAAAACAACAACAATAACAGGTAACAATTGGCAGTGATGGCAGCAAGGGACAAATCTCGGGAAAGACGCAGGAAATGATTGGGGTAGTGGGTGATTAGGAGGGTGAGGGTGTAGGAATTGAGGATGAAAGGGATCTTCTAATATAGGGAGAGAATATGTCAATATTTGGAAGGGAGTTGCTAAGGGTAGATAGACGGTGGAAAATAGAGCGCTTCTGTACTTCCAAGACCTGGGCGAGGTATGTGGTGTAAATGGTTCTGACGAGTTGAACGGGAGGGAACATGGAGTGGGAAGTAGTTTACATTTTGTGCAACCATTCATAATTTTATGCAAGAAACACACGTCAGTAAATTGTAGACGGCTTCGCAGATCGAGTACATTGAGCTGATTTAGAATATCGGATTTGGCAAAGTGCCTTAGTAAAGGATTGCAAGCTTTGACTACTGATGTGAAGAAATTAAAGACACTGTTCAATTTAGAAATATTGGTTATAGCCGAAGTAGACCAAATTGGAGAAGAGAAATCTAGGATAGGGAGAACATATGTGGTGAAGTAAAATTTAAGTGCAGTGAGGTCGTTAATTTCTGTGACTGTATAGAATGCCGAGACTGCGCATTGCGCGAGATTTGATGTGGTCAATGTGGGGAGAGAATGTCAGTTTATCATCGTGAGTAATACCTAAATCTCTTACCTGAGAAACCGTATCCAATTTATTTCCACATATTTTATAGTCCGCTTGATTTCCAGATTTCAGTAGTGAGACGAACATGGACGCAAAAAAGTGACAATGATCGAGTTCCTCGAATGTTGGAGGGAGTGCCGGTGTTTATGGGACTTCGAAGATGAGAGTTATTCCCACAGAGACAAGAGAAATGAATACTACAGTTTACTGCTGGAAATTTATAAAAACAATAACACCTCATGCTACAGTGGGAGTTATAAAAGAAATTGAAAACATTCGAGCCGCTTACAGAAGAGAAGCGTGGAAGGTAAGTAAATTTCCTCTTCTGCAACCACGCCTTGGACCACACTCATCTTTTCTTTCTTCGTTCATCATCTGAAATAATAACTGCGCTCAAAACTACACCTGTTAAATACGGAGTCATTTTAAGAACACTTGAGCTCCACAAGCGCTTGTTCTAAACTGGACTGGTGGTGGTATCTCCCGCTTGTTTGGTTGGGTAGGGGAGTCGTGACAGGACGTGTGTAGGGGCCTTAAAGTGGATTCACATAGGCATAGGCCACAAGACCCAAGGAAATTACCGGCTGTAACGGGTCGCGGTAAACTGGTTGTTGTTGTTGATTGATTTAGGACAGCTGTGTCAAACTCGCGCTGCACGGGCCACATATTAGGTTAACCTTTGGAAACTGGCGTGAAAAAATATAACACGAGGACTGGCGCCGGGTCATTCTGACCCATAGTGTGTCACTCCCTTCTTGCCGTAGTCGTACGGATTTCAATTAAGTAATTTTACACCTGGTGTCTTCCTATGAACTATTCACAATATAAAATTCGGTTTATTTATATTTTTCTGATTTAACCAGCAGAAAAATGACAGTACTTTTCATAACAGTATAATTGGCCTTGATAATAGCGGCAAAACAGTCATCTCAATTTTTTTGAACAAACGAGCTGATGACCAAGGTGACCCTAGGCACTGAACATGGATCAACAAGAACATGAGCTATGTGATTGTGCTGCACCAAAATAGGTAATTTCCTCCCTTTTTTTTTTACAGATTTTCCCGACTAACGAGAGCTGAAACTTATCACGTAAGGACTGGCGCCATGGGTAAATCTGACCCGACCGTTAATACAGTAGTATAGAGAAAACTCGAGCTATGGACATGTTTATTTTGCAAGGTGAAGGTGAAGGCTAGGAAGGAAGGTACAGTAAGCGACAGGAAATAAGGGCTGACCACAACGAAATGTCTCGGGTCAAAAACACCCATGCGCCAGTCCTCACGGGTAAACTTACTGACACTTCTTCAACGGACCAAACACGTTATAGTCACAGGTAGAGAGTGCTATCAACAGCAACCTTATTTTTTGGAATCTGAAATGTGCGTTTTTCAATATAAATTGCATTGTGTATTTTCAATTGCATTTTGTAAGTATTTTGAACCTCAATTGCATTTTGTACGTATTTTGAATCTCATTTGCATTTTGTAAGTATTTTGAACCTCAATTGCATTTTGTACGTATTTTGAATCTCATTTGCATTTTGTAAGTATTTTGAATTTCACTTGCATTTTGTAAGTAAAGTATTTCGACATTACATTGGGTTTTGTACGTATTTTGAACCTAACCTAGGCCTACATTGTGTGCGTATTTTTCAATCTATTCCATTTGTGAGTATTTTCGTCCTAAATTCCCTTTTGTAAGTAATACCGCTCTCCATTTTGTGATTAGTTTCAATAAGAGTTCCTTTTTGTAAGTATTTTCCTTCTCACTTACTTTTCGTTCTGGTTTTTCACTTCATTGTCATTTTCGCTATCACCCAGACCATTAGGGGCCGATAACCTAGATGTTAGGCCCCTTAAGACAATAATTATCATCATCAACAGCAACCTGCGTCGTTCTTCACGGAAGAACGAAGACATATTTTTCAGTGTCGTGACAAGAGTCTGAACAGACTCTCTCGAACTGTGATCTGTTTGCTGTTGTGTTATAGTGTATATTGTGCAATATAGCCTGCAGTAGGCAATATTGTGTCCGTTTGTATGCAACAACCTATGTTTGATTTGAACATTCGTTACATTACAATTGCCGTAATAATAGACTATTCTAAGGTGATAATCCATAAAATTGAATTGAATATTCTGGTTTATACAGGGTTGAGAATGGGATAACATGGCCTTCCACGTGATGAGTGGTCATAAAAAGGTACGTCTACACCGCAGTTTGAAATGCAGCATTTTGGAAGAGCCGCGCTACACAGCCCGGCTAGCTGGGTCCAAAAATGTATTAGAGTGATATATTAAGTTCATTCATGTGCCCGTTATTGAATGTGCTTGAAAAATTTAAAGTGTGAGTGAAGATTCAAGGATAAATAATTTCAAGTCTGAGATTTGCTAATGACATCGTCATCTTGGCCGACCCGACAGAGGATTTGAATGAGTTTTGGAATGGTATGGACTCCGTCTTGGGGAAAGAATTCATGATGCTAATCAATAAATGTAAAACAAAAATATTGGTATGCAGCCGAAACCTCTATGGACATTAACTTGACAGGTGAAAAGCTAAAGGAAGTAGGAGACTTCTGTTACTTAGGATGCAAAATAACCAGTGATTGACGAAGCAAAGAGGATATAAAAAGTAGGTTGGCTCAGTCAAGAAAAGCATTTCTACAAAAAAGGAATCTGTTGACATCGAATATAGATTTAGGTATTAGGAAGTCATTTTTGAAAGCCTTTGTCTGGAGCGTAGCACTATATGGAAGTGAAACATGAACTACAGGTGCAGCAGAAAAGAGGAGAATTGAAACGTTTGAATGTGGTGTTACAGGAGAATGATGAAGATAAGATGGATAGATAGGTAATAAATGAAGGGGTATTAAGATGAGTGGGAGAGGAGAGATGTTTCAGGTGACTGCTGATGAAGAGAAGACATAGGTTGGTAGGACACATACTAAGCCACCCAGGAATAACAAGCTTAGTTATGGAAGGAAGGGTAGAGGACAAGAATTCTAGGAGTAATCCAAGGTTAGAATATGTTAAACAGATTGCCTCGGATGTAGGGTGTGGTAGCTATGTAGAGATGAAACGATTAGCTCAGGACAGGGAGGCATGGAAGGCTGAAGACTCAAACAACAACAACAACAACAACAACAACAACAACAACAACAACAGGTAGTTACTACAAGAAATACAGTAGAATACTTTCCACGGCACTGCTGGGGTAGATGGGGTTGAATACACTTCATTGAAAGTTTGTTTGTGAATTGCAGGAAGCTACAAGAGGCAATGTCTGGACTCGGTCAACCCTGACGATTGGAGGAGAGTTACTTCGGTTCCCCCTCCGAGCCCCGTATCCACCTAAAGGCTCTACGGGTACATAACCTTTCAAGTCTACTTGTGAAGAAAAAGCAGTAATCGATTGTGTTGCAATTACACTCCGGCTCCTGGTTTGGTGCGACTGTCCCCTTATTAGCCCTGGGGCTGTTCGATAGCTCTCTTCACCCCACATTCCCAGATGGAGTAAACCGCTGCGGGCCTTCTTGTGCATTATCAGCCAACACGGTGCGTCGCTGTAAGATTATAGGTAGAAGGATGTGTTCAGCCACAAATCAAAGAAATTCGTCCCTGAAGTTTCATTCTTTACCTCTTATTATTTGTACAAAGCTTTGAAGATATTACTAAAGGTCAAATACTTCGTACAAATAAGTACATATAAAACCCTCTGCCTTCATTATGAGTCTTCCATAACCTTACTTTATCAACCACGTTTGGCTTGGGCTACCGCCACTCACCGCCTTCTATATTTCTCTTGTATTAAAGTTACTCAATTATTACTTTATTGTTGTTGTTTGTTTAGGGGCTTTGCAACATCGTGGTCATGTATCCCCGTGTACTTGGGTGTGTGTAGATCTCGTCTGCTAACCTGTGTCACTGTAATGTCTGTATTAGTGTGTAATCGAGATAGGATTCGGCTAGTAAGCAGCCGTGGCCTTAAGTTCGGTACCATCCCAGCATTTTCCTGGAGTAGAAGCGGGAAACCACTCAAAACCGATTCCAAGATGGCTGCGGTAGGAATCGATCCTACCTCTACACAGTTTTGCCTAACGAGGCTGAGTGTACACCGTTCTAGCCCTCAGAGCAGAATAACATTTCTTGGCAGAACCGGGAATCTAACCCGGGCCTCCGCGGTGACAACCAAGATTGCTAGCAACAACGCAATGATCGGACTACGTTTTGTTACACTGTGCATATGGCCCGCGGCCAAACGACTAAGTCAATTAGTGGCCCTGCATGAGAAACTGTTTGGATAGCCCTGCATTACAAGACGATGATAATGTTACGTGACACCCCCTAGTGGCACCTTTGTTAACTGGATTACGGTGGGTAGGAAGCACAACACCAATTACTGCTTAAAGAAATAATTAACTTTATTGCGGCCAGAAGGATACAGCACTCTTCAGTAAATACAAGCAATTATTACCTTACTCCAGTTTCCTTACGGCGAGAACACTTCCCCTTTCACTTGTCAACAGACCACAGTCCGGTCCCTTACGCTAGCTGGAAATAGCTGCACCCAGCCTGTCACCGTACTACACACTGTTTCACAATGTAGCACAATCACTTCTGTCGCACTGGAAATAAACACACTCGCTCAAGACACAGTTCCTCTGTAGGAGTCTCACTTCCCCGCTCCACTAGGGATTTCGCAAGTCACCACACTTCTGTCGCTCAGGATAATCGCTCACACTAGCTCGTATAACACAACAACAAACACTGCTTGACAGGTCGCACTTATATAGCAGGCCGGTGACTCTAAATGCTTCTAGATCCATCCAGGGTTCACGGCTTCTCGAGGTTTCCATCGCTGGTCCAGTCACGAATATTCTGGACTATCCCTTTGTCCTAGTAGCCCTGTTGCATAAGGCGCACGCAATACAGGAGGCAGGGCACAGCCCAGCCCTGGGGCAGTTGTGACTCATGCGGCGAGTGATGACACAAACTCACAGCCGTAACACCACCCCCTTCCTAAAAAGGCTGATCGTCCCGATCAATCATTGGTCCGTCTGTGTCCCTCCGTAGGCTGCCAGGCGATCTCGATGCACGATCTTCTTCTTCGGCCTCGGGCTCCGCTGGATCCTGTAGACGACATCGTTGATCCGTTTCATGACTCGGTACGGGCCCTCCCAGGACTTCTGCAGTTTGGGTGACAGGCCTTTCTTCCGTAATGGGTTGAAGAGCCAGACCAGGTCGTCCTCGTGGAATCCTCCGGCATCCGTCTGCTGGTCGTATCGGGTCTTCATTCGGGTGGTCTCGATCCGCAGTTTCCTCCTCGCGAACGCGTGCACGTCCTCCAGTTGGTCGACCAGTTCTAGACAATACTGGCTTACCGGGATCGGATCATTCCCAGGTCGGCCGAAGGCAAGATCGACAGGTAGACGGAGCTCCCTCCCAAACATGGCCCGAGCTGGTGTGCACCCGGTGGCTTCATGCACGGCGGCGCGGTAGGCCAGGAGAAATAGTGGAAGATGCTTATCCCAATCCCTCTGGTGCTCGCTGACAACTATTCGTGGTTCTCGATGGTGCGATTGAATCGCTCTACCATCCCGTCGGACTGAGGGTGTAGCGGCGTTGTCCTTGGGTTCCGGATTCCCAGCAGCTGGCATAGGTTCTGGAACACCTGCGACTCGAAGTTCCTCCCTTGGTCGGAGTGCAGCTCCAGGGGTACTCCGTACCGGCTGACGAATTCCTTCACCAGGGTCTCTGCGATCGTCGCGGCTTCTTGGTTAGGGAGCGCATACGCCTCCGGCCATTTAGTAAAGTAGTCGCTGACGACTAATATGTAGCGGTTCCCTGCCTCGCTTAACGGGAATGGCCCAGCAACATCGATGGCCACTCTCTCCATGGGGCCGCCCACGTTGTAGGTCTTCAGTGGACCCCGTCGTCTTCGTCCTGGGCCCTTGCTGGCTGCGCAATCGTGGCACCTCGCGCAGTGGTTCTCCACGTCTGTTCGGCATCCGATCCAGTAGAACCGCTCTCTCAGCTTCTCCAGGGTCTTCTTTATCCCTAGGTGTCCACCAGATGATCCTCCATGAACTTCCTTCAGGACTTCCTCCGTCATAGCCTTTGGAACGACGACTTGTTCCTGATATGTCTTCCCGTCGGTGCTCTCCCAGGCGCGGCAGATGAGGCCATCCCTTACAATCAGCGAGTCCCACTGCGCCCAGTAGGACTTAAACTTTGGGCTGCAGTCACTCACAATGTTCCACCCGGGTCTGGGGACACAGGCCCCCTTCCATTCGGCTATCAGTCCCAGGTCATCATCTTCTGCTTGTGCCCGCGTGAAAGATTCGCGGCTCCAGCTCCCTTGAAGTTCCACGGTAGTCCTTCGACACTGTATCCCGGTGTTCTCCTCCCTTCGGGCACAGAAGGTGCAGTCTTCGGGGCACGGTCTCCGTGACAGGGCGTCGGCGTTTGAATGCAGCTTGCCTTTCCTGTGCTGAATCTCAAAGTTGTACTGTTGAAGCCTCTCTAACCACCGCACGAGTTGACCCTCGGGCTGCTTGAAGTTCAGGAGCCACCGCAGGGATGCATGGTCGGTCCTGATGAGAAATTCTTGCCCGTACAGGTACTTAAGGAAGTGTTCAATGGTCTTCACGATGGCGAGCAGCTCCTTCCTGGTGACGCAGTAGTTCCTTTCTGGCTTTGACAAGGCCTTGCTGAAGTAGGCCACTACTCTCTCCTCGCCGTCCACTACTTGCGACAGGATTCCCCCTATGCCAAAATCGCTGGCATCGGTATCGACGATGAACCTTGTTCCAGGTCTGGGGTAGGCCAGAATAGGCGCGGTGCACAGAGCCTGCTTGAGTTGTTCGAAGGCACTGTGGCATTCTGCTGTCCACGTGAGGAGTTGGTCCTTCTCAGTCAGTCGATGTAAAGGTTTGGCGATGTCGGCGAATCCTTTCACGAAGCGACGGTAATAAGTGCAAAGTCCCAGGAAGCTTCGTAGTTGGGACTTGTCCTTCGGAACTGGCCACTCCCTCACAGCTGCGGTCTTCTCTGGGTCGGTGCGCACCCCTTCTTCGGAAACGATATGCCCAAGGTACTGGACCCACTTCTGGAAGAGCTGACACTTCTTGGGGCTCAACTTGAGCTGGGCAGCCCGTAGCTTCAACAAGATTTCCTTCAGGTTGCTGTAGTGCTCCTCGAAGCTTCTCCCCAGAACGATGACGTCGTCTAGGTAGACCAGGCAGGTCTTCCAGTGTAGTCCCCTCAGAATGGACTCCATTAGCCTTTCGAAGGTCGCAGGGGCGTTGCACAGGCCGAATGGCATGACGGTGAACTGCAAGAGCCCGCTGCCCACAGAGAACGCAGTTTTCTCGCGGTCCTTAGGGTGGACCTCCACCTGCCAGTAGCCACTCTTCAAATCCAAGGTGGAGAACCATCTCGACCCTGATATGGTGCCCAGGGTGTCGTCGATCCGGGGTAGAGGGTAGCTGTCCTTCTTCGTGACGTCATTCACCCGCCTGTAATCCACGCAGAACCTGGTGGAACCGTCCTTCTTCTTCACTAGCACGACCGGAGAACTCCAAGGACTATGTGATGGCTCGATCACCACTTGCTCCTTCATCTCTTCTACCATCCGGTCGACTTCGGCTTGCTTGGCGAGCGGGACACGTCGGAATGGGGCCCTAATCGGTGCGCTGTCCCCAACGTCGATTCTGTGCTGGACCAAGCTTGTCCTGCCGAAGTCTTTGCTCCCCACGGAGAAGACGTCCTGGAATTCGCGTAGCAGGTCCTGAAGTTGGCGTGATTGTTCCTCGTCTAAATGGTCCTGCGATCCTTGGTACAGCTTCTTTAGTTCTTCTGGCAGTGTGCGTCTTCTTCGGTTGTCCGTTTGCAGGTGTCCGTCCGTCGTATCTGTGATGCGGGCAATCCAGGTAACGGGCTCGCAGACTCCTAGGTTGGTGTCCCAGTGAACCGTAATGTCGTAGTCGTTCAGGTTGGACAGGCGGACGTAAGGCCGAGACGTCGTGTTGATGAGAGTCTTGGCAACTAGCAATCCTTTTGTCTGAATGTCCTCATATTTTGGCTCGATGACAGCCGCCACTCCCTCAGCAGTTCCGTCGACAATTACGGCAGCGCTGACCTCCGTCCTGGCGGGAACGATGACGTCTTCTCTCAGCCTTACTCGTCGTGCGGTGATGGACTCGTGCGCAGGTTGCAAAGCAAGTTCCTCACCTCCGAAGTGCAGAGTGTTGGTACTCAGATCCAAGATGATGTTGTTCTGGTCCAGGAAGTCCAGTCCGATGATCACTTCATTTGATACGTCAGCCACAAGCACTGAATGCTTTATCGCCCGTCGACCAATGACGAACTCCAGTGATGCTTCGCCATGTACCGGTGCGGTCTCTCCGGTCGCGGTTATTAGCTGGCGGTTCCTTTGTGTGGGTTGAACTCTCCACTTCGGGATCACGGTGGGACTGACGATGGTCCTCGATGCTCCCGTGTCGATTAGCATGGGCCAGCTCTCTCCGTTGACGACTCCGTCGACCATCAGGCTGCTATTATCCCTCCGTAACTGCGTCACAAGAACTTGGACTGCCGGGGCTCGACGACTGTCACAAGCCAACCTTTGCCCCCCTAGGCTGGCTGATACTTGCTTTACTGGGCCGCGCGGTTTTTCTACGACTGATTGTCCCGACGGAAACCCTTGGCGGCGGCGATCACCGCAGTCCTTGCTCAGGTGGCCTCTCTTACGGCAGGTCCAGCAGGTCGGTAGTCCTCCTCCGGGCCGCCTCTCCGGATGTCCTTCGGCTACGTTTTTGTTGGTGGTACTGCGATTCTTGAAGAAACGGCTCAGCGCCTCCATCAATTCGTCGGCCAGGGGCTTGGTCTCGTTGGTTTTTACTGGTTCGTCGACGTCCACTTGACGCACCCGCGCGTGCATTCTGGATGCCTGTTTTGCCGTCTCGAACTCAAATGCGTGGCTCAGCGCATCTGTCAGGGTCTTATTGCGCGCGAGTCGCAGCGCCTGTTGAGTCTCCGAGTCCCGTAGCCCGTCGGTGAAAGTCTGCGTCGCTATCTGCTCCAGAATGTCGGCCGGCGCTGTTGGGTAAGCGAGCCTTACGAGGCGTGCGATGTCCATCTCGAACTCCTGCAGGGTTTCCGCGTTCTTCTGTACCCGGGTCCGGAGCTGCATCTGGTAGGCCTGCTGAAGATGGCTATCTCCATATCGGGACTCCATATGGGCGATCAGTGAAGCGTAGTCCTGGGATCCAGTCGGGATGGCCTGAAGGACGTTAAGGGCGTCCCCTCTCAGCGCTACAATGAGAGCTGTAGCCTTTTCCGTGTTGTTCAAGTTGTTTATTGAACAGGCTGCCTCGAACTGACGTAAATAGGTGCTCCACGGGACCTTTCCGTCGAAGGTTGGGGGCGTCACTCTGCTCTGTCCCGTTCCTGATATTCCCGGTGTACCTGTGGGCGGGCGTTGGCACAGCACGGCAACTTCCTCTCGTAGAGCTTTGAATTTCTCGTCCACCCCCGTCAGTGGGCGTTGGCGCAGCTCGGCAACTTCCTTTTGTAAGGCGTTGAATTTCTCCTCCACCCCCATCAGCGGGCGTTGGCACAGCTCGGCAACTTCCACTTGTAAGGCGTTGAATTTCTCCTCCACCCCCATCAGCGGTCGTTGGCACAGCTCGGCAATTTCCACTTGCAAGGCGTTGAATTTCTCCTCCACCCCCGTCAGTGGGCGTTGGCGCAGCTCGGCAACTTCCTTTTGTAAGACGTTGAATTTCTCCTCCACCCCCATCAGCGGGCGTTGGCGCAGCTCGGCAACTTCCACTTGTAAGGCGTCGAACTTCTTTTCCACTGCCGTGACTTCCTCACGCAGACCCAGTTCTAATTTCTTCAGGTCCTGTGTCAACTTATTCTGACCGTCTTCCATCTTCTTCTGGCCGTCCTCTATCCTCTTCAGGTCCTCCGCTAGCTTATTTTGACCGTCTTCCATCTTCTTCTGGCCGTCTTCTAGTTTGGCAGTTAGGTCCTCGGCTAACTTCTTCTGGCCGTCTTCTAGTTTGGCAGTTAGGTCCTCGGCTAACTTCTTCTGGCCGTCCTCCATCTTCTTCTGGCCGTCCTCCATCTTCTTCAAGTCCTCCGCTAACTTATTTTGACCGTCTTCCATCTTCTTCTGGCCGTCTTCTAGCTTATTCTGGCCGTCTTCTAATTTGGCAGTTAGCTCCTTGGTTAAATTCTTCTGGCCGTCCTCCATCTTGGTTTCCATGCCATTTAACTTTTCTAGCAATGCTGCCAATTTCTCCTCCATTTTAGTTGTTTGTCTTGTAAAGGGCATGCACTCACAGGAAAATTAGAGAAAATGACCTGCTCGGGTTTTGAAACCAGGACCGTCAGGTGTTGTGCTTGAGTTCGTAATCCGGCTTCTGACACCAGTTGTTACGTGCCACCCCTAGTGGCACCTTTATTAACTGGATTACGGTGGGTAGGAAGCACAACACCAATTACTGCTTAAAGAAATAATTAACTTTATTGCGGCCAGAAGGATACAGCACTCTTCAGTAAATACAAGCAATTATTACCTTACTCCAGTTTCCTTACGGCGAGAACACTTCCCCTTTCGCTTGTCAACAGACCACAGTTAATCCTCTTCGCTAATGAGTCCGGTCCCGTACGCTAGCTGGAAATAGCTGCACCCAGCCTGTCACCGTACTACACACTGTTTCACAATGTAGCACAATCAATTCTGTCGCACTGGAAATAAACACACTCGCTCAAGACACAGTTCCTCTGTAGGAGTCTCACTTCCCCGCTCCACTAGGGGTTTCGCAAGTCACCACACTTCTGTCGCTCAGGATAATAGCTCACACTAGCTCGTATAACACAACAACAAACACTGCTTGACAGGTCGCACTTATATAGCAGGCCGGTGACTCAATAAATGCTTCTAGATCCATCCAGGGTTCACGGCTTCTCGAGGTTTCCATCGCTGGTCCAGTCACGAATATTCTGGACTATCCCTTTGTCCTAGTAGCCCTGTTGCATAAGGCGCACACAATACAGGAGGCAGGGCACAGCCCAGCCCTGGGGCAGTTGTGACTCATGCGGCGAGTGATGACACAAACTCACAGCCGTAACAATAATGATGATGATGATAGGCGTTGTTTTAAGGGCCCTAGGTTATCGGCCCTTAATGGTTTGGGTGATAGTGAAAATGAAGGATGATCAAATGAGACCAACAACTATAACTAGGTTTAACTACAGACTTACAAACTAGAAGAGGAAATGGGAAACACATAAAGGAGAAGGCAAATAAAGGACTGGAAGAAAAGAAATACCCTCAACACTCAAATAATGAGAATTGAGGGATTTGGAAGGAAGGAGAGCCGAGAAAGTTAGAGAAGAAAGGGAAAGAGGAGAGGGCCCGCCCCAAATTCAGTGGAAACAGGGGAAAGAATGAACCCAGCTAATGAATCCTTCGGGGTCGCCAACTCCCAAACTCCCCAGCCGTGAGCCCTTGAAGGTGTATCACTATCAAGGGTGCCTTGAGCGGAAGGCAGTAGATATCATGAAAAGAAAAAGAAGGCTGACCCCTCGAAGAATGAGGGATGAGAAAAGATATGACAAGGGCCAATTAAGGCAGGAAACTGAAAGACCTCCTGGGCCATGGATACCCTAATACTGTCGGGGTCGAACAAGTGTTGACCAAAGGAGGCCGATAGGAAAGATAACTTAAAGGAGCCCGGCACAAGTAAGTGGAAGCAATGCCGGACTCAGCTGGGGCTCCCGTGGTCTCCAACCCATGTCCAACTAGATGTGAGCCCCTGGGGGGGGGGGGGTCACCCTGGATCCAGCCAATAACCAGCAACAAGCTACGAGAACCAAAGTACTTTTTATTAAAATTCTGTTTTAGCATAAGGAATGAATTGAATTCCCGCTGTTTAAATATTAATTTCAGAATGTAGTCAATCTAATAAATTGATTTTACTTCCATCAAAATTTGTAAAATATTTTTTTAGAAAAGAGAGTTTAATAAGAAATATGTGGATGTAATTCAATGTTGGCACGGCACGGTATCGCCTCTCATATCCGCAAGGCACAAGCATACGGCCGGTGATCTTGCTTGCATCAATTTCGTTCAGCATCGCTACCGTTCACTCCAGCAATTATTACAATGTTATTTAACGAACCGAGAATGGCTTGTGACTATAAGCTCATATAACCACATTATACCGCCTGGTCATCACGCTGGGATGTACTAAATCAATGCTAGATAGACAGAAAGTGGTAATTCATCGGGGTATTGGCATGGCCTCACACTTGACCGCGCACTTTTCACACACACATTTAAAAAAAAGGTTACTGATTACTTTTTCATGAAAAATAAAAGAGAGGAGAGTTCCTTAAAAAAAGGGGAAAAAAACAGGAAGTACTTAAACATTCAGGAATTAAGTTAGCAGGATTCAAGAGAATTGAAGGTTTTAAAGCAGTGTTTCTCAACCGGTATGCCACGCAGTGTGCCACGAGATTAGCTGAGTGAGCCACGATACTTCTGAGGGTTTATGATCTTGCTAAGTGAAATAATTTCACTGAATATTAAAAGAAATAAAAACAGAATATATTGTATAGTAATGTTCCAGACTTAACTTACCGGTATTTACAGGTTATTTCTTTGTATTACGTCTTACAACAAGTTTGATTTATCAGTGAGAAATCTCGACCGGTCGCTTCATAGGGAAAAGTTCAAATCGTGATGGAATTGAAGACTAACACACCCATTTCCTGGTCAACTAAGAGAATTTTCTCACGTTTCTTGTTCTTTATGTTGGTTAGTGCCGAAAATCTCAGCTCGCACAAGTAGCTTTCACTGCTATTACTGAGTACTCTTTCTCCGTAAAGAGCCAAAACTTGGTAATTGGTAGTTCACCATATTTCTGTTGATGTGTTCGGTCTGTCTGAAGTTTTGCAAGCTGCTCTTCTTCCTCCAGAGAAAGGTTGGTGGTGAATTCTGGAGACATAGCATAAACATAAAGAAAAGTAACACATTAACCGGGCAATGCATACACGTGTGAAACTAAAAATCAACCAGATCACAAACTGCTTTAGGACTGCGTGTCTACAAGCAATCAGAGTTGCCAACCTCTCAAACCTAAAAATCCCAACTTCCCACTCAGAATGTCCCTTTTCAACAGAAAATATCCCACGTAAAAATTTATTTTGTTCATAAAAAATGAATAATGAATAAAAAATGTGCTCCCGAGCCTCGATAATGAGTTTTTAATTGCGGTAAAATCGATTTTAACGAAACACAAAACTGTCTTGTAATATCATTATCATACACTTCAACATTCACTTAATACCCGTTTTTATTCATTTAAAGATTGAGATGTTTATCTTTCCCTGTATAAGTCTTTGAAATAAAAAAACTAAGATTTCACAAAAACACAAAACATAAGTTTCACACAAAAGTGTCAGTTATCGTTCAAACGGCAGTTGGCGATTGTAATGTAGGCCTAATACTCTACTTCCGTGGCAGGTTTACTTTTATCCTATTGGCATATATGAATCGTACCTATTGTCCACGTGCAAACGATTCTTTTATGACATCGGCTAAATATCCCAAATTCACCTTACTTTTTGAAAAAATAAAACCTTTATCCCTTTCCTAAAAATATTTGTCTAAATGTCCCACAATTTGGGACAAATCCCACGGGTTGGCATCACTGCAAGCAACTGACTGGTGAAGGCAAGCTCAGCACCCTAGCACATTGTTATCGTGAACACAAGAAAACGCTGAGAACAATGGTTTAAGGTGTCGCTTACTGAATAGTTGAACAAAACAGTTCAGTTTCTTAAAATGCTCCACCTCACAAACTACTGATTCAAGGAAATGGAAATTTATCAACATTTACTGAAAAGGCTTTATCATTCACTGATACCAAAATTATGTTTTGAAAACAAAATATTAAGCAAACTGTACATTTATGACCTAACTATTGAAGTTAAAGGGTTGAAATTTAATACAATTGAAGAAGATTTCATGGCTTGCAATCCAAATTAGAATAATGATTCTAGTGCTTCAAAAGTTTTATGAGTAAATTTTTTTTGATAAATTTTAAAAGTTTTGAAGCAATTACATTTTTTTGAAGTTTCATAAATACTGTAACCATCACGCTAGGTCAGATTAATTCGCATATGCACATAAAGATACTGTGAACATTTCAAGTAGATCGATGCAGTAATTAATTTCTGAAGTAATGTACCTTATTTGCCTAAAGAAAAAAGGGGTAAGAAGGCTTCGGTGTCGTAGTTGGTGGCTTGCTGAGCTTCTATGCCCAAGATCGCGGGTTCAAACCCGGCCGAAGACGTCGGAATTTTTAAGAACGTTAAAAATCTGTCAGTATGCCTTCCTTTGGAGGGGAAGTAAAGATGGCGGTCCCATGTCGTAGGTTTATGGCATGTTAAAGAACCTTCCACTAATTACACCTGTGTGAAGCTAATTTATATACAGGTTAAACATTTGACTAACGTTCATTAGTTCCCACGTTCGTCGTCAGGAGCCGAATGCAGTGGCATCTGGTAACTAAGTTCTGAACTACTTGGTCGTTGATGCTGGCGTTTGGCGACAAAAGTAGGAACTACTTGAAAACCTTCAATGTTTGCAGTCCTTACTTGAATTAAAACAGATACACTCTCTAATGCAGTCATCACAATTGACACCGGTTATCAGGCAGATTCTACACACACCCAAAGTACACGGGGCTACATGACCGCGTTGTCACAGCCCCTAAACTGAGGAACCAACCAAACAACCAAAGTTGTAAGAAATGGCTGTCAAAGAAATGTCTGCAAAGGTGGATGAATAAAGATTTTGTACGTGATTGCCAATGCTTCTAAAACCCTTATCCCAAAAACAGATTAACATTTTTGTTCCAAACTAACTTCTTGAGATATTTCAATAGGATATGCTGAGAACCCAAAGTTGAATTAACCGAAATCCCAGTTAGATCCACCTAAAGGGACTCTGGAATGTCTTGTATTGCCCATACTAATTTCAAACTTTTCATTTACCTTTTTCTCAGGAATTATGAACAGGTGCTAATCGAATGTCTTAAGAGATGTTACTCAAAACTCACTCCATATTTTGACACAGGCGTTTAAAAAAAAAAATTATTTTTGCATTTTCATGAATCTTTTCAGAAGTTGCATAATTTTACCAGCACTTTCATGAGCATTTCCATGTGACAAAATTAAACTGAAGAGAACTAAGCAAACGGCTGGGCCATAAAGAGAAGGTATTGCTCACCGGGCCCCACTAATAACCCAATAACTTCTATATCCTCAAGGCGGGACCGTAGGCTCGTGAATTTCCTTCTTTCCATTTTTATTATAATATACTTTAAACCTTGGAATAATTACGCAGAATATAGGTTACGACCAAATAGAGAGTTATATTTGAAATGTGAAAAATTAACTGATGTAATGAGAAAGAGAAGATTACAGTTTTTGGGCACATTTCTGTACCTGAGAACCAGACTAACGTAAGTCACATTATGCCAACTTTTCAGGAGAGCATAAAAACTGTAGAAAATGAACTATATGTCTGACTGCATAGCTAACACTTGAATTAGACAGCAAAAAAAACTATTGGTATTCTTAAAGTTATATATTTCCTTTAGAATTAACGCAAAATTCAGTCAGGACTGGACTTACGTTTTTTTGGCTGTACTTATGAAATCGTTTTAGGACTTAAGACTGGACTTGCGTTATATTGGCTGTACTTATAAAACCAGGTTTAGGACTTAGCACTATGACAAGGTGTGTTAATGGGACTTGTGTTTTAATGTATTCTTAACGCTTCAGAACCACAATAACGTAAGTGGATTTAAGTTTGTCTGGCTCAATCATAGGTTGGGACTTACGTTCTTACAACCCTTAGTTAATACAAAACGCGATGTTTCACCGGACTTAAGTTGTAATGGCTTAATGTAGAATCAAATTCTACATACAATGATGTAATAACCTGAAAATCGTAATTTATGGACTTACGTTCGTCTGGTTCTTAGGTACAGATTTATAGAATGGAAAATAGTAGACTAACTAAACAGATCTTCAACTTACTGACTAGTTACAAATCCAAATCCACGGTTCATTGAAATTGACAAAGATTTGACAAACGCCAATATTCAGACAGACGCATTAGCATACAGATAACTCTTCAGAGAAGCCATTCAAAAGGCAAAATTTCAAGAAAGGAAGAAACACACAACTCGCAGAAAGTGGACTCAAGAGGAGAAAGATCGTCACTCTAGAAGGAAGAAAGAAATTTGGAAACAACGGAAATTGAATACAATGGACAATAGCCAACGTTGATTCATCGTACCCTCCAAATGGGTTATTCGAAAGAAGAAGATACTTTAAACCGAGTAGCCTCGTAATGCAATGCGGATCAAAAACAGCCAAATTTAAGCTACCACCATCACGGCTACCATGAACGTCATTTAGGTGTATGTCAGAGAATAAATAAATACCGCTGTCGATTATGAAATGTGTGGCTCGCTGAACAGCAGTGTGGTGATTATGACGACTATTAACATGTGTACCTTACTCCAAGATTTTGTGTTCAAAATGAACGATGATGCTGCCTGAATCTAAAATTGAAACGAACAAGAGGCTGATGTAAACATTGACCAGTGCATGAAAAGCTTTGAAGCCATTTTATCAGTGTTGCCAACACAAACTGTCAGTCAGCCTATAGCTCTTCAGTCGGTCAACACGAATTAATATACAATGTATGTAATACACAGGGTGATTACAAATGATTCATCAGATTTTGACGACTTATGGCGTCAAATATATAATGCCCACCCATCTGTACTAATAAGTAATAACCAATCGAAAGAGCATACTTTAAAGTTTTGCTAAAGTCACTCCAGGTTTCATTGTGACTCACCAGGTGGCAGGGTGATAACAGTTTGCAAAATGGCGACTAATGAACAGAAAGCATTTTGTGTGTTGCAATATGAGAAGAAGAATCCATCAGTACCGCGCAGGGGTCACCAACGCACTAAAACATTCCTCCCTTCGGAGGGGAAGTAAAGCCGGCGGTCCCATGTCATAGATTTATGGAATGAAAAAGAACCTTCCACTAACTATGCCTGTGGAAGCTAAAATTTGTAGGTTAGTTTGATAACTCTATATTAGTTCCAACGTTCGCCGCCAGATGCTGACTGCGATGACATTTAGTAGCCACGTTCGGAGCTAGGTGTCTTGGGTGGTAGCATTTGGTAGCAAAAGTAGGAACTACTTGAAAAAATTAATCGTCTGCAGTCCTTCTACCTGAATCACAGATAACACACACTAATACAGCCATCACAATTAACACTGGTTATCAGACAAATTCTACATACGCCCAAAGTACACGGGGCTACATGACCGCGTTGTCGCAGCCCTTAACCCTTTTTAGGTCCTTGGGATACTATCTTCCCACCATGTATTTATAGAACGGTGTTAGGGAGAGAATCTTCCCACCCTTTCCATTTCAAGCAGTTCCACATGCATGCAAGGGCTAGCTGCACAGAAATATTGAAAACCCATTAATTTCATGTATACTGTCATCAGAAACCAAAGGTGGGAAGCATATATCCCAGTGGTCTCCACAGTGCACTTGCTCGCCAGTTTGGTTGTGTTGAGTGAATGCAATGCATTGTTTTACAGAAGAAGGTGTCTTTATTGAAGATAAGAGATTTGTAAACGTTGGTAAATAACTGAAATACAATGTTAATACTGGTTTTGGTCCCTTGAGTAAATATATATCAGCTAGAATGGAAATACTTATCCTGCTCAGGGTGTTTGCCGTAGAATAGCAGATTTTAAAATTAATTTTCTGTGTTCTTAGTAAATACTATTTTGAAATTATATTCGAATATACTAACTTTCAACATTCCAAAATCACTTTTATATTTTTTGTGCAGTTTTCGGCAAAGATGATATAGGTCACTGACCTTGTGTTGCGTGGGAGTTACGTTTTTTTTTTAAATTATAGCGCGTGATGGGTGTTTTTATATATTATATCCTGTGAAATAAACCTCAATATTGAGTGATAAACACATTATCATGATAATTAGGAGGTGGGACATTATTACCCCATTGCTCATTTAAGAAAACATACCGTCGGGTGTGGGCAGTGGGATAATAATTTCCCACCCCATATTTCATAAAATAGAATCCATACCCATAAAATTGTTGCATATTTCTACTCATCTATCACCCCCAATTGCAAATGTGCAAAAAAAAGCCCTATAAAGGGTTAAACTAAGGAACCAACCAACTAACCAATCATTATAGTCTATCTAGATTGTTTTTCAATTCAGAGCATATTCAAAGCGGCGCAACACGAGCCTGAATCCTTTCTACCATATTCCCTCTCACAGTCAGATCTGTACTATTACAGTAACGGAGGAATTCATAACATAGTAACTTGTCGAAATAAAAAATAAATCAGGATAGAATATTGCACTTTTGCTCCGGAATATCAGACGAGATGTCAGTGTCACTTGACCTCCCTTTCCTCTCTCGATATCGGAATCGCGATCACCCAAGGTCGGCCAAGCTACTGCTCCATATGGCGCTAGAATTATTAAAAGCCTGGCACCTTGTTCCTCCCTCGCTCTATATTATCTCAATATTTTACGGGATTTTCGAGTGTACTATCGGATATTTCTCTTGCTTCGGCTCACAACGTTCAATACCGATATCTCACGCAGTAGTTTCACCAAAAGCTTCTACAAACACATGATTCGCAACGGTGCTTTTAAAGAACAGGACAGCGGCTTCGGTGGCGTAGTCAGTAGCATGCTGAGCTGCTATGCACAAGATAGCGGGTTCAAACCCGGCCGAAGCCGTCAGATTTTTTATGAGCGTTAAAAATCCCTCAGTATGCCTTCCTTCGGAGGGGAAGTAAAGCCGGCGGTTCCATGTCATAGATTTATGGCATGTTAAAGAACCTTCCACTAATTACACCTGTGTGAAGCTAAATTGGATAGGTTAAGAATGTAAGCAACGCTCTTAGGTTTCTACATTCGTTGCCAAGAGCCGACTGCGGTGGCGTCTAGTAGCTAAGTTATGAACTTGGCCTAGTAGTCGTTGACGGTGGCGCTTGGCGGCAAAAGTAGGAACTATTTGAAAAATTCTAAGTTGCAGTCTGTACTTAAATTGAAAAACAGATAACACACACTAATCCAGTCATCGCAATTAACACCGGTTATCAGACAGATTCTACACACACCCAAAGTACACGGGGCTACATGACTGCGTTGTCACAGCCCCTAAACTTAAGAACCAACCAACGAAAGAACAGGACATTTGTGTCACAAATACTGCCAGAACTTCCTTCCGTCTTTCTAAACTGTTTCTAAAACAAAGTTTGGAAACCTTGTTCACTCGCGAGGCCTTTCACAAAGATGTGAGTGCAGAACCCTGATCTTATAATGGAGAGGAGTTTAATTTCTACTGTAAATGGTGTTTGAATAGAGAAGGATTTAACCGTAATGTTAGCAGGCACGTCACCACAAACAACGCATTGTAGACAGTCCTAAATAATAATAATAATAATAATAATAATAATAATAATAATAATAATAATAATAATATCGTATGGCCTCGGGTGCCGGGTGCAAGCTTTGTTATTTGACACCCAGACGGTAGCTTGCATGTTGAATTTCGTTGTTCCTTGAGTCAAGAAGGTTAGATATCCAAGCTCCTTGAACACTATAGCGCTTTCTAGTAGAGAAATGAGGAACTTTGTGTTGGCGGAAACTCCCGAGATTAATTTTGCCATTATGAGCTGACAATCTATACAGAAACCAGACCGCAGTCATTCGAGCTGAAGGACATGAGAGAGAAGCTGATAATCAGAAAGGTGTTAGGCAAGGCTGCAACTTATCACCCATACTTTTCAATCTTTACATTGAACAAGCAATGAAGGAAATTAGAGAGAAATTTAAAGTGGGAGTGAAGATTCAAGGAGAAATAATTTCTACTCTGAGATTTGCTGATGACATCGTCATCTTGGCCGACAAGCCTGAGGATTTGAATGAGTTTTTGAATGGTATGGACTCCGTCTTACGGAAAGAATTCATGATGAAAATTATTAAATGTAAAACAAAAATACTGGAATGCAGCCGAAATAAATCAGAACCCTCTATGGAGATCAAATTGGCAGGTGAAAAGCTGAAAGAAGTAGGAGGCTTCTGTTACTTTGGAAGCAGAGTAACCAGTGATGGACGAAGCAAAGAGGATATAAAAAGTTGGTTGGCTCAGGCAAAGAAAGCATTTCTATCAAAAAAGGAATCAGTTGACATCGAATATAAATTTAGGTATTAGGAAGTCATTTTTGAAAGCCTTTGTCTGGAGCGTGGCGCTCTATGGAAGTGAAACTTGGACTATTGGTGCAGCAGAAAAGAGGAGAATTGAAGCATTTGAAATGTGGTGTTACCGGAGAATGATGAAGATCAGATGGGTAGATAGGGTTACAAACGAAGAGGTATTAAGACGAGTGGGAGAGGAGAGATGTTTCTGGCGACAGCTAATGAAGAGAAGAGATAGGTTGGTGGGTCACATACTAAGACACCCAGGAATAGCAAGCTTAGTTATGGAAGGAAGGGTCGAGGACAAGAACTGTAGGGGTAGACCAAGGTTAGAATATGTTAAACAGATTGTCTCGGATGTAGGGTGTGGTAGCTATGTAGAGATAAAACGATTAGCTCAGCACAGGGAGGCATGGAGGGTTGTATCAAACCAGTCAAAAGACTGAAGACTCAAACAACAACAAAGTATGACTTTTAGTGCCGGGAGTGTCCGAGGACACTGAGTCTGTAGCTGCTTCCAGCTGACACCCTTATTAGGGTGAGCTATATGTTCCGTTCAATTTCAAAAAAGTAAGTTCCAACTTTCTCCACCAGATATCAATGGTACCTAGTGGTGAACGTTGGAACTTTGATAGAGCGTTCTGACGAAATCTAACCTAACAAATTTAGCTTTACACAAGTTTAGTTTGTGAAAGGATCTTTTACATGCCATAAATCTATGACATGGGACCGCCGGCTTGACTTCCCCTCCGAAGGTAGGCATACTGAAGGATTTTTAACGCTCCTAAGAAATCCGACGACTTCGGCCGGGTTTGAACCCGCTATCTTGGGAACAGCAGTTCAGCATGCTACCGACTACGCCACTGAAGCCGATATAATAATAGTAATAATACTCGCTTTAAGTTCAATGACCACATCAATAAAGTTAGTGAAAAATGTATTAAATTAATAAACGCATTATCAAAATCGGCTAGAATAGAATGGGGTCTAAAACACCAGGCTTTGGAAACAATTTATAAAGGAGCAATATTGCCAATGCTGTTATATGCTGCTCCGATCTGGATTGAATCCCTGGAAAAGAAATGTAATATGATTAAATACGTGAGAGTGCAAAGACTTATTCTCTTGAGAATAGCAAAATCGTACCGCACTGTATCTCATGAGGCACTGTGCATTATTACAGGAATTACTCCTATAGATATAATGGCTAAAGAGATTGTTACTCTATACAAAATCAAGTCAGGAAAAGCAACTATGAACTATGTCATTGACCACCCCGAAAAACCTATGAGATGGCTCCATCCAGCCTATTTTCCTGGTACCGAAGATCCAAGAATAGCATTGAATGAATATATCCAATGGAAAATTTACACAGATGGAAGCAAAAGTGAAGAAGGAGTGGGAGCTGGCATAGCTATATTCAGATTGCACGAATTAGTAGACCAATTGAAATATAGACTGCAAGACAACTGTTCGATTAATCAGGCGGAGCAATTAGCTATACTTAAATCTCTGGAGTTCTTAGATACTACTAGGACAGAGGATGATGAAGATCAGAAAGTAATTATTTACGCAGATAGTAAAATAGCAATTGACTCCATTGCGGACTTCAGAAACCAGAACGAACTAATTGAGAATATAAGGAGGACTACAGCTATTCTAAAAATTAAACAAGTAGTTCCGTGAAGAACTATACAGCCTATTTTCATATATCCTACTTATATTAACTGCCACTATCAACATACACAATTTCAGTTTGATTGCTGTAATAGATTCGTAGATATTGAGAACCGACTAAATATTTCGGATGGTCGCCATGTTGGATTTTATATATGTAGGTCCTAGAGTTATGTACTGTTACATGCAGATTATTGTGAACGTGTAGTATTCAAACTTCAATCGCATAATTAGGACACAAGAAAAATCAAGGAGATTTAAAAATTTTTCACAGCTGCCATCTTGAGGTTATGGAAACAATTGAAATAAATTAGATGCCACTGGATTAACATTCGTATAAAGATTTACTGTACCAAGTTTCACTGCACGCGGATGGTTAAATTGCGAGAAACGTCCATGTGAATATTTATAAGTCGCGTCACCGCCATGTTGGATTTGTGATCACCAGGTTATTTAAAGTCCTATAGGTGAACTTAAGTTCATAGCCCCTATGAACATTAAAAAAAAGCAGTTTGATTGCTAAAATAGATTCGTAGATATTCAGTATCGTCTAAATATTTCGGATGGTCGCCATGTTGGATTGTTAAATGTATAGGCCATAGAGTCATGTACCATTAAAGGAAAATTATTGCGTAGGTTCATTATTCAAACTTTCACTTCGATCGCATGACTACATCACAAGAAATAAAAACTTAATTTTAAAATTCGCACTGCCGCCATCTTGAGGTTATGTAAACAATTGAACTAAATTAGATACCAGTGGATTACAATGTGTATAAATATTTCCTGTACCAGGTCTCAGTGCGCTTGGAACATTAAATCGCGAGAAAGGTCTATTTAAAATGTACAAATTCGCTTGGCCGCCATGTTCGTTTTGTAGTTAATCGGTTTTTGAAAATCTTATAGATGGACTTTCAGTAGTGCCCTTTATCTCCGTACAAAATTTTAGGGAGATACCGCTAATAGTTTCAGAGATATAGAATGCCAGTGAAATATTTCGCACATTCGCCATCTTGTGATTATGTAAACAATTGAACGAAGTTAGATGTCGGTGCATTACAATGTATATAAACATATACTGTACCAAGTTTCATTGCGTTTGGTTGGTCAAATCGCGAGAAACGTCTATTTAAAAGTCGCAAATTAGCTTGGCCGCCATGTTGGTTTTGTAGTTACCAGGTTTTCAAAAGTCACATAAGTGAACTTATAGTAGTTCCCTCTATCACCATAGAAAATGTCAGGGTAATATCGGTAATAGTTTCGGAGTTATTGAATGCTGGTGAAATATTTCGCACAGCCGCCACGTTGGATTGGTGAGTCGTAACAAAATTTGAAGGGCACGGTCGAGGTCGCCGGGAATAGTGCTATGAACTTTCCGAGTTTCATTGAAATCGCTCCTGCCGTTTAGATTTTATTAGGGGGGGACACACACACGAATCACACACACACACACACACACACACGCACACACACACGGACAAAAGGTGATCTCATAAGCCTATTTTTTCAAAATTGAAAATAGGCTAAAAATGGGTAATAAAATTTGAATGGGTTAAGGCACATACAGGTGTTGCAGGCAATGAACTGGCTGATAAAATTGCAAAGGAGGCTACAAAATTAAACGAGGTTTGTTTCGATAGAATACCCATCTCAACTTTTAAAAGAAATCTCAAAGAAGAATCAATTCATGAATGGCAGCAAAAATGGGAACAAACTTCAAAAGGCACTCTTACAAAAGAATTCTTTCCAACAGTTGCAGGTAGATTAAAATCCAAAATCACCTTCACACCTAATATGACTACAATACTGACTGGACATGGAAATATTGCTTCGTACTTACACAGACTTAAAATTATACGTAATCCCGAGTGTTCCTGTAAAAGCAGCCCTCAGACTATAGATCATATAATTTTCGTGTGCAGTGAAGTGAAAAATATTAGGCAATTCTTGATCAATAGTGTTAATAGAGATGATAACTGGCCGATTCAGAAATCTGTGCTATTAAAAAAGTATTTGAAGGAATTTTCTAAATTTGTTAATGCTCTGGATTTTCAAGCTCTAAGGAAAAACGATGAATAATATTGTTTGAAACTCAGTTTTAATTCACCGGCCGTGAAAGCCAATATACAATATTGTTTGATATTGTTAAGATTAAGTCATCTAGTAATTGAATTATTACAATGTAATTTATTTTGTTCATTTATAAAATGTAATGTAAGTGCATGTAGTACTACTTATGTAGTGTGGAGCATGCAGAGAGTATGAACAATAAAATAAAATAAAAATTAGTAATAATAATAATAATAATAATAATAACAGCTGATAGGCTACACGCACATACCGTGTTTATGTATTATTGGAAAAGACGGGCAGGCAATCGATCTCAGCGATTGACTGACTCACCGAATGGCTAACCCTCGTATGACCTGAGCTAGCAGATACTTATTGAAGAAACGACGTTTTTACTGAACCGGTTGAACGAGGTTTGATAGTGAATGTTGATGAATGTTAGTACGTATGACTGCGCTAGGATAATACTGTATTTGGGAAATGAAATGTCATCGTTATTTTTCTTCTTGTTTCGTTTCGGTCAACGTACGGACCACGCCATTGCAATTGTTTCCTTTTAGCTTTAAAATGAATCCAGTGTTCTTTCATTCGTACACGGTGTTATTCCTTCCTCTCTTTAGTCCCAGCCTTTTCAGTTTTCAGCGACGGCTTTTTTAGCCTATTTTCAATTTTGAAAAAATAGGCTTATGAGATCACCTTTTGTCCGTGTGTGTGTGCGTGTGTGTGTGTGATTCGTGTGTGTGTCCCCCCGCTAATAAAATCTAAACGGCTGGAGCGATTTCAATGAAACTCAGTAAGTTCATAGCACTATTCCGGGCGACCTCGACCGTGCCCTTCAAATTTTGTTACGACTCACCAATCCAACATGGCGGCTGCGCGAAATATTTCACCAGCATTCAATATCTCCGAAACGATTACCGATATTACCCTGACATCATGTATGGTGATAAAAGGAACTACTATAAGTTCTCTTATGTGATCTTTGAAAACCTGGTAACTACAAAACCAACATGGCGGCCAAGCGAAGTTGCGACTTTTAAATAGACGTTTCTCGCGATTTATCCAACCAAACGCAATGAAACTTGGTACAGTATATGTTTATATACATTGTAATGCACCGACAACTAACTTCGTTCATTTGTTTACATAACCACATGATGGCGGATGTGCGAAATATTTCACCGGCATTCTGTATCTCTGAAACTATTAGCGGTATCTCCCTGAAGTTTTGTACGGAGATAAAGGGCACTACTGGAAGTCCATTTATACGACTTTAAAAAAACGGTTATATACAAAACAAACATGGCGGCCAAGCGAATTAGAAAATTTGAAATAAACCTTTCTCGCGATTTAATGCTCCAAACGCACTGAAATCTGGTACAGGAAATATTTATACACATTGTAATGCACTGGTATCTAATTTATTTCAATTGTTTACATAACCTCAAGATGGCGGCTGTGCGAATTTTAAAATTAAGTTTTTATTTCTTGTGATGTAGTCATGCGATCGAAGTGAAAGTTTGAATAATGAACCTACCCAATAATTATCCTATAATGGTACATGACTCTATGGCCTATACATTTAACAATCCAACATGGCGACCATCCGAAATATTTAGACGGCTCTCAATATCTACGAATCTATTGTAGCAATCAAACTGAATTTTTTATTGTTCATAGGGGCTATGAACTCAAGTTCACTTATAGGACTTTAAATAACCTGGTGATCACAAATCCAACATGGTGGCGACGCGAAGTATAAATAATCACATGGACGTTTATCGCAATTTAACCATCCGAGAGCAGTGAAACTTGGTACAGTAAATCCTTATACGAATGGTAATCCACTAGCATCTAATTTATTTCAATTGTTTCCATAACCTAAAGATGGCAGCTGTGCAAAATTTTAAAATCACCTTGTAACTTCTATTGTCCTAATTATGCGATTGAAGTTTGAATACTACACGTACACAATAATCTGCTTGTAACAGTACATAACTCTAGGACCTACATATATAAAATCCAACATGGCGACCATCCGAATTATTTAGTCGGTTCTCAATATCTACGAATCTATTACAGCAATCAAACTGAAATTGTGTATGTTGATAGTTGCAATAAGTGGGAATATGGAAATAGGCTGTATAGTTCTTCACGGAACTACTTGTTAAAAACTCCGATGTTCGAAGAGTTTTCTCTTAAGCTGGTCACGCTCCTGGATATCTTCACATGGCATTCCATTCTCGTGCAGATCTTTTTGTATCTCACCTTTGTCTTTTTCTCTTGGAGAGAAGTGAAAATAGCGCGGGTTAAACGTGTTCACGTCATTTGTGCCACGTGTCCACTAAACGTAATCCGTCTTTTCCAATTCGCGTCAGTAATTTTCGCCATATGCGCATACAAATCCTGATTATGGCATCTTCTAAACTCACAATTCTTTTTAACCGGACCGATTAATGTTCTTAAAATCTTCCTTTTTTGGTTTCTAATTTCTCCTTCATCCCTTTCTTGTTCATGGCTTTTATTATTATTTTCGTTTCGGTCGTCTAGGGACCACGAGCTAATTGCAATGCTTTGTCCTTTGCTGTTCCTTCTTCACCTCACTATGTTTCTTCTTCCTTTTCTCTTTCCCTTCCTGTCTTGGAATCGTTCCATTTTTCGCACTTTTTGCCTAAAAATATATCTGTGTGGTGTATCTTCTTTTCTGTTATTTTTTCTTTCCAAATCCTTTTTGACTTCTTAAACCCAGGTTGTTGTTGACTTCTTGGTCCACAGGAATATGAAGATCTTCTTGGTTAATCTACAGTCATCCATCCTGTACAAATGTCTAAAAAATTGTGGGGTTAGAACCCAGTTTTTCAGTGTTGCCTTAGTAAACCAGACTTTAGTGCTTTATTTATTAATTTATTTATTAATCTCATGTAATTTATTTCAGGATTAAGGCATAACCCATCTCTTTTGGGTACATTCGTGTTGACCGACTGAAAAGCACTGAACTCTTGTCCAAAAAGTAGCAATCCTCTCTTCTGTATTGTCTGTGATATGTTTTCTATTTTTAGCCTATTTTCAATTTTGAAAAAAAAATAGGCTTATGAGATCACCTTTTGTCCGTGTGTGTGTGCGTGTGTGTGTGCGTGTGTGTGAGTGTGTGTGTGTGAGGTATGTGTGTGTCCCCCCCCCCTAATAAAATCTAAATGGCTGGAGCGATTTCAATGAAACTCAGTAAGTTCATAGCACTTTTCCCGACGACCCCGACCGCGCCCTTCAAATTTTGTTACGTCTCATCAATCCAAAATGGCGGCTGTGCGAAATATGTCACCAGCATTCAATATCTCCGAAACTATTTCCGATATCTCCCTGGAACTTTTTATGGTCATAAAGGGAACTACTAGAAGTTCATCCATGTGTCTTTTGAAAAACTGGTAACTACAAAACCAACATGGCGGCCACGCGAATTTGGGACTTTTAAATAGACGTTTCTCGCGATTTAACCAACCAAACGCAATAAAACTTGGTGCAGTATACATTTATACACATTGTAATGCACCGACATCTAACTTCGGTCAATTGTTTACATAACCACAAGATGGCGGATGTGCTAAATATTTCACCGACATTTTATATCTCTGAAACTATTAGCGGTATCACCCTGAAATTTTGTACGGAGATAAAGGGCACGACTGGAAGTTCATCTATAAGACTTTCAAAAACCGGTTAACTACAAAACGAACATGGCGGCCAAGCGAATTTGAAAATTTTAAATAGACCTTTCTCGCGATTTAATGTTCCAAACGCAATGAAAACTGGCACAGGAAATGTTTATACACATTGTAATGCACTGGTATCTAATTAAGTTTAATTGTTTACATAACCTCAAGATGGCGACTGTGGGAATTTTAAAGTTAAGTTTTTATTTCTTGTGTCGTAATCATGCGATCGAAGTGAAAGTTTGAATATTGAACCTAGGCAATATTTAACCTTTAATGGTACATGACTCTATGGCCTATACATTTAACAATCCAACATGGCGACCATCCGAATTATTTAGAGGGCTCTGTATATCTACGAATCTATTATAGCAATCAAAATGAATTATTTTTATGTTCATAGGGGCTATGAACTTAAGTTCACCTATAGGACTTTAAATAACCTGGTGATCACAAATCCACCATGGCGGCGACGCGAAGTATAAATATTCACATGGACGTTTCTCGCAATTTAACCATCCGAGTGTAGTGAAACTTGATACAGTAAATACTTATACGTATGTTAATCCACTGGCATCTAATTTATTTCAATTGTTTCCATAACCACAAGATGGCAACTGAGCGAAATTTTAAAATCTCCTTGTTTATTCTTGTATCCTAATCATACGATTGAAGTTTGAATACTACACGTACACAATAATCATGATGTAACAGTACATTACTCTAAGACCTACATACAGTATATAAAATCCAACATGGCGACCATCCGAAATATTTAGTCGGTTCTCAATATCTACGAATCTATTACAGCAATCAAACTGAAATTTTGTATGTTGATTGTGGCAGTTAACATAAGTAGGATATATGAAAATAGGCTGTATAGTTCTTCACGGAACTACCTGTTCGATATATTTCATCATTACTTCTTAATTTTCAGGATTCTGCCGTTTTTAAAGGACCGAGTATTTTGCGTATAATTCTTCTTTCTACTACTTCTAATTTATCCAATTTGTAGTTCAGTGCGGGACATTCACTCGCATAGAGGCATTCCGGTTTGACTACGGTGTTGTAGTGCTGTATTTTAAGATCCGTAGACAAACACTTTTTTGTAGGTATTCCTAGTTATGCAATACGCTCTTTCAATCTTTCATATTCTTTCTTCTACAGCATAGTTTTCCAAACCATTTTCTTGAATAATTTCCCCCAATCAGTCCGGGTGGGGACTACTCGAGAGGGGGTTAACATCACAGAAGTGACAAAGAGGAAATCTGACATTCTACGGATCGGAGCGTGGAATGTTAGAAGTCTGTTAGGAAGTGGAAGGTTAGAAAACTTAGAAAGGGAAATGGATAGGTTGAGGTTGAATTTGGTTGGGATTAGTGAAATGCGCTGGCAGGAAGAACAGGACTTTTGGTCAGGAGACTATAGGGTCATTAGCACTAAATCAAACAATGGCCAAGCAGGGGTTGGCCTGATATTGAGTAGGAAACTTGGACAGCGGGTGGAATATTATGAGCAATATAGTGAACGGATTATTGTAGCAAAAATCAATACTAAACCTACCTGCACCACAGTGGTACAAGTCTATATGCCTACCAGTCAAGCTGATGATGAGGATGTTGAAAAGGTCTACGAAGAAATAGACGAAATTCTGAGGTATATCAAGGGTGATGAAAATGTTATAGTAATGGGAGATTGGAATGCTGTGGTAGGAAAAGGGAGAGAAGGGAAGATAGTAGGAGATTTAGGATTAGGTGAAAGGAATGATCGAGGAAGCAGGCTGGTAGAATTCTGCACCGAGCATGAGTTGGTCATAGCTAACACCTTATTCAATAACCACAATAGAAGAACATACACATGGATGAGACCAGGAGATACAGGGCGTTACCAAATCGACTTCATTATGGTCAAGCAGAGGTTTCGAAACCAGATTTTGGATTGTAAAACATATCCTGGTGCTGACATAAACTCTGACCACAATCTGGTTGTAATGAAATGCAGATTAAAGTTGAAGAAACTGAAGAAAAGTCAAAAGCCAAAAAGGTGGGCAATAGACTGAAAGAGAAGGATGTAAACGAAAGATTCAAGAAGAGTATAAAGGACGGACTAATTTAATTCCCTAAACAAACTTCAATTGCAGACGAATGGGCACTTTTGAAGAATGAAATAACAAAATCCGCAGAAGAAAACATTGGTAGGAAATAAAGAATAGGTAGAAAACCGTGGATCACTCAGGATATACTAGAATTGATGGATGAAAGGCGGAAACACAAGAATGTAAGAGATGAAAAGGGGAAAGGAGAATACGGACGTCTGAGAAATGAGGTTAACAAGGAGTGCAAGGAAGCGAAAGAAGAATGGTTGAAAGAGAAATGTGCAGGTATAGAAAATTGTCTGAAATTAGGAAAAGTAGACACAGCTTATCGAAGGATTAAGAATACTTTTGGGGAAAAGAAGACTAAGTGCTGTAATATTAAGGACACAAATGGAAAGCCTCTAACAGATAGGGAAGAAAAGGTTGAGAGGTGGAAAGCTTACATAGAGAGTTTGTATAAGGGAAAGGAGATTGAGAATCATGTAATGGAAAGAGAGGAGGAAATTGATGAGGATGCGAAAGGAGATTTAATATTGAGATCAGAATTTGATAGAGCTTTGGAAGACTTAAGCAGGAACAAAGCACCAGGCATAGATGATATACCGATTGAGTTGCTACGCTGCATAGGAGATGAAGGTCTGATCAGGTTATTTCACTTGGTGTGTAGGATTTATGAGACAGGTGAAGTACCCCCTGATTTCAAGAAGAATGTAATCATCCCTATACCAAAGAAAGTGGGAGCTGACAGATGTGAAGATTACCGTACAATCAGCTTGATTACTCATGCTTCAAAGATCCTGTCTAGAATAATTTACAAGAGGATTGAAAGCCAGATAGAAACGGAGTTGGGTGAAGACCAGTTTGGTTTCAGGAGAAGCGTAGGAACAAGGGAAGCTGTATTAAGTCTTAGGCTGATTTTGGAAGGTAGAATAAGGAAAGATAAGAGAACGTTCATGGCTTTTGTAGACTTAGAAAAGGCTTTTGATAACGTTGATTGGACTAAATTGTTTGACATTTTGAAATCGATTGGGATAAAGTACAGGGATAGGAGGGTGATATACAGTCTATACAGAAACCAGACAGCAGTCATTCGAGTGCCGCATTTACTCTGTTTTATTATTATTATTATTACATCGTTATGCCCATCTGTGGTGCGCGATAGAACTTATTTTGCTTATGATATGTTTTCTTCTCCCAAAATCTCATCTAGGCACTGAAAATGTTCCTACGTTCTTCCGTGCATGATTTCTTGGCCCTTTTCTCAGATAAATGGTGGTTATTGATAAATGTTCTGAACTGGAGTCGATCTTGTAAAATTTCCTCCATAATGCTAATTTCTTGGTATTTCACTAAGCCAGTTTCCTGAGGGTGTCAGTGATATTTTCAGCATGCTAATAAAGCTCCTGAGACTTCCGTTTCATCTAGATTCCTTCTGAGCAGAATGGTACAAGGAATTCCCTTAATATTTACCTTTCTCCTTTGTCTACGTCTTAAATGAGAGATCTGCCTCAAATGATCAAGGTGTATTATTATTATAATTATTTAATAATTACTTATAGTTAATAATTTTTATTAGGCCGAGTATTACTGCAATTTTATTTACATCAGACTACTCTTTATTAGCCTACTTTCGATTTTTGCAAAAAATGAAAGTAGACTAATGAGATCAACACAGGGCGAAAAAAAGTGTGTCTGTCTGTGTGTATGTGTGTGAGTCTGTGTGTGTGTGTGTGTGTGTGTGAGTGTGTGGACTCTGAATGTCTGTCCCCCCCCCCCTATCAATTCGAACATGGTAAACGCGAATTGAACGAAATTTGGTACAAAGGTAGCACTAGCAAAGGACACCTCAGTGTCATGTTTTATATCGCCGCCATCTTGACTGAAACGTAATGGCGGCCACACAAATGTTCAAAGCTTAAATCAAATTACGACTAACCTAATCATCCGATGTCTACCAAATTTTGCAACAACATACCTTTATGGGGGGAGCATCCTTTGACTAAACTAATAGGTCATCAGCCTAATAGTTCGCGGATGGCGGCCATCTTTGTGTGAAAAATGATTCCCCTATTAATTTGAACACGGTGAAACCGAATGGAACGAAATTTAGTACAGAGTTAGTACTAGCAGAGGGCTCCTCAGTGTCATATTTTATATTGCCGCCATCTTGACGGAAACGTAATGGCGGCCACACAAATGTTCAAAGCTTAAATCAAATTACGACTAACCTAATCATCCGATCTCTACCAAATTCTGCAACAACATACCTTTATGGAGGAAGCATTCTTTGACCAAATTAATAGGTCATTAGCCTAATAGTTTGCGGATGGCGGCCATCTTTGTGTGAAAATCGCTTCCCCCTAATAATTCGAACACGGTGAAACCGAATGGAACGAAATTTGGTACAGAGGTAGTACTAGCAGAGGGCTCCTCAGTGTCGTATTTTATATCGCCGCCATCTTGACGGAAACGTAATGGCGGCCACACAAATGTTCAAAGCTTAAATCAAATTACGACTAACCTAATCATCCGATCTCGACCAAATTGTGCAACAACATACCTTTATGGAGGAAGCATCCTTTGACCATATTGATAGGTTATTAGAGTAATAGTTTGCGGATGGCAGCCATCTTTGTGTCAAAATCGATTCCCCCTATTAATTCAAACACGGTGAAACCGAATAGAATGAAACTTGGTACAGAGGTAGCTGTAGCAAAGGGCACCTCAGTGTCATTTTGTATATTGCCGCCATATTGACAGAAACGTAATGGCGGCCACACAAATGTTCAATGCTTAAATCAAATTACGACTAACCTAATCATCCGATCTCTACCAAATTTTGCAACAATTTACCTTTATGGAGGGAGCATCATTTGACCAATCTAATAGGTCATTAGACTAATAGTTTGCGGATGGCAGCCATATTTGTGTCAAAATCGATTCCCCCTATTAATTCGAACACGGTGAAACCGAATGGAACGAAATTTGGTACAGAGGTAGCAGTAGCAAAGGGCACCTCAGTGTCATGTTTTATATCGCCGCCATCTTGACGGAAACGTAATGGCGGCCACACAAATGTTCAAAGCTTAAATCAACTTACGATTAACCTAATCATCCGATCTCTACCAAATTTTGCAACAACATACCTTTATGGAGGGAGCATCCTTTGACCAAAATAATAGGTCATTAGCTTAATATTTTGCGTATGGCGGCCATCTTTGTTTGAAAATCGATTCCCCCTATCAATTCGAACACGGTGAAACCGAATGGAACGAAATTTAGTACAGAGGTAGCACTAGCAAAGAGCACCTCAGTGTCATGTTTTATATCACCGCCATCTTGACGGAAACGTAATCGCGGCCACCCAAATGTTAAAAGCTAAAATGTAAATACGACCAACCTAATAATCTAGTCTCTACCAAATTTTGCAACAACATATCTTTATGTGGAAAGCATATCCTGACCAAACTGCAAGATCATCTGCCCAATAGTTTGCAGATGGTGGCCAAGTATGTGTAAATCCATTCCCCATATGAATTCAAACACGGTGAAACCGAATTGAATGATTTTTTTTATAGAGGTAGCACTAGCAAAGGGCTCCTCATACTCATGTTTAATATCCCTATAGCACGTTGTATTTCAACAAGCTACTACAACCAACATTCAATTATACTCCTTGAAAAGGACAAAGAGTTATAACAACACCCATGCATTTAGGAGAAAGTAGGCTATATATTCTTTACTGAACATCTTGTTTTAATGATAACACCATTACCATTATTGTTATTCATATCATATTCATCAACATTAACTTTTCTTTATTGTCTTTAATGTTATTGTTGCTTAATGTCTGTTCATGTAGCATATCACGTGGTTAAGTAGAACAGGGATCCACGAACCCTAACTTTGTCACTACGAAATATATACAGTACAATTGAAAATAAATGTCCGGTAACGTTTCGGCTTGAACTGACATCGATCGATACATGACAATATTGTATCTTAGGGACATTTCCATTGACAGGGACTTCTAAGTGGAAGAGAGAAGATAAATAACGTGGTGACGTGAATACTATTGTAAGTAAAAGATTAAAATTATTAGATTTACTTTCTATTCAATCTATTCGAATTTACTAATCCAATCTTGTTGACCATCTTCAGAGCACATTTGGACAGGTCCATATTCAGTTAAGTAAACCGAGATACATTAGGAATCTGAAATGTGGATAAATGTGAATTAAACAAACACAGAAACCAACCATGGAGCAGATAATACACTCAACGAAGATGAACTCTACGGCGAGGAAATGTAATAGACTGACGGAAACGAATCTAAGATGATTGCATACGTAATAACGAAGAGAAATATCTCGATAGTAAATAAGCTACCGAGTCGGTCTGTAAAAAGCCTAAAGAATGAAAGATCAACTCAAGTCTGAGAAGCGAACTGATTACATAAGTGAGAAAAGTTTCTTCTCTTCTTGAATATAAAGACGGAGTTGAAGGGGAACGAGTGAAATAAAGAAACGGAAGATGTAAGTACACAAATATAGACGTAACGAATCCCATCATAGAATAAACAAGAACATATACCATTAAAATATATCTGAGAATACCATTGGAGATGCCACCGTAGTTTAGGCGGCAGCACGCCGGCCTCTCACCGCTGGGTCCGTGGTTCAAATCCCGGTCACTCCATGTGAGATTTGAGCTGGGCAAAGTGGAGGCAGGCAGGTTTTTCTTCGGATACTCCGGTTTTCCCTGTCAAAAATTTCATTCCTGCAACACTCTCTACTACCATTTCATTTCATCTGTCATTCATTTAATCATTGCCCCAGAGGAGTGCGACAGGCTTCGGCAGACGTGACGGTTCATATCCTCGCCGCTAGAGGGGGGGGCTTCATTCATTTCATCCCTGACCCGGTCGGTTGACTGGAAGCAAGCTGTGGATTTTCAAATCCATTGGAGAGATTTAGCCTGAAATAAGTATTGTTAAAACGACTGTTGAAGTCGAGGCCTTCCTACTGCTTACAAACCGCCTCGGTCCTGACTGTCACCACTGAGGTCCGGTTTCCAATTCCCGGCGCTGTGAAAAAACAAGTAGTTCCGTGAAGAACTATACAGCCTATTTTCATATAGCCCACTTATTGCAACTATCAACATACACAATTTCAGTTTGATTGCCGTAATAGATTCGTAGATATTGAGAACCGACTAAATAATTTGGATAGTCGCCATGTCGGATTTTATATATGTAGGTCCTCGAGTTATGTACTGTTACATGCAGATTATTGTGTACGTGTAGTATTCAAACTTCAATCGCATAATTAGGACACTAGAAGTTACAAGGAGATTTTAAAATTTCGCACAGCTGCCATCTTTAGGTTATGGAAACAATTGAAATAAATTAGATGCTAGTGGATTACCATTCGTATAAGGATTTACTGTACCAAGTTTCACTGCTCTCGGATGGTTAAATTGCGATAAACGTCCATGAGAATATTTATAATTCGCGTCGCCGCCATGTTGGATTTGTGATCACCAGGTTATTTAAAGTCCTATAAGTGAACTTGAGTTCATAGCCCCTATGAACAATAAAAAATTCAGTTTGATTGCTACAATAGATTCGTAGATATTGAGAGCCGTCTAAATATTTCGGATGGTCGCAATGTTGGATTGTTAAATGTATAGGCCATAGAGTCATGTACCATTATAGGAAAATTATTGGGAAGGTTCATTATTCAAACTTTCACTTCGATCGCATGACTACATCACAAGAAATAAAAACTTAATTTTAAAATTCGCACAGCCGCCATCTTGAGGTTATGAAAACAATTGAACTAAATTAGATACCAGTGCATTACTATGTGTATAAATATTTCCTGTACCAGATTTCAGTGCGTTTGGAGCATTAAATCGCGAGAAAGGTCTATTTCAAATTTTCTAATTCGCTTGGCCGCCATGTTTGTTTTGTATATAACCGGTTTTTTAAAGTCATATAAATGGACTTCCAGTAGCGCCCTTTATCTCCGTACAAAACTTCAGGAAGATACCGCTAATAGTTTCAGAGATACAGAATGCCGGTGAAATATTTCGCACATCCGCCATCTTGTGGTTATGTAAACAAATGAACGAAGTTAGTTGTCGGTGCATTACAAAGTATATAAACATATACTGTACCAAGTTTTATTGCGTTTGGTTGGATAAATCGCGAGAAACGTCTATTTAAAAGTCGCAACTTCGCTTGGCCGCCATGTTGGTTTTGTAGTTACCAGGTTTTCAAAGATCACATAAGTGAACTTATAGCAGTTCCCTTTATCACCATACATGATGTCAGGGTAATATCGGTAATCGTTTCGGAGATATTGAATGCTGGTGAAATATTTCGCACAGCCGCCATGTTGGATTGGTGAGTCGTAACAAAATTTGAAGGGCACGGTCGAGGTCGCCCGGAATAGTGCTATGAACTTACTGAGTTTCATTGAAATCGCTCCAGCCGTTTAGATTTTATTAGGGGGGGACACACACACGAATCACACACACACACACACACACACGCACACACACACGGACAAAAGGTGATCTCATAAGCCTATTTTTTCAAAATTGAAAATAGGCTAAAAATACCTGAGATTGGAGGGGAAGGACTGCGATTATTCAGTTTCGTTCAGCATCGTGAGGCAAAATTAGGAACAAGTGGGTTCGATCTCTCACTTTAGCCATCCTAGAAGTGTCTTATCACCAAAAAGGAAACACATCAAGAGACTGTCCAGACTTACCCGAGGGCATTGGACAGCTGGTGTAACGATACGACAAATCGTTTGGGCGATTATGTTGAGACATAAGAATAAATCAAGCAAACATTTAGTAGTAAAATCAGTTTGGTTTGTCACTCTGTTATTTTTAGCCTATTTTCAATTTTGAAAAAATAGGCTTATGAGATCACCTTTTGTCCGTGTGTGTGTGCGCGTGTGTGTGTGTGTGTGTGTGTGATTCGTGTGTGTGTCCCCCCCTAATAAAATCTAAACGGCAGGAGCGATTTCAATGAAACTCTGAAAGTTCATAGCACTATTCCCGGCGACCTCGACCGTGCCCTTCACATTTTGTTACGACTCACCAATCCAACATGGCGGCTGTGCGAAATATTTCACCAGCATTCAATAACTCCGAAACTATTACCGATATTACCCTGACATTTTCTATGGTGATAGAGGGAACTACTATAAGTTCACTTATGTGACTTTTGAAAACCTGGTAACTACAAAACCAACATGGCGGCCAAGCTAATTTGCGACTTTTAAATAGACGTTTCTCGCGATTTGACCAACCAAACGCAATGAAACTTGGTACAGTATATGTTTATATACATTGTAATGCACCGACATCTAACTTCGTTCAATTGTTTACATAATCACAAGATGGCGGATGTGCGAAATATTTCACTGGCATTCTATATCTCTGAAACTATTAGCGGTATCTCCCTAAAATTTTGTACGGAGATAAAGGGCACTACTGGAAGTCCATCTATAAGATTTTCAAAAACCGGTTAACTACAAAAGGAACATGGCGGCCAAGCGAATTTGTACATTTTAAATAGACCTTTCTCGCGATTTAATGTTCCAAGCGCACTGAGACCTGGTACAGGAAATATTTATACACATTGTAATCCACTGGTATCTAATTTAGTTCAATTGTTTACATAACCTCAAGATGGCGGCAGTGCGAATTTTAAAATTAAGTTTTTATTTCTTGTGATGTAGTCATGCGATCGAAGTGAAAGTTTGAATAATGAACCTACGTAATAATTTTCCTTTAATGGTACATGACTCTATGGCCTATACATTTAACAATCCAACATGGCGACCATCCGAAATATTTAGACGATACTGAATATCTACGAATCTATTTTAGCAATCAAACTGCCTTTTTTAATGTTCATAGGGGCTATGAACTTAAGTTCACCTATAGGACTTTAAATAACCTGGTGATCACAAATCCAACATGGCGGTGACGCGAATTATAAATATTCACATGGACGTTTCTCGCAATTTAACCATCCGCGTGCAGTGAAACTTGGTACAGTAAATCTTTATCCGAATGTTAATCCACTGGCATCTAATTTATTTCAATTGTTTCCATAACCTCAAGATGGCAGCTGTGAAAAATTTTTAAATCTCCTTGATTTTTCTTGTGTCCTAATTATGCGATTGAAGTTTGAATACTACACGTTCACAATAATCTGCATGTAACAATACATAACTCTAGGACCTACATATATAAAATCCAACATGGCGACCATCCGAAATATTTAGTCGGTTCTCAATATCTACGAATCTATTACAGCAATCAAACTGAAATTGTGTATGTTGATAGTGGCAATTAATATAAGTAGGATATATGAAAATAGGCTGTATAGTTCTTCACGGAACTACTTGTTATACAGTCCATCGGAACTTGAAAAAAAAACTCGTACAATGAGGCATTCTAGGCAAGGAGACACGACAGGTAGTTCTCTATTGCTTTACTCTCTGAGCCAGTGCCCCAGTATTAACAATAATATTAATAGTTTAGGGGCTGCGACAGCGCGGTCATATAGCCCCGTGTACTTTGGGTGTGTGTAGAATCTGTCTGCTAACCGGTGTTAATTGTGATGGCTGTATTAGTGTTTGTTATCTGTAATTCAGGTAAGGACTTCAGACGATCAATTTCAAGTAGATCCTACTTTTGCTACCAAATGCTGCCGTCGACTACACCTAGCTGTGAGCTTGGCTACTACAGTACATGTCACCGGAACGAGCACCTGGTGCAGAACGTTGGAACTTAAGAGCGTTAATAAAATCTAACCTACAAATTTTGTTTCACACAATTGTAGTTAGTGGAAGTTTCTTTTACATGCCATATATCTATGACATGGGCCCGCCGGTTTTACTTCCCCTCTGCAGGAATGCATACTGAGGGATTTTTAATAGAAGAATAGAATATAAGTTCTCGCAGCGTCCACAGGTATTCCATTCCTTGATACCTCAGTAATAAAAGCGATAAATGTGCCTGGGACAATTGTGAAAAGTCAAATTTTGTTCTAGCCTGTGCCAACAGACTAATTCAAAAATATTAAATTTAACAAGAGATGACAACAAGTGCGTATGGAATGATCGATATGACTTTTGTCCACCTAGGTTGTACTGCATAGAACGCTGTGCGAAGGGACGTTGATACTGACTGACGTTGCTACACATGTGGAGAGGACGAAGCAAGTTAGAGATCCCCTTAATCCATGCAGGATCATTAACCTGTGGTGCGCCGGTTCAAGTCCAAGGAGAGCTTCTTGTGCAGAACACGAGTTCTGTTGGAATTGCAGGAAGCTAATCGTATCGCAAAATTGAGGAGCGAATTGAACCATGCAGGCATCCCAGCGAAGGAGGAAATGGCTCGAGGTAGTGATCTTCCTTTCCCAGTTTATAGAACACTCAACCGCATGAGCGTGGGAGTATCAAGGTGCAAGACCTACCTCCTGCCTGCCGATGCGGACATCTTGTGCGAGTGCGGCGCTGTTCAGGTTTCGAGCCACCTGCTGATCTGCCTCTAACTAGGAGGCTGGCACAGCGGAGGCCCGGATTCCCGGCTCTGCCAAGAAATTTTATTCTGGTCTGAGGGCTGGAACGGGGTACACTGAGACTCGCGAGGCAGAAGTGGTCTTCCGTGGTTTCCCATATCTACTGCTGGCGAATACCGAGATGATTCCTAACTTAAGGCCACAACCACCTCCTTCCCAATCCTCATTTGAATTACAAAACCACATACTGATACAGTCATCAAAGTAACACAGGTTATCAGATATTTCTTCCACACATACCCAAGTACACGGGGCTACATGAGCACGTTGTCGCAAAGCTCCTAAATGAATCAACAACAACATCTAACTAGACCGTCCATGTATAATGAAAGGCATGTTTATGGTAACGGACTACGACATCTCAGTTGCAACATTTGGAAATATATAGCCTACACTCACCGGCAAAAAAATGCGAACCTTGTATTAATCAAATACTGTACTATGACATTACAACATATGGCAATGTATCATAAGTTAATTACTGTACCTTAATTAGTACAGTAATTGATAAATATTATTGATCAAGACAATCACAATAGTGCACAAACACGAATTTGGTAATATCGAAACCTGGAATCCACCGTACTGTCCTCCCAACTGTTAAACTGTATGATTACAAATGCCGTAAACAAACAGCAATATCCACAAAAATACGGGGAACGAGAAGTCACAGCAATAAACCTTTATGACAGCCGTTTGTGCTTATTTTTGTCCAAAGGTGGGAAAAAGTAACATTAGTGTTGTGATTGTCACGATCAACAATGTTTATCAATATTATTGCGCTGTAACTTCTCAAATGAGCTAATTAACTCATGATTAACTCACTACACATTGCCATGTCGCTGCAAAGTGAGAACATTCAATTTATAACAGATATAAAACGGTCAAAGATTGCGTTTTGTCTGCTTGCCACGGTGGGTGAGTGGTCAACGTGTCGGTCTACTAACCCCAAGCAGGCAGGTTCGCTCCTGGCAGTGGTAAGTGATTTTTGAAAGGCGGAAAAAATTACGACACCATGTCATACGATGTTGGCATGTCAAAGAACCCATTTGAATTCAGTAGGCCCTGTTCATAATGGCAAAATTAATATTGGGAGTTTCCACCAACACAAAGTTCCTCATTTCTCTACTAGAAAGCGCTATAGTGTTCAAGGAGCTTAGATATCTAACCACGTTGACTTTCATAGTGCTTCAAGGAACATTGAAATTTGACATGCAAGCTACCCTTTGGGTGTGAAATAATAAAGCTTGCACCCGAGGCCATACGATATTATTATTATGCGTTTTGTCTGAGATTCGTAGTGTGTCGCTTTTTAAGCCGGTGGTTCCCAACCTTTTTCGACTCTGAAACCCCTTCTACAGCGATCTGATTTGGGTGAACCACTGACTTTTAACTATACAATGTAGACCTACATGTAACTGTCGCGACACTGTTGTTAGTATTGTTACAACACAAATAAATTACAGTCAGTATGAAAGACTAGACGTTATATCATTTCAAATGACGCATGCTACAAATGCTACAAATGCTACACATGTTAGAAGCCCTAGGATTCTTTCAACAGACTCCATTACCCATTAACTTAGGCTTCCCGCGCGGGCACCTCGTTAAGTGTCACCCTGTAATTTGCTCTGACATCCTGCATACCTCTTTAGGAGGCACCCTGTATTCTTATCTGGCATCTTGTATATCCCTTTATGAGTCACCCTGTATTCTTATCAGGCATCTTGTACTGTATTTTGCTCTGACATCCTGCACACCTCTTTAGGAGGCACCTGTATTCTTGTCTGACATCTTGTGCACCTCTTTAGGAGTCACCCTGTATTCTTCTCTGCCATTTTGTACACCTCTTTAAGAGTCACCTTGTATTCTTATCTGGCATCTTGTAGGCCTATATCTCTTTATGACTCACCCAGTATTCTTATCAGGCATCTTGTACTGTATTTTGCTCTGACATCCTGCACACCTCTTAAGGAGGCACCCTGTATTATTATATGGCATCTTGTATATATCTTGAGAAGTCACCCTGTATTCTTGTGTTCGCTTCGCTCAAAGCCCCAGGTCGCTCGACGCCGCAGGACTCTTTCAACAGACTCCAATAACCATTAGCTTCTGCTTCCCGCGTGGCTGCATGACGTCACGCACTCAGTTCCTGCGTGGCTGCATGACGTCACTGCCGTCTCCGTCTCCGTAACGCATAACGTTGGACCCAAGCATAACGACGAAGTCTACAAGATCATTTGAAATGTTAAAAAAGCTGGCAGACTAAATTTCCATTGTAGCGAAATCAAATGCATTCCTAACATTGTTACATAATTGTAAATCAGGCATTCGCGGTAAATAATATAGTAAAGTCATCATTACTCCGACTTGACGTTTCAGTGCTAGGCTAGAGTTTCGTTCGCTAAATCCCGACTTCGCCAACGAAACTCAATTTGGGGTATTATTATTTATTTAGCGTATGGCTTGACAGATACAATATGTACACCGATGATAATTAGTTTAGGAAAGGAAGACAAACTACATATTATTATACCTAAATTGTTTATGTAAGTAATTGCCTCTGGTGACCCATGAGCGAAATCAGTGGCGTTGCCACTGTACTTTTTTTTAGGACACTTGGTGATGGGGGTGTGATGGCGTAGCGGTCAAGCTATTGGCATTTCACCAAGGTGGACCGGGATCGATTCCAGGTCAATGCATGTGAGATTTTCGAAGTGAAATGCCATGTCCTGTGGTTCGGATTCCACGTATGAAGGAGGTCCCGTGGCTCATGATCGCGAGATTAACGGTCACGTTAAACTACAAGCTACCTTCCTTCCTTTTACACTTGGTTATGATATTCTGGATGGTCTGCTTAGGGGCACCACAACCACAGTTAGGTGAAGAAATTATTCTCCGTTTATAATGGAAGTCTGCACAGTTGCCATGACCCGGACGAATCCTGTTGAGAGTTGACCGTGTTTTCCGAGGAATCTCCAGTCCAGGTGGCAGCGATAATCCAATGCGTGGTAAGGTTGATCCAGCCCTAGTATCCTGTCTTCCCTGCCATTCTTTAGTTATGTTGAAGTTATTGTCGTGATATATTGATTTGAATGACTGCATGTGATTGGTTTGTCATGGCCGACTGAATGCGAGCTGCGCTCAGCTCGCATTCAGTCGGCCGTGGGTTAGTTAGAGTAATTTCCCTTCTGACCGCTAGATAACTCTAGGGTAACACTAAACGCCAAGTGGGAAGTAATGATGGCTTTACTATTATAATGCATTGTGGAAATAATGTGATTAATTCCCGATGTCACACATACCCATGTAACAAGGGGTTTTCCCGGATTAATTTAAATTTAAAATACTAATAATAATAATAATAATAATAATAATATGACAATGCCGGAGAAATTAAGAAAACAGTAAGAGGCCTAACCTCGAAACCCGCCATTATGGCATAGTGTATGTCGAAACCCTTGAAATAGTTTGCGAACCCCAGGGAGTTCGCGATCTACAGATTGGTAAGCGATGGTTTAACCAAACATGGATAAGTAAAGAGTATTCCACACACAAATTTCTAGGGAGCCATCTGAAGCATGAATTCTCTTAAATTCTTGAGGTATTTAGCTCTATGAATATAACATTTTCCCTTTCTTCATTCCAAGCAATGGAACCCGATAAACGTCACCCATTATTTTGTATAATTGCCTTAGTAGAACTGCAAACAGCAATGACTTCTAATACAGGGTGGGGCAGCATAACTTCCTTTCTTCAATTGCGCCCCATTTAGTAGTGTGATGTAGTACCGGAGCGCTAGTGGTCTCGTCCAATAGGCGGGTCTGTAAAGTTTTGTACTGACACAGTTCAGTCGCCATCATGCGTTGGAACAGTGTGGAGCGTGCGTTTGCCCTTGAGGCCTACTTTTCGAGCGGTTGTTCTGTGATCGCAACCCAGCGTACCTTTCGAAATCGCTTTAATTTAGCCCCATTGGCGCCTGTCCCAGACCGGAAATCAATTGTTACGTGGGTCACTACGTTCAGACAAACTGCAAGTGCAACAAGACGTAGAACTGGAGTCCCACGGCCCATTAGATCACCTGATAACATTGAGGCAGTGAGAGCTTCAATTTTGCGATCACCACGGCGTTCTGCGCGCAAACATTCGTCTGCCCTTGGACTTTCTAATCGTTCTGTGAGGAGACTTCTTCATGATGATCTTCATTTTCATCCATTCAAGATGGCGATTGTGCAGGAACTTTCTGAACACGACTTCAATTCTCGGAGGAACGCGTGTGAGGTGTTTCTGGAAGTCGTGCCTGAGGACGCTATTGTGTTTTTTAGTGATGAAGCCCATTTTCATTTGTGTGGATCCGTCAACAAATCCTCGAGAATTGCATCCAAGGCCTTTGCATTCACCAAAACTCACAGTGTGGTGTGCAATTTCCTCAGGTGGAATAATTGGTCCCTGGTTCTTTGAGGAAAATGAAGTCAGTGACAGTGAATTCGGACCGGTATGTAAACATGTTACAGGATTTTTTTTCCACAACTGGATGAGTTGGACTTAGGGGACGTTTGGTTTCAACAAGACGGTGCAACGGCACACACTTCAAGAGCATCGATGGCCGTTTTGAGGGAACACTTCCCAGGGCGCCTAATCTCAATTAGGGGCGACTTGGAATGGCCGGCCCGATCCCCCGATTTGACCCCTTGTGATTTTTTTCTATTGGGTTTTTTGAAATCCCGTGTTTATGTAAACCGACCAATGACCCTACAAGATTTGAAGAACAACATCCAGGAAGAACTTGCCAACATAACGCCTGCTATGCTGGTAAGAATTATGACAAACGCCAGAAATCGGTTCACCCAGTGTGTAGAGAATGGGGGACGTCACCTACCTGATTTGATCCTCAAAACCAAGTAAAACAAAACTTTATATTTGTACCTACATTATATTAAAAAATAAAAATTTTCTGATTCGTACAATGTGTTTTATTAAGGTTTGAAAAAGGAAGTTATGCTCCCCCACCCTGTATAAAGGAAATAGCTGCTCTACAAACCATTCTTGTTATTGTAATTAGTGCATGGACAATGTCAGAAACAAACTGCAAACCATGAGGGAATGAAATGGGGATTTTTCCTCGGATGTAACAGCTATTAGCTCTAAAGTGAGAATTTGTAAGCCCCGGTGAATGGTCCAATTGTTGGCGAATAGCGCATTGTAAATTTTTATTCACATTTTACGAATGGGAAATAACATGCATCAATTATCAATGATAGAATTACAGACTGGCTTATGAATAAACATAATCGAGAACCCAGGCGACAGAATCACACACAGGCTGTAAGTTCATTCGGTGTAAAAGTTAACCGCTTGATACATAATGGTGGTCAGCTTTGTGTACAAGGGCGCTGATACAGGGGTGAAGCCCAGACCTTAAGTTAGGTACCATCTCAAGCACTTGACACGAATTAAGCTGAGATACCACTGAAAGCCACTTTTGGAATGGTTGAATTGGAAATAGAAGTCACCTTGTTTCAGTTAATATCACGAGACTAGTAGACCTAAATCCTGTTCCAAACCTCGGACCAGAAATGAATTTCTTGGCAGTCAAGAAAATCGAACCCGGAATCGATAGGAATTGTTATTATGTAGGGCTAGGATTTTTATGTAAATATATATTGTTTCCCTAAAATGTCCATGAATTAGAACCTTGGCTATCATATAATTCAATTTAATTGTTAATTAGGCCTATTTGATCTTATTAACATTTGATTGACATATTTTTACTTTTTTAAATGTAGAAAGAAAAATACATTCTGTGTCTCTATTTTACATATTAGATCCTAATGACATGTTTTTACACACTTTTACTTTTTTATGTAAAATTACATATTCTCTCTCTCTAACTGTAATTTCTTTTTTTCACAAGTGGAATGCACGGTGATTCAAAACAGTATGTGTGGAAATATTTGCTCACTCGAAATTCAGGTAAATGCAGCCTTTTTTCCAAACAATTCATATACTGCTGAGAAAGGACCAGGGAAGAATTCCAAGAGGGGCAGATGACCTCGTAGTTCCACCCCTTTTAAAACAACAATAATTAACTAACTAACTAAGAATTTCAATAAAGGTATTAGTTGACATCAGGGGAAGGGAATTCACGTCACACTCAGCGGCTGGACTTAAGTTTATTTCAGTTGTCCGTTGAGTGCCGGAGACTCTACTTTTCAACCTGTAGTTCAGAAAGGCTACTATATTTCCTCCCACCCCGCAAACAAAAAGAGCCCCTCACAATATTTATTCTTAAGTTTGTATGCTTCTTCTAATAAATAATAATGGAATTTATTTAAACTTCCTATAATATGAGCTTGCTTAATTAATTAATTAATTAATTAATTACGGCACCAAACTTTATTTTACAAAAATTTATGAATAAAAAGAGGAATCTTCAAGTAATATCATGTGTTTCATATCATTTACATGAAAATTAAATTAATATTACTTATTTTAAATTTGTGCTAATATCATTGCATAAATATTGACACATTTTGAATGTTGATATTACATGAAATCCTAGCCCTAGTAGATCATGAAATGCACCCACTGAAGGTTACGTAGTTAAAATGAAAAGAAAACTATGATGTTTTTGGATGTATATGAATCGCTCTTTGTTTAAGTTCAGTGTTAAAAGATTTGAGATAAACACAAAAATCTGTTTTTCCGCACATGTAGTGAAACATGAGACGTAATTTTTTGTATGTGGAAAGTACACACAAACGCCGATATAAAAGAAACAAAATAGCATTGTTCCGTATGTTACATTGACAAAATACGTAACTGGACTTAGTCCATTTCAACATGGAACGAGCCAAACCTTTGAGCGAGGAATATCATTCACATGCTTAGTTTATTTCCTTTATTTCTAAATGAACATATGTATCTGGAAGTCTTAAAAAAGGTAACATGAATGTAATAGCTGTTATTTGCTTCGTATTGAAACGCACTAACTGCTGGACTAAGTTCCTTTCAACGCAAAATAACTAACTTGACGGTTGTGGTAATAGCACAAGCGCTGCCAGGAAATGGTACCATTGAACACCAAAACATGCATCTTGCTTCCTAGAACGCAAAATCGCGGTAAAAAGATTTGTCAAAAAAGTGGATTTAGTGCCTTTCAACAATGAGCCATTCATAATAACTAAATATGCTATACTATTTTATTCATAATGACGTGCGCGATGCATGATAATGAGTGACCTTTCAAGGAACAGCGAGTTAGTGCAATTTATTCCATTATTAGCGATTTGGAGAGTAATCTTTCTTCCCTGTGGTGACGAGGATTTGAGTTAAAAGTCGTTTACCTCCATGAAGCCGTCAATGATCGATAATGAACGCTAGTATTCCATATAGCAATTTATCGTATTTACCGTTTATTGTAGACCAATGAGTTACTCCATTGTAGTGGGGTGTTTGGAATTGTGATTAGAAGCGTTAATTGACCGGTTTACGCTATACCTCGCCAAGGTCTCCGAAGATTAAACAAAATGTAGCTGCACTCCTATTTCCATACAAAGCATGAAAATGCTCCATTATGGCGGATGAAACATGTTCCAAGGGAGACTGACTCCTAATGGAACACAGCCATGTACTCGAGTAATTAATACTGCAAAACATTCCAGGAGGGAAGTCAAAAGAACTTAGGTTATGGTAGAGGCGGGAATATGATTTCACTCCTCGGGAGCAATACAGACACTAAAACAGATATTACAGACAATAGCTCAGTAAGTCAAGGTACTATCGCGTGCTTAAATAACGGGCCGCCTTTCCGAGCGCGAGTTGAGTTTCCGTGATATCAGGTTGCCATCACTTGGGGTGTTCTCGGGAGGGGAATGCTCACAGCCGTGGTTGGACACCTGTTCTTGTAGCGCCAACTTTGATTTTCTTTAGTTTCGCGCTTGGAAGATTGTTACAGATAACGAGACGGTTTTAATAAATCTAAATTGAAATGCCAAGTAACCCATTAATTGTTAAATCTCGTTAGAAATGCACTGTTGAGTTTTACTGTGTGTGAATTCTTTTGAGTATCGAGTTTTCACAGTTAGGGACTAAATGCAGTTTAATAAGAAGAAAAAGAAGAATTCGCAAACGTCCTAAACTAATAATATTTCTGCTATTCCGACGCCAGCTTCATAGAGTCCAACCATCTGCCCCTCCTCCTTCCTTCAGGACCCAAGCAACCGAAGCCGCTGTGTGCATTTTAGCCTGTCGGCTCCCATTTTGGGGCCATCTTTATCAGGAGGGGGGGGGGGGGGTGGTTAGGACATGGAACTTAATAGATTAATGTGTGGGTTGGTACATTGTAGTCAAACTGGCCAGAATATGGCCTGGGGATTTTTGGATGGGGAAGGAGTAGGAATTTGGGAGGTAGGTTGAGGAGATGTGGTATGCAGCTGGCATAAAATCAAGGTGAGCCATAGCTCGTTGGCTAGTCAAGAAGAAGAAACAGAAGGAGAGCTATCATCGCTCTAGTGGCGTGCAGAGGGCCCGCGGCCCACTGGGCATCATCCCGGAAGGGGCCGGCCAAGGCCGTCCCCCCGAGCAGGCGCGCAGCGGACCGCGGGGCAAGAAGGGGAGTGAATCGGATTGTGGGAGAGCTGATAAGGGGTAATTAGCTTCTGGAGGAGGTGGAGAATGCTTGTAAGGGCTGTGTTGTCTAGTTTAGGGGGACTTGGCGGAGAAATGGACATAGAGAGAAGGGAGGGGATGTGTTGGCACCTATATGATCGCTGAAACTGCCTGTGCTGATGTTTGAGTGCGTTTTTAATGTAAGCACAACCAGAATACGAGGCGGCATGTTTCTGCCAACAGTTTACACACGTGGGAGAGTCTCTCGGGACGGTGCAATCCTTGTGGCAGTGTGAGTCGCCGCAACGATTGCACCTGGCCTCGTATTTGCATTCTAATGCGTTGTGAAACAAACGCTGGCAGTTGAAACACTGGGTGACTAGTGTGGAGCGTTGTCTGGGCTGCGGGCGCCGCGACGCCGGTGTACGTGGAGAGGTGGAGGAGGGGGACGCCGGAGTAGCAGGTGTAGCAGTGCCTTCTGAGTGAATGGCAACTGCTGGAGTGTCAGGGGCGAGAGGGGGACAATCGCCCTCTGAGAGGACTGAGTCTGTTAGATTGGCATCCTGCTGGACGTCTGCTTGAGAGCCTTTATGCTTTCTTCGCGGCCTTATAGCAGCTTGCTTAGTTTGGGTCCAGCGCTCGCCAATTTCAGGACCTGGTTCAGTTTGCGTGGATTCAAAACCTACTAATGTAGGAATTTCCTCCGTGTCTTCTGTTTGTGTGCATTCATCCCAAGTATCTTCCTCTGTTTGCGTGGTTTCATCATGTGTATTTTCTCTGAAGGAGACGGTGACAAAGGAGGGAATCGCCGGGTGGCTCCTGAGTGCTTTCTTAATGACGTCTAAGTCATCATCCCAAATGGGAGTAATGGCGATTTGGAAGAAGCCTAGTTCCTGAATTAGGCAAATGCACTCGGAGAGGGGAGTGAGCACGCTGATTATAACTCCTCTGATAGAGCTAATGAATTCATAGTTTTGGGTCGGGCGGATGAGAATCATCGTGCTCTTGTATGACCTGTGAGTAGGCGAAACATAATAAAGTTGCGTCTCATGATTCAGGTCCCGGAAGGCGTACTGGAGTTGAATTGGGGGCATGTTTGCGTTGGATGGTGGAATATGTGAAGTTAATAAGGGGGGGGGAGTGATCAAATGCTCTTGACAGATCGTGAAAAATAGAAGAAATGAGAAATAACTCAGACTTAGTCGCTCAGGGTTAACCAGATTAAGACAGATGGTGCTGTGACACTGAGCGCGCTAATAAGAGTTAAGGCTGCTTGGCAGGGGAGGTCAGGACGGAATTGTTGGGAAAGGGAGGGGCCGACAGGCTCGATGTTACCTCGACAGCGATGTTAGAAAGACTAAGCCGAGATACGGTCTCAGCCCTCTTAAATGCTGTAGAGGTCGGAATGCGCAGAGAACGGTCGTTCAAGCAGCAGCAGCGGGCAGCGGGCTTCTCGAAGGAGCTGACGAATGGCGAAAAGTTAGCGGCCGATGGACGGGCAGATCATCAGTTCACGGAGCTCGAAGTGAAGGTGTCTGGCTAACTCGGCAGCCGGAGCGAGGAGACCCTGTCTGTCGCCCCCTCCTCACCAAACGGTCGTTCATATTAAAGGTCATGGACCTCAAAATCGAGTTCGCTGTCGTGTTATTGAGCCACTGTCAGCCTCTTGTGATTAACAGGTGATACCATACTCCCCCCCCCCCCTCCTCTTCCCCCTTGCCTACAAGGACAGCTGCCCACACACGACTCTGAGCATTCCCCTCCCGAGAACACACCAAGTGATGGCAACCTGATAGCTCGAAAGCTAAACTCCATCACGGCAAGGCGGCCCGTTATTTATGCACGCGATAGTACCCTTGCCTGGTGAAATCTCAAAATATTAAATCTAGAGAGCCATGGTTTTTAAATTTAATTAGCTACTAGCAGAAGTACCCGTTCTTCGAACGGTGTTCGGTGTTAACACCAGACTTCATCAATTGAGCTACTGTTGCAATGGTTAGCAGTTTGTCATTCCTTCATAAGTTTATCAGAACGAAGTTAGTTTTCTGGGAATATCACACACACTGTTAAATTAAGGGCCTTAAAATGTGGTTTTCGGACACCCTATATAGACTCCCGAATTTTGTGTCTCACATTGAGAAGCGCAACATATGCTCTGGTCGTCCTCCTAGGATAATTTTTATATTTCGCCTATTTTAGCATGTATTTTGAGAAGTTTTCCCTATATTCACATTTCTACTGTATGAAAAGTACGGTGAAGAATTTTATAAATGATTGGTGTATTGACTCTCATGGATTCCATACCTAATTTTATGATGCACCAAGCATCCGAACACGAGTTATAGACGTACATAAAGATACACAGAAAGACAGACAGACAATTCTATTGTCTACAACAGATCACCCAGATATCCAAATATGGGTATATCTACCACACAGTATCAAACAAAATCATCCTTACGATGAACCCGTATGTCGACAAAAAATAAATAAAAAATAAATGATGAGTTAAAATGTGTTCTTAAACTAAATTCTACTAACGTGCACTCCATGACGTAAAATAGAATTGAAAGCCTTGTAGACGGAGCGAAATACACGTCACATAAAAACTGACCCTCTACGTTGTGTTAGGTCCCCATACTCAGGAAGTCCCCTTTCATAAATTATAAAGGCTTGCGGTGCATGAAAATTCAGGTTCTTTAGCCTCAATTGGCCCAAATTCCTAAAAGCCGCAAAATATGCTGATTCAATTCAGGAATTTTTGAAAATGATGTTGCTGTTTGGACATATAATACACCTTCTGTACTATATGTCGCACGTGAAAATTGCGTGAAAAAAATCTAGGTTACCCCTTGACCCCCTTAATTGCATTGATGAATTATACAGTCTAAGTTGGTTCCGTGATAACCGAAATAGCCATTTGCAAACTTTCACAGAAATGTAATAAATGGAGTGACATTGCTTCTTACACAAATAGATGGAAAGTTGGATGCCACCCCTTGAGAAAATGTTGTCATGGTTACCGATTTCCATTCCTTCATTAGTTTGTTAAATTATGTTTAAATTAGTTTTATGGGAATACTTCAGAAACTGTTGGTTTTAGAGCCTTATAATGTAGTTTTCGAGGACCCTTTAGGGCCCCCGAGTTTTGTTTCTGGCACCGAGGGGCTTTGTCTCGTCGTTGTACGCCATAATATAATATAAATATAATAATATAATATAGGGATAGGAATATAATATACCTGTCAGACCACACCCGCAGGCGTAAATTGCGCTAAAAAATTCTAGAGTACCCCTTGACTCCCTTAAGCGCATTATACGTATTGATGAATATTACAGCTTACTTTGGTTCCGTGATAACCTTCTAGAATATAATAATATAATATAGGGATAGGAATATAATAGACCTGCCAGACCACACCAGCAGGTGTAAATCGCGCTAAAAATTCTAGAGTACCCCTGGACCCCCTTAAGCGCATTATACGTATTGATGAATTTTACAGCTTAATTTGGTTCCGTGATAACCTTATAGCCGTTTGCAAACTTTCAAACTAATTTAATTATTGGAATTGCAATAGATGGACCTCTGAGAATCTGTTGCCATGGTTTCTGGCTTGCATTCGTTCATTAGTTTATTAAATGAAATTAGTTTTCTGGGAATATATCAAAAACTGTTGGTTTTAGGGCGTTAAAATTTGGTATTCGTGGACTATTTAGGGCCCGCGAGTTTTGTTTTTCACATTGAGGGGCTGAAAATGAGCTTTGTCTCGTCCTTCTACGCCTATTTCAGCATGTATTTTAAGGGGGTAGGCCCCCTTTTATGAAGGTACGGAGAAGAGTTACATCAATGATTAGTGTCGTGCCTCTGATGGATATCTGTACCAAATTTGACCTTGATACACCGAGCCGTTCTCGAGTTATAAGGGAACAAAATTGTCCACAGACAAACTAACAGACAACCAAAAAAATATTTCGCGCGCATCCATCATAAAACAGTCTAAAACGCGTAAATAACTCAAATTTCCGTAGAAATTCAGAAAAAAACAGGAAAACTTTCATTTTTATATATAGAGAGATAGACTGCACCGCTCGGTGTTGACCGTGTTTTATTGCACACATTTAGGTTTTACTCGCTAACCGTTGGACATACACGAAAAGTGATAAGGACATTTCAGATAGAAAATTAAATTTTAAGGCTCACATATACCATCAAAATTTTGCTATTTCCTAGCGTTCTTTTTTTTAATTTGAAATGGAAATATGAAAATAGTCGCCATTTTTAAATAGTGCAAAGTATCGAAATCAAAAGTAGCCTATATGTATACCTGGTAAAGCTCACATATACCATCAAAATGTTGCTATTTCTTAGGGTTATTTTTTATTTGAAATGGAAATATGAAATTTTGAAACGAAACGGTGTAGTGACGTCACAAATGTGTGTTTTACTCGCTAACCGTTGGAGATACACGGAAAGTGATAAGAACTTTTCGGATAGAAAATTAAATTTTAAGGCTCACATATACCATCAAAATTTTGCTATTTCCTAGCGTTCTTTTTTTTAATTTGAAATGGAAATATGAAAATAGTCGCCATTTTTAAATAGTGCAAAGTATCGAAATCAAAAGTAGCCTATATGTAAACCTGGTAAAGCTCACATATACCATCAAAATGTTGCTATTTCTTAGGGTTATTTTTTATTTGAAATGGAAATATGAAATTTTGAAACGAAACGGTGTAGTGACGTCACAAATGTGTGTTTTACTCGCTAACCGTTGGAGATACACGGAAAGTGATAAGAACTTTTCGGATAGAAAATTAAATTTTAAGGCTCACATATACCATCAAAATTTTGCTATTTCCTAGCGTTCTTTTTTTTAATTTGAAATGGAAATATGAAAATAGTCGCCATTTTTAAATAGTGCAAAGTATCGAAATCAAAAGTAGCCTATATGTAAACCCGGTAAAGCTCACATATACCATCAAAATGTTGCTATTTCTTAGGGTTACTTTTTATTTGAAATGGAAATATGAAATTTTGAAACGAAACGGTGTAGTGACGTCACAAATGTGTGTTTTACTCGCTAACCGTTGGAGATACACGGAAAGTTATAAGAACTTTTCGGATAGAAAATTAAATTTTAAGGCTCACATATACCATCAAAATTTTGCTATTTCCTAGCGTTCTTTTTTTAATTGAAATGGAAATATTAAGTTTTGAAACCAAACGGTGTAGTGACGTCACAAATGTGGGTTTTACTCGCTAACCGTTGGAGATATACGAAAAGAAGTTTGCTATTTCCTTGCAGTCTCTTTTTTTTTTAAATGGAAATATAAAAATAGTCGCTATTTTTAAATAGTGAAAAATATCGAAATCAAAAGTTTCGGATAGTAAATTAAATTTTAAAGCTCGTATGTGCCATCAAAATTTTGCTATTTCTTAGCGTTCTCTTTTTATTTGAAATGGATATATGAAAATAGTCGCCATTTTTAAATAGTGCAAAATATCGAAATCAAAAGTAGCCTATATGTAAACCTGGTAAAGCTCACATATACCATCAAAATTTTGCTATTTCTTAGCGTTCTTTTTTTTATTTGAAATGGAAATATTAAATTTTAAAACCAAACGGTGTAGTGACGTCCCAAATGTGTGTTTTACTCCCTATCCGATGGAAATGCACGGAAAGTGATAAGGACTTTTCGGATAGAAAATTAAATTTTAAGGCTCACATATACCATCAACATTTTGCTATTTCCTAGCGTTCTTTTTTTTATTTGAAATGGAAATATGAAGTTTTGAAACCAAACGGTGTAGTGACGTCACAAATGTGGGTTTTACTCGCTAACCGTTGGAGATACACGAAAAGAAGTTCGCTATTTCCTAGCGCTCTCTTTTTATTTGAATAGGAAATATGAAAATAGTCGCCATTTTTAAATAGTGCAAAATATCGAAATCAAAAGTTTCGGATAGTAAATTAAATTTTAAAGCTCGTATGTGCGATCAAAAGTTTGCTATTTCTTAGCGTTCTCTTTTTATTTGAAATGGAAATATGAAAATAGTCGCCATTTTTAAATAGTGCAAAATATCGAAATCAAAAGTAGCCTATGTGTAAACCTGGTAAATCAGCTACATCCATGCAAAATTTCATTTCAATCGGACCATTAGGTAGATTTCATTAGAAAGCTAACTATTGCAATGGGTAGCATGTTTCGAATTCCGGAAAATTTCGACATATCTTCGCGTTTCACATCCCCCAGACCCCAAAACCACCGTCAGTTCAAAAGTTTATATATAATTTATGTATATATGTATCTAAATATATATAACAGTTTCTTGTGGAAACAATAACTGCCATAATTTTGCACCAATCACTTTGAATTTTTTACATAATATGTATCCCTATAAAATCTCGCTCGAGTTCGTTAATGGGCAAAATCGGTCGAAGGGGGTGAAAATGGGGGGCTTTTTTCGAAAAAGTGAAATTTCGCTATAACTCTCTTAATACGTGAACTATCGAATCCATTCAAAGTTCATAATATGTGTCGGATAAGTGCCAAAAATGTATGTCAAATAAGTTTTATGATAGCACCAACCATTGACCAAAGGGGTGGAAAAAGTGGGTTTTTCGGGAAACATTAATCATATCTCTCTTAATAGGCACAATATCAAAACCGTACAAAATGGAAAATATTCCCCTAATAATTACCTAAAACTTTTGTCTGAAAGAATTTTTGATATGACTCATCATTACGCCAAGGGATGAGAAAAATGATTTCGGAATTTAAAACAAGTAGTTCCGTGAAGAACTATACAGCCTATTTTCATATAGCCCACTTATTGCAACTATCAACATACACAATTTCAGTTTGATTGCCGTAATAGATTCGTAGATATTGAGAACCGACTAAATAATTTGGATAGTCGCCATGTTGGATTTTATATATGTAGGTCCTCGAGTTATGTACTGTTACATGCAGATTATTGTGTACGTGTAGTATTCAAACTTCAATCGCATAATTAGGACACTAGAAGTTACAAGGAGATTTTAAAATTTCGCACAGCTGCCATCTTTAGGTTATGGAAACAATTGAAATAAATTAGATGCTAGTGGATTACCATTCGTATAAGGATTTACTGTACCAAGTTTCACTGCTCTCGGATGGTTAAATTGCGATAAACGTCCATGAGAATATTTATAATTCGCGTCGCCGCCATGTTGGATTTGTGATCACCAGGTTATTTAAAGTCCTATAAGTGAACTTGAGTTCATAGCCCCTATGAACAATAAAAAATTCAGTTTGATTGCTACAATAGATTCGTAGATATTGAGAGCCGTCTAAATATTTCGGATGGTCGCAATGTTGGATTGTTAAATGTATAGGCCATAGAGTCATGTACCATTATAGGAAAATTATTGGGAAGGTTCATTATTCAAACTTTCACTTCGATCGCATGACTACATCACAAGAAATAAAAACTTAATTTTAAAATTCGCACAGCCGCCATCTTGAGGTTATGAAAACAATTGAACTAAATTAGATACCAGTGCATTACTATGTGTATAAATATTTCCTGTACCAGATTTCAGTGCGTTTGGAGCATTAAATCGCGAGAAAGGTCTATTTCAAATTTTCTAATTCGCTTGGCCGCCATGTTTGTTTTGTATATAACCGGTTTTTTAAAGTCATATAAACGGACTTCCAGTAGTGCCCTTTATCTCCGTACAAAACTTCAGGAAGATACCGCTAATAGTTTCAGAGATACAGAATGCCGGTGAAATATTTCGCACATCCGCCATCTTATGGTTATGTAAACAAATGAACGAAGTTAGTTGTCGGTGCATTACAAAGTATATAAACATATACTGTACCAAGTTTTATTGCGTTTGGTTGGATAAATCGCGAGAAACGTCTATTTAAATGTCGCAACTTCGCTTGGCCGCCATGTTGGTTTTGTAGTTACCAGGTTTTCAAAGATCACATAAGTGAACTTATAGTAGTTCCCTTTATCACCATACATGATGTCAGGGTAATATCGGTAATCGTTTCGGAGATATTGAATGCTGGTGAAATATTTCGCACAGCCGCCATGTTGGATTGGTGAGTCGTAACAAAATTTGAAGGGCACGGTCGAGGTCGCCCGGAATAGTGCTATGAACTTACTGAGTTTCATTGAAATCGCTCCAGCCGTTTAGATTTTATTAGGGGGGGACACACACACGAATCACACACACACACAAACACACACACGCACACACACACGGAAAAAAGGTGATCTCATAAGCCTATTTTTTCAAAATTGAAAATAGGCTAAAAATGCCAAGTGCCATCAGAGGTTACCATAACAACGCTTTTAAATTGATAATGGATGATCTATCAGAAGTTCCCAAGACAACGCCATTGACGAGATCACATTCATTTTTAGCCTAAATTTCACACTTTTAAACAAGTAGTTCCGTGAAGAACTATACAGCCTATTTTCATATATCCTACTTATGTTAATTGCCACTATCAACATACACAATTTCTGTTTGATTGCAGTAATAGATTCGTAGATATTAAGAACCGACTAAATATTTCGGATGGTCGCCATGTTGGATTTTATATATGTAGGTCCTAGAGTTATGTACTGTTACATGCAGATTATTGTGAACGTGTAGTATTCAAACTTCAATCGCATAAATAGGACACAAGAAAAAACAAGGAGATTTAAATTTTTTTCACAGCTGCCATCTTGAGGTTATGGAAACAATTGAAATAAATTAGATGCCAGTTGATTAACATTCGTATAAGGATTTACTGTACCAAGTTTCACTGCACTCGGATGGTTAAATTGCGAGAAACGTCCATGTGAAGATTTATAATTCGCGTCACCTCCATGTTGGATTTGTGATCACCAGGTTATTTAAAGTCCTATAGGTGAACTTAAGTTCATAGCCCCTATGAACATTAAAAAATGCAGTTTGATTGCTAAAATAGATTCGTAGATATTCAGTATCGTCTAAATATTTCGGATGGTCGCCATGTTGGATTGTTAAATGTATAGGCCATAGGGTCATGTACCATTAAAGGAAAATTATTGCGTAGGTTCATTATTCAAACTTTCACTTCGATCGCATGACTACATCACAAGAAATAAAAACTTAATTTTAAAATTCGCACTGCCGCCATCTTGAGGTTATGTAAACAATTGAACTAAATTAGATACCAGTGGATTACAATGTGTATAAATATTTCCTGTACCAGGTCTCAGTGCGCTTGGAACATTAAATCGCGAGAAAGGTCTATTTAAAATGTACAAATTCGCTTGGCCGCCATGTTCGTTTTGTAGTTAACCGGTTTTTGAAAATCTTATAGATGGACTTCCAGTAGTGCCCTTTATCACCGTACAAAATTTTAGGGAGATACCGCTAATAGTTTCAGAGATATAGAATGCCAGTGAAATATTTCGCACATCCGCCATCTTGTGATTATGTAAACAATTGAACGAAGTTAGATGTCGGTGCATTACAATGTATATAAACATATACTGTACCAAGTTTCATTGCGTTTGGTTGGTCAAATCGCGAGAAACGTCTATTTAAAAGTCGCAAATTCACTTGGCCTCCATGTTGGTTTTGTAGTTACCAGGTTTTCAATGGTCACACAAGTGAACTTATAGTAGTTCCCTCTATCATCATAGAAAATGTCAGGGTAATATCAGTAATAGTTTCGGAGATATTGAATGCTAGTGAAATATTTCGCACAGCCGCCATGTTGGATTGGTGAGTCGTAACAAAATTTGAAGGGCACGGTCGAGGTCGCCGGGAATAGTGCTATGAACTTTCCGAGTTTCATTGAAATCGCTCCTGCCGTTTAGATTTTATTAGGGGGGGACACACACACGAATCACACACACACACACACGCACACACAAAAGGTGATCTCATAAGCCTATTTTTTCAAAATTGAAAATAGGCTAAAAATGAGGAAAAAGTAGACTTATAAGATATATCCGGGAAAATGTGTCTGTCCTTCTGTCTGTCTGTCTGTCTGTCCTTCTGTCTGTCTGGCTGTGTGTGTGTGTGTGTGTGTGTCCCCCTATCAACTCCTAAACGGCTGCAGCAATCGAAACCAAATTTAGTATGAGTAAAGATGTATACCGGAATATCTCACACCCATATTTGAAAAAGATGCCAGTGCTACCAACTGCTAAAAAACGCACTAGAAATTTGAGCTCCATGTTGGATATCTTGGAAGGTATACATGGGAGCTATCCTAAAATTGGCACACATGTAGATAATACAATTTCAGTTTAATTTCCAGGTGGCCATACATGACAGCGTTGCCAAAATAATTTTAAGCCTTCTGATAAGTCCAATTTTTAAATGCATATAACTTCTACACTATCAATTGGATTTCAACCAAATTTTGTATGTAATATGTGTACATAAACATATATGACTGAGTGTATTCTTAAGAGCCACCAGGGCTGCCAACTGTTAATAATTGCTCTCTATTTTGTATCCAAATATATCAGAAACTATGCAAGCCGACAGCTTTAAACTATGCACACGTAAATTACCCGACATTTTACATTAATTTGGAGTAACTTATATACGTCAGTTCTACCAACATGATTCTAAGCCTGCTGATAGGACCAATTTTTAAATACATGTAACTTCTCTACCAACAAATGGATTTCATCCAAAATTGGCACAAAAATATATAATACTAGCAGGTACCCGCGGCTTCGCTCGCGATGAAGACAATGGGGACGATGCATTATTCTGAAAATTGGTCTATTCTATCACATCAATCGCGGCTACAGGTGGGTCCATTCTAATTCTCAAAATTCTAATACATACAGTGTATTGATATGAGCAGCAAAGTGGGACTTTCATAGAGTTGAGAAAGTCCACAGGGTATGATGTTACCTTATGTGAACACATTTGAAAATTACGTTTTTGGTTTTGCCATCTTCTGCTGAGACATAACAATTTTGTTGTCCGGATATTCGTGAGCAGGCCACATACAGTTGTTCATGGGAAAAAAATGGTTTTGTCTAAATGTACACCTGCTGCTCTTAAGTGTTTGTCATTGCGCTTTGTTAATAGAAATTGCGAATATTGTTTGAAAAGAGAACTGCACTCTTGCACACTGGAATGGCAAATCTATCGGAATATGGGGAATTAAAAGTATTTTTCCTTAAGCTATTCACGGTGTAATTTTGGCACACTTATTGATGGTTTGAACGTCAACATGTCGCTATTAATACACCCATAGTAAAATATATCTCACCTTGGCCGCTGGAGTACATTATGCAGTCTCTTCCAATGTTACATCCCTGGGATTGAAATTCTCCACATGCCTCTCTGGGTAATTAAAATTCCTGATTGTTGTTGTTTGAGTCTTTAGTCTTTTGACTGGTTTGATACAGACCTCCATGCCTCCCTCTCCTGAGCTAATCGTTTCATCTCTACATAGCTACCTCACCCTACATCCGAGGCAATCTGTTTAACCTTGGTCTACCCCTACAGTTCTTGGGCTCGACCCTCCCATCCATAATTAAGCTTGCTATTCCTGGGTGTCTTAATATTTGTCCTACCAACCTGTCTCTTCTCTGCATAAGCAATCGCCAGAAACATCGCTCCTCTCCCACACGTCTTAATACCGCTTCATTTGTTACCCTATATACCCATCTATCTTCATCATTCTCCTGTAACACCGCGTTTCAAACGCTTCAATTCTCCTCTTTTCTGCTGCACCAATAGTCCAAGTTTCACTTCCTTATAGTGTCACGCTACAGACAAACCTTTCAAAAATGACTTCCGAATACCTAAATCTACAATATATTCTATGTCAACCGATTCCCTTTCTGTAGAAATGCTGTCCTTGCCTGAGCCAACCTACTTTTGATATCCTCTTTGCTTCGTCCTTCACTGGTTATTTTGCTTCCTAAGAACAGAAGTCACCTACTGCCCGTATCGTTTCACCTGCCAATTTGATGTCCATAGAGGTTTTTGATCTTTTTCGGCTGCATTCAAATATTTTTGTTTTACATTTATTGATCTTCATCATGAATTCTTTCCTCAAGACGGATTCCATACCATTCAAAAACTCATTCAAATCCTCTGGCGTATCGGCCAAGATGACTATGTCATCAGCAAATCTCAGAGTCGAAGTGATTTCTCCTTGAATCTTCTCTCCCACTATAAATTTTCTCCAATTTCCTGATTACTGTGTTTTAGAGATCTTTGAAATGCGTTGCCCTCGCACATTGTGTAGATGCATTGTCAAAGGAAAACATTCTATGTTACGAACATGGGATGCATAACCTGTACCGAAAGCTTCTGCAGATTTAACACAAGGCCTATTCTGAACAGCAGTTCCTTAAACTCAGATTTGCCAACATTTTATTGTATCTTTCCATGTGGTATATCTCTGTACCTCAACATACAGAAGAGTGCTTTCAAAATCACGTCTTGTGTAAATTTTGCTAAAGGTAGTGAGTGTGGTTCACAATTTTATAAGTGCACATTGACTATGTGACGGCGGGATGCCTTTAGTGTTACGGAAACGGCAATAGCCGCCACATAGCTTCGTTGCTACTGACATAACGACCAGACTGATATTTGTACTTAAATATACGGGATTTGTGAGCCCAGTGTTTATGAAATTGAACGTTGCTTGATCGCTACCTTTATTTAGTAGCCGCTACTGTAGTGTTTAAAAATTAAATGTGGTATTAGAAGGCGCTTCCTCTAATTTTTTTACCCCGCACTACAGCCCATGAAGGGCCTAAGCCTATAATGCGACCGCTTCCCAGTCATTTGGCCTGCATATATTGTGGTGACGCGTGGTCAGTGCATCGTGTCCCTCGGCCGTTAATGTTGTTCTTCGTGACCGGGGCGCTGCCTCACTATCAGACAGCTACTCAATTGTCCTCACGAATCTGAATGCACTCCGTTGCAAACCTCACGTCAGTGTCAAAAATCTCTGACGGAGCCGGGAATCGAACCCAGGGCCTCCGGTGAGAGGCAGGCGCGCTACCCTGTTCTTATTGTGTTTATATATATCTTGAAAAAGATAACAAATGGATTGGCATTGCCTCCTACAGGGATATATAGAAAATCGGATGTCATACCTTGAGGTAGTGTTGCCATGGAAACGGACTTGCCATTAGTTCAGTTTATCAGAGTGAAGATAGTTTTCTGCGAATATCTTTGAAACTATTGGTTTTAGGGCCTTAAAATGTGGTTTTCGGTGTCCCGTAGGGACCCACCGAGTATTGTTTCTCGCATCGAGGGGCGTAAAATGAGCTTTGTCCGGTCTATATGCGACAACTTCGATATTTTGTCCCAGTTGAGTATTTTTAGTGACTTTTCAGTTATGTTGCTCGTTCCACGGGAACGATGATTTATTTCTGGGTGAAAGGCAGCCTATATGTTATCCCAGGGTATAAGCTGTCTCCATTTCAAATTTCATCCAAATCCGTCCAGCCGTTTTAGTGTCAAGAGGTAACAAACTAACACACACACAGACTTTCACATTTATAATATACTAGCTGGTACCCGCGGCTTCGCTCGCGATCAAGACAATGAGGACGATGCATTATTGCTGATAAAATAATAATAATAATAATATCATATGGCCTCGGATGCCGGATGGAAGCTTTGTAATTTGACACCCAGAGGGTAGCTTGCGTCGAATTTCGTTGTTCCTTGAATCACTATGAAAGTCAAGGAGGTTAGATATCTAAGCTCCTTGAACATTATAGCGCTTTCTAGTAGAGAAATGAGGAACTTTGTGTTGGCGGAAAATCCCGAGATTAATTTTGCCATTATGAACACGGCCTACTGAATTCAAATGGGTTCTTTGACATGCCAACATCGAATGACATGCGTGTCGTATTTTTGCCGCCTTTCAAAAATCACTTACCACGACCAGGAGCGAACCTGCAATCTTGGGGTTAGTACACCGACACGCTATCCACTCATCTACCTGGCAAGCATTGCTGATAATTGGTCTATTCTATTACAGCAATCGCGGTTACAGGTGGGTCCATTGTAATTCTGAAAATGTTGATACATACAGTACAGTATATTGATATGAGCAGCAAAGTGGGAATTTTATAGAGTTGTGAAAGTCTGCAGGGTACGATGTTACATTATGTGAACACATTTTTGAATTACGATTTTGGTTTTGCCATCTTCTGCTGACCATTTTTTGTCCGGATACTCGAGAGCACGCCACATACCGTTGCCCATGGGAAAAAATGGTTTTGTCTAAATGTACACCTGCTGCTGTTAAGTGTGTGTCATTGTGCTTTGTTAATAGAAATTGCGAATATTGTTTGAAGAGGGAACTGCACTCTTGCACACTGGAATGGCAAATCTATCGGAATATGGAGAATTAAAAGTAGGCGTATATTTCCTTAAGTTATTCTGGGTGTAATTTTGCCATACTTATTGATGATTTGAACGTCAACGTGTCACTATTAATAGACCTATAGTAAAATATCTCTCACCTTGGACGCTGATGTACATTATGCAGTCTCTTATAGTGTTACATCCCAGGGATTGAAATTCTCCAACAACCCTTTTGCCTCACATGCCTTTCTAATTAATTAAAATTCCAGATTGTTGTTGTTTGAGTCTTCAGTTTTTGACAGGTTTGATGCAGCCCTCCATGCCTCCCTTTCCTGGTCTACCCCTACAGTTCTTGTCCTCGACCCTCCCATCCATAACTAAGCTTGCTATTCCTGGGTGTGTTAATATGTGTCGTACCATCTTATCTCTTCTCTTCATTAGCAGTCGCCAGAAACATCTCTCCTCTCCCACTCGTCTTAATAGCTCTTCATTTGTTACCCTATCTACCCATCTGATCTTCATCATTCTCCTTTAACACCACATTTCAAATGCCTCAATTGTCCTCTTTTCTGCTGCACCATTAGTCCAACTTTCACTTCGTTATAGTGTCACGCTCCAGACAAAAGCTTTAAAAAATGACTTCCAAATACCTAAATGTATATTCGATGTCAACAGATTCCTTTTCTGTAGAAATACTTTCCTTGCCTGAGCCAACCTGCTTTTTATATCCTCTTTGCTTCGTCCATCAATGGTTATCTTGCTTCCTAAGTAACAGAAGTCTCCTACTTCCCGTAGCGTTTCACCTACCAATTTGAGGTCCATAGAGTTTTCTGATTTATTTCGGCTGCATTCCAAAAATTTTGTTTTACATTTATTGATTTTCATCATGAATTCTTTCCTCAAGACGGAGTCCTTACCATTCAAAAACTCGTTCAAATCCTCTGGCGTATCGGCCAAGATGACGATGTCATCAGCAAATCTCAGACATGAAATTATTTCTCGTTGAATCTTCGCTCCCACTTTAAATTTTGTTTTACATTTATTGATTTTCATCATGAATTCTTTCCTCAAGACGGAGTCCTTACCATTCAAAAACTCGTCCAAATCCTCTGGCGTATCGGCCAAGATGACGATGTCATCAGCAAATCTCAGACATGAAATTATTTCTCCTTGAATCTTCGCTCCCACTTTAAATTTCCTGATTATTATGTTTTTAGAGATCTTTGAAATGCGTTGCCCTCGCACGTGGTGTAGATGCATTGTCAAAGGAAAACATTCCATGTTACGAACATGGGCCGCATAACCTGCCCTAAGCCTATTCTGGACAGCAGTTCCTTGAACTCAGATTTGCCAACATTTTATTGTATGTTTCCATGTGGTATATGTCTGTACCTAAACATACAGAAGAGTGCTTTAAAAATCATGTCTTGTGTAAATTTTGGAAAAGGTGGTGAGTGTGGTTTTTGCCGGAGTGGATACTCGCTCGTAGAAATTCTTTTCAGTAAAATAGACTGGTTCACAATTTTGTAAGTGCACATTGAGGTATGTGACGGCGGGATGCCTTAAGTGTTACGGAAACGGCAATAGCCGCCACAGAGCTTCGTTGCTACTGAAATAACGACCAGACTGATATTTCTACTTAACTATACGGGATTTGTAAGCCCAGTGTTTATTAAATTGAACGTAGCTATATCGCTACCTTTATTTAGTAGCCGCTACTGTAGTGATTAAAAATTAAAAGTGGTATTGGAAGGCGCTACACCTATTTTTTTTTTACCCCTGGCTTTACAGACCATGAAGGGCCTAGGCCTATCATGCGACCGCTCCCAGCCATTTGGCCTGCAGATATTGTGGTGACGCGTGGTCAGTGCATCGTGTCCCCTCGGCCGTTAATCTTGTTTTTCGTGACCGGCGCGCTGCCTCTCTATCAGACAGCTACTCAATTGTCCTCAAGAAGCTGAGTGAACTCCGTTGCAGTCCTCACGTCAGTGTGTATAATTTCTGACGGAGCCGGGAATCGAACCCGGGGCCTCCGGTTGGGAGGCAGGCATGCTACCCTGTTCTTATTGTGTTTATATATATCTTGAAAAAGATAATAAATGGATTGGCATTGCCTCCTACGGGGATATATAGAAAATCGGATGTCATACCTTCAGATTCAGTTGTCATGGAAACGGACTTGCCATTAGTTCATCAGTTTATCAGAGTGAATATAGTTTTCTTCGAATATCTTTGAAACTGTTGGTTTTAGGGCCTTAAAATGTGGTTTTCGGTGTCCCGTAGGGACCTACCGAGTATTATTTCTCGCATCGAGAGGCGTAAAATGAGCTTTGTCCGGTCTTTATGCGACAACTTCGATATTTTGTCCCAGTTGAGTATTTTTGGTGACTTTTCAGTTATGTTGCCCGTTCCACGGGAACAATGATTTATTTCCGGATGAAAGGCAGCCTATATGTTATCCCAGGGTATAAGCTGTCTCCATATCAAATTTCACCCAAATCCGTCCATCCGTTTTAGTGTCAAGAGGTAACAAACTAACACACACACACACACACGGACACACAGATTTTCACAATTATAATATACTAGCAGGTACCCGCGGCTTCGCTCGCGATAAAGACAATTGGGACGATGCATTATTGCTGAAAATTGGTCTATTCTATCACATCAATCGCGGCTACAGGTGGGTCCATTCTAATTCTGAAAATTCTAATACATACAGTGTATTGATATGAGCAGCAAAGTGGGACTTTCATATAGTTGAGAAAGTCCACAGGGTATGATGTTACCTTATGTGAACACATTTGAAAATTACTTTTTGGTTTTGCCATCTTCTGCTGAGACATAACAATTATGTTGTCCGGATACTCGTGAGCAGGCCACATACAGTTGTTCATGAGAAAAAATGGTTTTGTCTAAATGTACACCTGCTGCTGTTAAGTGTGTCATTGCGCTTTGTTAATGGAAATTGCTAATATTGTTGGAAAAGGGAACTGCACTCTTGCACACTGGAATGGCAAATCTATCGGAATATGGGGATTTAAAAGTATTTTTCCTTAAGCTATTCACAATGTAATTTTGCCATAATTATTGATGGTTTGAACGACAACATGTCGCTATTAATAGACCCATAGTGAAATATCTCTCACCTTGGCCGCTGGAGCACATTATGCAGTCTCTTCCAGTGTTACATCCCTGGGATTGAAATTCTCCAGATGCCTCTGTGGGTAATTAAAATTCCTGATTGTTGTTGTTGTTTGTTTGAGTCTTCAGTCTTTTGACTGGTTTGATACAGACCTCCATGCCTCCCTCTCCTGAGCTAATCGTTTCATCTCTACATAGCTACTTCATCCTACATCCGAGGCAATCTGTTTAACCTTGGTCTACCCCTACAGTTCTTGGGCTCGACCCTCCCATCCATAACTAAGCTTGCTATTCCTGGGTGTCTTAATATGTGTCGTACCAACCTATCTCTTCTCTGCATAAGCAATCGCCAGAAACATCTCTCCTCTCCCACTCGTCTTAATACCGCTTCATTTGTTACCCTATCTACCCATCTATCTCCATCATTCTTCTGTAACACCGCGTTTCAATCGCTTCAATTCTATGTCAAACGATTCCTTTTCTGTAGAAATGCTGTCCTTGCCTGAGCCAACCTACTTTTGATATCCTCTTTGCTTCGTCCTTCACTGGTTATTTTGCTTCCAAAGTAACAGACGTCTCCTACTGCCCGTAGTGTTTCACCTGCCAATTTGATGTCCATAGAGGTTTTTGATCTTTTTCGGCTGCATTCCAATTTTTTTGTTTTACAATTATTGATTTTCATCATGAATTCTTTCCTCAAGACGGATTTCATACCATTCAAAAACTCATTCAAATTCTCTGGCGTATTGGCCAAGATGACGATGTCATAAGCAAATCACAGAGTCGAAGTGATTTCTCCTTGAATCTTCTCTCCCACTATACATTTTCTCCAATTTCCTGATTACTGTGTTTTTAGAGATCTTTGAAATGCGTTGCCCTCGCACATGGTGTAGATGCATTGTCAAAGGAAAACATTCTATGTTACGAACATGGGATGCATAACCTGTACCGAAAGCTTCTGCAGATTGAACACAATGCCTATTCTGAACAGCAGTTCCTTAAACTCAGATTTGCCAACATTTTATTGTATCTTTCCATGTGGTATGTATCTGTACCTCAACATACAGAAGAGTGCTTTCAAAATCACGTCTTGTGTAAATTTTGCAAAAGGTAGTTCACAATTTTATAAGTGCACATTGACTATTTATTTATCGTATGGTTTTTAGTGCCGGGAGTGTCCGAAGACATGTTCGGCTCGCCTGAGTCTGTAGCTGCTTCCAGCGGACACCCTAAAGGGTGAGCTACAAGTTCCGTTCAATTTCAAGTAGTTCCAACTTTCGCCACAAGATATCAATGATACGTAGTGGTGAACGTTGGAACTTTGATAGAGCGTTCTGACGAAATCTAACGTAACAATTTTGCTTTACACAAGTTTAGTCTGTGAAAGGATCATTTACATGCCATAAATCTATGACATGGGACCGCCGGCTTTACTTCCCCTCCGAAGGAAGGCATACTGAAGGATTTTCAACGCTCTTAAAAAAATCCGACGACTTCGGCCGGGTTTGAACCCTCTATCTTGGGCACAGCAGTTCAGCATGCTACCGACTACGCCACCGACTATGAGACGGCGGGATGCCTTTAGTGTTACGGAAACGGCAATAGCCGCCACAGAGCTTCGTTGCTACTGACATAACGACCAGACTGATATTTGTACTGAAATATACGGGATTTGTGAGCCCAGTGTTTATGAAATTGAACGTAGCTTGATCGCTACCTTTATTTAGTAGCCGCTACTGTAGTGTTTAAAACTTAAAGGCGGTATTAGAAGACGCTTCCTCTAATTTTTTTACCCCTGGCACTACAGCCCATGAAGGGCTTAGGCCTATAATGCGACCGCTTCCCAGTCATTTGGCCTGCAGATATTGTGGTGACGCGTGGTCAGTGCATCGTATCCCTCGGCCGTTAATGTTGTTCTTCGTGACCGGGGCGCTGCCTCACTATCAGACAGCTACTCAATTGTCCTCACGAATCTGAATGCACACCGTTGCAAACCTCACGTCAGTGTCAAAAATCTCTGACGGAGCCGGGAATCGAACCCAGGGCCCCCAGTTGAGAGGCCGGCGCGCTACCCTGTTCTTATTGTGTTTATATATATCTTGAAAAAGATAACAAATGGATTGGCATTGCCTCCTATAGGGATTTATATAAAATCGGATGTCATACCTTGAGGTAGTGTTGCCATGGAAACGGACTTTCCATTAGTTCAGTTTATCAGAGCGAAGATAGTTTTCTGCGAATATCTTTGAAAATATTGGTTTTATGGCCTTAAAAAGTGGTTTTCGGTGTCGCGTAGGGACCTACCGAGTATTGTTTCTCGCATCGAGGGGCGTAAAATGAGCTGTGTCCGCTCTTTATGCGACAACTTCGATATTTTGTCCCAGTTGAGTATTTTTAGTGACTTTTCAGTTATGTTGCTCGTTCCACGGGAACAATGATTTATTTCTGGGTGAAAGGCATCCTATATGTTATCCCAGGGTATAAGCTGTCTCCATTTCAAATTTCATCCAAATCCGTCCAGCCGTTTTAGTGTCAAGAGGTAACAAACTAACACACACACAGACTTTCACAATTATAATATATATAGGGATATAGGGATATAGGGACTAGCAGGTACCCGCGGCTTCGCTCGCGATCAATACAATGGGGACGATGCATTATTGCTGATAGTTGGTTTATTCTATTACAGCAATCGCGGCTACAGGTGGGTAGATTCAAATTCTGAGAATTCTGATACATACAGTATATAGATATGAGCAGCAAAGTGGGAATTTTATAGAGTTGTGAACACATTTGAAAATTTTAGTTTTGGTTTTGCCATCTTCTGCTGAGACATAACGATTTTGTTGTCCGGATACTCGCCAGCACGCTACATACAGTTGTCCATGGGAAATAATGGTTTTGTCTGAACGTACACCTGGAATGGCAAATCTATCTGAATATGGGGAATTAAAAGTATTTTTCCTTAAGCTATTCTGGGTATAATTTTGCCACACTTATTGATGATTTGAACGTCAACATGTCGCTATTAATAGACCTATAGTAAAATATCTCTCACCTTGGTCGCTGATGTACATTATGCAGTCACTTCCAGTGTTACATCCCAGGGATTGAAATTCTCCAACAACCCTTTTGCCTCACATGCCTCTCTAAGTAATTAAAATTCCCGATTGTTGTTGTTTGAGTCTTAAGTTTTTTGACTGGTTTGATGCAGCCCTCCATGCCTCGCTCTCCTGAGCTAATCGTTTCATCACTACATAGCTACCACACCCTACATCCGAGGCAATCTGTATAACCCTGGTCTACCCCTACAGTTCTTGTCCTTGACCCTCCCATCCATAACTAAGCTTGCTATTCCTGGGTGTCTTAATTTGTGTCGTACCAACCTATCTCTTCTCTTCATTAGCAGTCGCCAGAAACATCTCTCCTCTCCCACTCGTCTTAATAGCTCTTCATTTGATACCCTATCTAACCATCTGATCTTCATCATTCTCCCGTAACACCACATTTCAAACGCTTCAATTCTCCTCTTTACTGCAGCACCATTAGTCCAAGTTTCACTTCCTTATAGTGACTCAAAAGCTTTCAAAAATGACATCCTAATACCTAAATGTATATTCGATGTCAAGAGATTCCTTTTTGTGTAGAAATGCTTTCCTTGCCTGAGCCAACCTGCTTTTTATATCCTCTTTGCTTCGTCCATTACTGATTATTTTGCTTCCTAAGTACCGGTAACAGAAGTCTCCTACTTCCCGTAGCGTTTCACCTGCCAATTTGATGTCCATAGAGGTTTCTGATTTATTTCGGCTGCATTCCAATAATTTTGTTTTACATTTATTGATTTTCATCATGAATTCATTCGTCAAGACGGAGTCCATACCATTCAAAAACTCGTTCAAATCTTCTGGCGTATTGGCCAAGATGACGATGTCATCAGCAAATCTCAGAGATGAAATTATTTCTCCTTGAATCTTCACTCCGACTTTAAATTGTTCTCCAATTTCCTGATTATTGAGTTTTTAGAGATCTTTGAAATGCGTTGCCCTCGCACATGGTGTAGATGCATTGTCAAAGGAAAACATTCCATGTTACGAACATGGGCCGAATAACCTGTACCGAAAGCCTATTCTGGACAGCAGTTCCTTGAACTCAGATTTGCCAACATGTTATTGTATCTTTCCATGTGGTATGTCTCTGTACCTCAACATACAGAAGAGTGCTTTAAAAATCATGTCTTGTGTAAATTTTGGAAAATGTAGTGAGAGTGGTTTTTGCCGGAGTGGATACTCGCTAGTAGAAATTCTTTTCAGTAAAATAGACTGGTTCACAATTTGGTAAGTGCACATTGAGCTTCTGGCGTATTGGCCAAGATGACTATGTCATCAGCAAATCTCAGAGATGAAATTATTTCTCCTTGAATCTTCACTCCGACTTTAAATTGTTCTCCAATTTCCTGATTATTGTGTTTTTAGAGATCTTTGAAATGCGTTGCCCTCGCACATGGTGTAGATGCATTGTCAAAGGAAAACATTCCATGTTACGAACATGGGCCGAATAACCTGTATCGAAAGCCTATTCTGGACAGCAGTTCCTTGAACTCAGATTTGCCAACATTTTATTGTATCTTTCCATGTGGTATGTCTCTGTACCTCAACATACAGAAGAGTGCTTTAAAAATCATGTCTTGTGTAAATTTTGGAAAATGTAGTGAGAGTGGTTTTTGCCGGAGTGGATACTCGCTAGTAGAAATTCTTTCCAGTAAAATAGACTGGTTCACAATTTGGTAAGTGCACATTGAGGTATATGACGGCGGGATGCCTTAAGTGTTAAGGAAACGGCAATAACCGCCTAAGAGCTTCGTTGCTATTGAAATTATGACCAGACCGATATTTGTACTTAACTATACGGGATTTGTGAGCCCAGTGTTTATGAAATTGAACGTAGCTATATCGCTACCTTTATTTAATAGCCGCTACTGTAGTGTTTAAAAATTAAAGGTGGTATTAGAAGGCGCTTCCCCTAATATTTTTTACCCCTGGCACTACAGCCCATGAAGGGCCTAGGCCTATCATGCGACCGCTTCCCAGCCATTTGGCCTGCAGATATTGTGGTGACGCGTGGACAGTGCATAGTGTCCTCTCAGCCGTTAATCTTGTTCTTCGTGACCAGCACGCTGCCTCACAGCTACTCAATTGTCCTCACGAATCTGAGTTCAGCCCGTTGCAGCCCTCACGTCAGTGTCTAAAATCTCTGACGGAGCCGGGAATCGAACCCGGGGCCTCCGGGCGGGAGGCAGGCGCCCTACACTGTTCTTATTGTGTTTATATATATATCTTGAAAAAGATAATAAATGAATTGGCATTGCCTCCTAGAGGGATATATAGAAAATCGGCCATTTGGCCTGCAGATATTGTGGTGACGCGTGGTCAGTGCATAGTGTCCCCTCTGCCGTTAATCTGATTTATTTCCGGACAAAAGGCAGCCTATATGTTATCCCATGGTATAAGCTGTCTCCATTTCAAATTTCATCCAAATCCGTCCAGCCGTTTTAGTGTCAAGAGGTAACAAACTAACACACACACACACACACGGACACACAGATTTTCACAATTATAATATATATAGGGATATAGGGATTTCAGATTATTTCTGACCAGCACTCGCAAGTCATTGTTGCCAACATACTTTTACGTGTACTAATAGATCCAATGTCTAAATCCATGTAACGTCCTTTGGACTTCAACCACATTTTGTATTCTGTACCTTAGGAGATGGAAGTAAGAATATATTCAGTCACCAGAGCTGCCAACTGTATTGCTCTATTAGGCTGCATTATACCTAGTATACCTTATTTCGAACTAATTAAGACATTTCGATATTACCCACTTAATTTCGTCATTATTCTAGATAGGTTCATATACTGTAGATTAATCTATGGCATGAATCTTAATTTTAAGAAAAGTAGGCTCTTTATTTCGTCACGGAACTTCTTGTTCCATCTGACTATGAGGGAAGCGGCTAACTGGTAGCATGCTAAACTTCTATGCCCAAGGTGCTGGTTCAAAGCCGGACAAAGTCGCCGGATTTTCTAAGAGCGCTAAAAATCTGTCAGCATGCTTTCCTTCGGAGGGGAAGTTACAACGTTCGTTGCAAGTTGCTGGTTGCGGTGGCATCTAGCAGCCAAGTTCACAGCTAGGTGTCGTTGACGTTAGTATTTGGTACAAAATTAGGTACTACTACTTAAAATTGACCATCTGTAGACCTTACCTGAATTACAGACTAATACAGTCATCACAAATAACACCGTTTATCAGACAGATTCTACACACACCCAATGTACACGGGGTTACATGACCACTTTGTCGCAGCCCCTAAACTGAGGAACCAACAAACATCTCTGCGGGAGATAAAATTTTGCATGAAGAAGTAACAGACTGTTAGATAGTTACACATTAGTTCCAAACCTTGCATAAGGACAGTGTGATCACAAGTATAACAAGTAGTTCCGTGAAGAACTATACAGCCTATTTTCATATAGCCCACTTATTGCAACTATCAACATACACAATTTCAGTTTGATTGCCGTAATAGATTCGTAGATATTGAGAACCGACTAAATAATTCGGATAGTCGCCATGTTGGATTTTATATATGTAGGTCCTAGAGTTATGTACTGTTACATGCAGATTATTGTGTACGTGTAGTATTCAAACTTCAATCGCATAATTAGGACACTAGAAGTTACAAGGAGATTTTAAAATTTCGCACAGCTCCATCTTTAGGTTATGGAAACAATTGAAATAAATTAGATGCTAGTGGCTTACCATTCGTATAAGGATTTACTGTACCAAGTTTCACTGCTCTCGGATGGTTAAATTGCGATAAACGTCCATGAGAATATTTATAATTCGCGTCGCCGCCATGTTGGATTTGTGATCACCAGGTTATTTAAAGTCCTATAAGTGAACTTGAGTTCATAGCCCCTATGAACAATAAAAAATTCAGTTTGATTGCTACAATAGATTCGTAGATATTGAGAGCCGTCTAAATATTTCGGATGGTCGCAATGTTGGATTGTTAAATGTATAGGCCATAGAGTCATGTACCATTATAGGAAAATTATTGGGAAGGTTCATTATTCAAACTTTCACTTCGATCGCATGACTACATCACAAGAAATAAAAACTTAATTTTAAAATTCGCACAGCCGCCATCTTGAGGTTATGAAAACAATTGAACTAAATTAGATACCAGTGCATTACTATGTGTATAAATATTTCCTGTACCAGATTTCAGTGCGTTTGGAGCATTAAATCGCGAGAAAGGTCTATTTCAAATTTTCTAATTCGCTTGGCCGCCATGTTTGTTTTGTATATAACCGGTTTTTTAAAGTCATATAAATGGACTTCCAGTAGTGCCCTTTATCTCCGTACAAAACTTCAGGAAGATACCGCTAATAGTTTCAGAGATACAGAATGCCGGTGAAATATTTCGCACATCCGCCATCTTATGGTTATGTAAACAAATGAACGAAGTTAGTTGTCGGTGCATTACAAAGTATATAAACATATACTGTACCAAGTTTTATTGCGTTTGGTTGGATAAATCGCGAGAAACGTCTATTTAAATGTCGCAACTTCGCTTGGCCGCCATGTTGGTTTTGTAGTTACCAGGTTTTCAAAGATCACATAAGTGAACTTATAGTAGTTCCCTTTATCACCATACATGATGTCAGGGTAATATCGGTAATCGTTTCGGAGATATTGAATGCTGGTGAAATATTTCGCACAGCCGCCATGTTGGATTGGTGAGTCGTAACAAAATTTGAAGGGCACGGTCGAGGTCGCCCGGAATAGTGCTATGAACTTACTGAGTTTCATTGAAATCGCTCCAGCCGTTTAGATTTTATTAGGGGGGGACACACACACGAATCACACACACACACAAACACACACACGCACACACACACGGACAAAAGGTGATCTCATAAGCCTATTTTTTCAAAATTGAAAATAGGCAAAAAATTAACCCCAAATGACAAGAAGGTTACCATCCCCATAAGACAGTGAAATGTTAAAAGTAAGCATAGAAAGACGAAACAAGTAGTTCCGTGAAGAACTATACAGCCTATTTTCATATATCCTACTTATGTTAATTGCCACTATCAACATACACAATTTCAGTTTGATTGCTGTAATAGATTCGTAGATATTGAGAACCGACTAAATATTTCGGATGGTCGCCATGTTGGATTTTATATATGTAGGTCCTAGAGTTATGTACTGTTACATGCAGATTATTGTGAACGTGTAGTATTCAAACGTCAATCGCATAGTTAGGACACAAGAAAAAACAAGGAGATTTTAAAATTTTTCACAGCTGCCATCTTGAGGTTATCTAAACAATTGAAATAAATTAGATGCCAGTGGATTAACATTCGTATAAGGATTTACTGTACCAAGTTTCATTGCACGCGGATGGTTAAATTGCGAGAAACGTCCATGTGAATATTTATAATTCGCGTCACCGCCATGTTGGATTTGTGATCACCAGGTTATTTAAAGTCCTAAAGGTGAACTTAAGTTCATAGCCCCTATGAACATTAAAAAATGCAGTTTGCTTGCTAAAATAGATTCGTAGATATTCAGTATCGTCTAAATATTTCGGATGGTCGCCATGTTGGATTGTTAAATGTATAGGCCATAGAGTCATGTACCATTGAAGGAAAATTATTGCGTAGGTTCATTATTCAAACTTTCACTTCAATCGCATGACTACATCACAATAAATAAAATCTTAATTTTAAAATTCGTACTGCCGCCATCTTGAGGTTATGTAAACAATTGAACTAAATTAGATACCAGTGGATTACAATGTGTATAAATATTTCCTGTGCCAGGTTTCAGTGCGCTTGGAACATTAAATCGCGAGAAAGGTCTATTTAAAATTTTCAAATTCGCTTGGCCGCCATGTTCGTTTTGTAGTTAACCGGTTTTTGAAAGTCTTATAGATGGACTTCCAGTAGTGCCCTTTATCTCCGTACAAAATTTCAGGGTTTTACCGCTAATAGTTTCAGAGATATAGAATGCCGGTGAAATATTTTGCACATCCGCCATCTTGTGATTATGTAAACATTTGAACGAAGTTAGATGTCGGTGCATTACAATGTACATAAACATATACTGTACCAGGTTTCATTGCGTTTGGTTGGTCAAATCGCGAGAAACGTCTATTTAAAAGTCGCAAATTCGCTTGGCCGCCATGTTGGTTTTGTAGTTACCAGGTTTTCAAAAGTCACATAAGTGAACTTATAGTAGTTCCCTCTATCACCATAGAAAATGCCAGGGTAATATCGGTAATAGTTTCGGAGATATTGAATGCTGGTGAAATATTTCGCACAGCCTCCATGTTGGATTGGTGAGTCGTAACAAAATTTGAAGGGCACGGTCAAGGTCGCCGGGAATAGTGCTATGAACTTTCCGAGTTTCATTGAAATCGCTCCAGCCGTTTAGATTTTATTAGGGGGGGACACACACACGAATCACACACACGCACACACACACACACACACACACACACACACACGCACACACACACGGACAAAAGGTGATCTCATAAGCCTATTTTTTCAAAATTGAAAATAGGCTAAAAATGTTAACTAACCTCCAATTGTAAAATACTTTCTCGCAATAAATGAGGTCAGATCCTCCTACGAAAACCTGCATATTTTGCCTATTATAGCCTATCCCCTAGTTTGCCCGGTGAAATCTACCTCCGCCTTCCGGCGTGCCGAGAGGAATTTTTTTTATTTGAAATGGAAATATGAAATGTTGAAACCAAACGGTGCAGTGACGTCACACATGTGGGTTTTTTCTCGCTAACCGTTGGAGATACACGAAAAGTGATCAGGACCTTTCGGATAGAAAATTAAGTTTTAAACCTCGCTTGTGCCATCAAAAGTTTGCTATTTCTTATCGTTCTCTTTTTATTTGAAATGGAAATATGAAAATAGTCGCCATTTTTAGCCTATTTTCAATTTTGAAAAAAATAGGCTTATGAGATCACCTTTTGTCCGTGTGTGTGTGTGTGTGTGTGTGATTCGTGTGTGTGTCCCCCCCTAATAAAATCTAAACGGATGGAGCGATTTCAATGAAACTCGGAAAGTTCATAGCATTATTTCCGGCGACCTCGACCGTGCCCTTCAAATTTTGTTACGACTCACCAATCCAACATGGCGGCTGTGCGAAATATTTAACCAGCATTCAATATCTCCGAAACTATTACAGATATTACCCTGACATTTTCTATGGTGATAGACGGAACTACTATAAGTTCACTTATGTGACGTTTGAAAATCTGGTAACTACAAAACCAACATGGCGGCCAAGCAAAGTTGCGACATTTAAATAGACGTTTCTCGCGATTTGACCAACCAAACGCAATGAAACTTGGTACAGTATATGTTTATATACATTGTAATGCACCGACATCTAACTTCGTTCAATTGTTTACATAATCACAAGATGGCGGATGTGCGAAATATTTCACCGGCATTCTATATCTCTGAAACTATTAGCGGTAAAACCCTGAAATTTTGTACGGAGATAAAGGGCACTACTGGAAGTCCATCTATAAGACTTTCAAAAACCGGTTAACTACAAAACGAACATGGCGGCCAAGCGAATTTGAAAATTTTAAATAGACCTTTCTCGCGATTTAATGTTCCAAGCGCACTGAAACCTGGCACAGGAAATATTTATACACATTGTAATCCACTGGTATCTAATTTAGTTCAATTGTTTACATAACCTCAAGATGACGGCAGTACGAATTTTAAAATTAAGATTTTATTTATTGTGATGTAGTCATGCGATTGAAGTGAAAGTTTGAATAATGAACCTACGCAATAATTTTCCTTCAATGGTACATGACTCTATGGCCTATACATTTAACAATCCAACATGGCGACCATCCGAAATATTTAGACGATACTGAATATCTACGAATCTATTTTAGCAATCAAACTGCATTTTTTAATGTTCATAGGGGCTATGAACTTAAGTTCACCTTTAGGACTTTAAATAACCTGGTGATCACAAATCCAACATGGCGGTGACGCGAATTATAAATATTCACATGGACGTTTCTCGCAATTTAACCATCCGCGTGCAGTGAAACTTGGTACAGTAAATCCTTATACGAATGTTAATCCACGGGCATCTAATTTATTTCAATTGTTTCCATAACCTCAAGATGGCAGCTGTGCAAAATTTTAAAATCTCCTTGTTTTTTCTTGTGTCCTAATTAAGCGATTGAAGTTTGAATACTACACGTTCACAATAATCTGCATGTAACAGTACATAACTCTAGGACCAACATATATAAAATCCAACATGGCGACCATCCGAAATATTTAGTCGGTTCTCAATATCTACGAATCTATTACAGCAATCAAACTGAAATTGTGTATGTTGATAGTGGCAATTAACATAAGTAGGATATATGAAAATAGGCTGTATAGTTCTTCACGGAACTACTTGTTAAATAGTGCAAAATACCGAAATCAAAAGTATCCTATATGTAAACCTGGTAAATCAGCTACAACCATGCAAAATTTCAATTAAATCGGACCCGTGGTTCTTGCGTTATTGAGTAACAGACAGACAGACAGACACACACCATCTCATTTTTAGCCTATTTTCAATTTTGAAAAAAAATAGGCTTATGAGATCACCTTTTGTCCGTGTGTGTGTGCGTGTGTGTGTGTGTGTGTGTGTGTGTGTGATTCGTGTGTGTGTCCCCGTCTAATAAAATCTAAACGGCTGGAGCGATTTCAATGAAACTCGGTATGTTCATAGCACTATTCCCGGCGACCTCGACCGTACCCTTCAAATTTTGTTACGTCTCACCAATGCAAAATGGCGGCTGTGCGAAATATTTCACTAGCATTCAATATCTCCGAAACTATTACCGATATCGCCCTGAAATTGTGTACGGTGATAAAGGGTACTACTAGAAGTTCACGTATGAGACTTTCAAAAACCTGGTGACTACAAAACCAACATGGCGGTCAAGCGAAGTTGATACTTTTAAATAGACTTTCCTCGCGATTTAACTATCCACACGTAATGAAACTTGGTACAGCAAATGTTTATACACATTGTAATGCACTGGAGTCTAATTTAGTTCAATTGTTTACATACCTTCAAAATGGCGGCTGTGCGAAATATTTCACTGACATTCTATATCTCCGAAACTATTACAGATATCACCCTGAAATTTAGTACGGTGATAAAGGGTACTGATACAAGTTTACCTATGTATATTTCATAAACTTGTAAAGTAGAAAACGAACATGGCGACCAAGCGAAGTTGAGACTTTTAAATAGACTTTTCTCACGATTTAACCATCCAAACGTAATGAAACTAGGTACAGCAAGTGTTTATATACAGTACATAGTAATGCACTGGAGTCTAATTTAGTTCAATTGTTTACATAACCTCCAAATGGCGGCTGTGCGAAATATTTCACTGACATTCTATATCTCCGAAACTATTACAGATATTAACCTGCAATTTTGTACGGAGATAAAGGGTACTGGTACAAGTTTATCTATGTATACTTCATAAACTTGTAAAGTAAAAAACGAACATGGCGACCAAGCGAATTTGAAATATTTTAATAGACTTTTCTCGTGATTTAACTCTCTGAGCGCAGTGAAATGTGGTACAGTAAATGATTTTGCAGATTGTAATGCACTGCCATCTAATTTAAATCAATTGTTCACATAACCTCAATATGGCGGCTGTGCGAAATTTTTAAATTAAGTTTTTATTTCTTGTGTCGTAATCATGCGATCGAAGTGAAAGTTTGAATAATGAACCTAGGCAATAATTGTCTTTGAATGGTACATAATTCTATGGCCTATACATATAACAATCCTAAATGGCGAGCTTCCGAAATATTTAGACGGTTCTCAATATCTATGAATCTTTTACAGCAACCAAACTGAATTTTTTTATGTTCATCTATAGGACTTTCATTAACCTGGTGAGCACAAATCCAACATGGCGGCGACGCGAAGTATAAATATTTAAATGGACGAATCTCGCGAATTAACTATCCGAGTGCTGTGAAACGTAGCACGTTAAATGCTTATACAAATGTTGATCCACTGGCATCTAATTTATTTCAATAGTTTGCATAATCACAAGATGGCTGCTGTGCGTAATTTTAAAATCTCGTTTTTACTTCTTGTGTTCTAATCACGCGATTGAAGTTTGAATACCACACGTACACAATAATCTTAATGTAATAGTACAAAAATAAAAATCCAACCTGGCGACAATCTGAAATATTTAGACGGTTCTCAATATCTACGAATCTGTTACAGCAATTAAACTGAAATTTTGTATGTTGTTAGAAGAAATTAACATGAGCAGGATATATGAAAATAGGCTGTATAGTTCTTTACGGAACTACTTGTTATATATTAGTACTAGCAGAAGTACCCGTTCTTCGAACGGTGTTCGGTGTTAACACCAGACATTATAATAATAATAATAACAATGTTATTGGTGTTACATCCCTTTTAAGTACTGTTGCTTTTAGAGACACACCAGACATTATCAATTGAGCTACTGTTGCAATGGTTAGCGGCTTGTAATTCCTTCATAAGTTTATCAGAACGAAGTTAATTTTCTGGGAATATCACACACACTGTTAATTTAAGGGCCATATAATGTGGTTTTCGGAGATCCTTTATTGACTCGCGAATTTTTTGTCTCACATTGAGAAGTGCAACATATGCTTTGGTCGTCCTTCTAGGATAATTTTTATATTTCGCCTATTTTAGCATGTATTTTGAGAAGTTTTTCCCTATATCCACCCTTCTACTGTATAAAAAGTACGATGAAGAGTTTTATAAATGATTGGTGTATTGACTCATGTTTGCCATACCTAATTTTACGATGCACCAAGCATCCGAACATGAGTTATAGGCGTACATAAGGATACACAGAAAGACAGACAGACAATTCTATTGTCTACAACATATCACCCAGAAATCCAAATATGGGTATATCTACCACACAATATCAAAGAAAATCATCCTTACGATGAACCCGTATGTCGACAAAAAAATAAAAGAAAAAGATTAGTTGAAATGTGCTCTCAAACTAAATTCACCTAACGTGTACTTCCTGACATGAAATAGAATTGAAAGTCTTGTAGATGAATCGCAATACACGTCACATAAAAACTGACCCTCTACGTTGTGTTGGGTCCCCATACACAGGAAGACCTCTATCATAAATTATAAAAGCTTGTGGTGCATGAAAATTCAGGTTATTTGGTCTCAAATGGCCCAAATTCCTAAAAGCCGCAAAAAATGCTGATTCAATTCACGAATTTTTGAAAATAATGTTGTTGTTTGGAGATATAATAGACCTTCTGTACTATATGTCGCACGTGAAAATTGCATGAAAAAATCCTAGATTACCCCTTGACCCCCTTAATTGCATTGGTGAATTATACAGTCTACGTTGGTTCCGTGATAACTATATATTTGCAAACTTTCACAGAAATGTAATAAATGTAATAAATTGCTTCTTACTGAAATAGATGGAAAGTTGGATGCCACCCCTTGAGATAATGTTGTCATGGTTACGGATTTGCATTCCTTCATTAGTTTGTTAAATTAAATTTAATTAGTTTTCTGGGAATGATTCAGAAACTGTTGGTTTAAGAGCCTTATCATGTAGTTTTCGAGGTCCCTAGAGTTTTATTTCTGGCACCGAGGGACTTTGTCTCGTCGTTGTACGCCATAATATAATACTACTAATAATAATATAATATAGGGATAGGAATATAATAGACCTGCCATACCCCACCCGCAGGTGTAAATCGCGTGAAAAATTCTAGACTACCCCTTGACCCCCTTAAGCGCATTTTACATATTGATGAAATTTACAGCTTAATTTGGTTCCATAGTAACCATCTAGCCGTTTGCAAACTTTCACACTAATGTAATTAATGGAATTGCATTGCGTCTTACAGCAATAGATGGACCTCTGAGAATCTGTTGCCATAGTTATCGGCTTGCATTCGTTCAGTAGTTTATTAAATTAAATTAGTTTTCTGGGAATATCTCAAAAACGGTTGGACGTAGGACCTTAAAATGTGTTTTTAGGGCCCCCGAATGTTATCTCTCACATTGAGGGGCTGAAAATGGGCTTTGTCTCATCCTTCTACTCCTATTTCAGCATGTATTTTAAGGGGGTATGCCCCCTTTTATGATAGGTACAGAGAAGAGATACATCAATGATTAGTGTCGTGCCTCTGATGGATACCTGTACCAAATTTTGCGTTGATACACCCAGCCGTTCTCGATTTATAAGGGAACAACGTTGTCTACAATCAAACAAACAGACAGACAGACCAAAACATTATTTTCGCGTGCATCTATCATAAAACAGCCTGAAACGTGTAAATAACTCAAATTTCCGTAGAAATTCAGAAAAAAAAGCAGACAAATTTTCTATTTATATATGTAGAGATATACTGCACGGCTCGGTGTTGACCGTGTTTTATTTCACAAATTTAGGATTTACTCGCTAACCGTTGGAGGTACACGAAAAATGTTAAGGAACTTTTGGATAGAAACTTGAATGTTAAAGATCATGTATGCCATCAAAAAGTTGCTATTTCTTAGCGTTCTCTTTTTATTTGAAATGGAAATATCAAATTTTGAAACCAAAGGGTGTAGTGACGTCATAAATGTGGGTTTTACTCGCTAACCGTTGGAGATAAACGAAAAGTGAAGCTCGTATGTACCGTCAAAAGTTTGCTATTTCTTAGCGTTCTCTTTTTATTTGATAAGGAAATATGAAGTTTTGATTAAAGTGTGTAGTGACGTCACTAAAATGGTCGCCATTTTTAATAGTGCAAATTATCGAAATAAAATGTATCCTATATGTAAACCTGGTAAATCAGCTACATCCATACAAAATTTCATTTAAATCGGACCAGTGGTTCTTGCGTTATTGAGTAGCACACAGACAGACAGAAAGACAGACACACACCATTTCATTTTTAGCCTATTTTCAATTTTGAAAAAAATAGGCTTATGAGATCACCTGTTGTCCGTGTGTGTGTGCGTGTGTGTGTGTGTGTGTGTGTGTGTGATTCGTGTGTGTGTCCCCCCCCCCCCCTAATAAAATCTAAACGGCAGGAGCGATTTCAATGAAACTCGGAAAGTTCATAGCACTATTCCCGGCGACCTCGACCGTGCCCTTCAAATTTTGTTACGACTCACCAATCCAACATGGCGGCTGTGCGAAATATTTCACCAGCATTCAATAACTCCGAAACTATTACCGATATTACCCTGACATTTTCTATGGTGATAGAGGGAACTACTATAAGTTCACTTATGTGACTTTTGAAAACCTGGTAACTACAAAACCAACATGGCGGCCAAGCTAATTTGCGACTTTTAAATAGACGTTTCTCGCGATTTGACCAACCAAACGCAATGAAACTTGGTACAGTATATGTTTATATACATTGTAATGCACCGACATCTAACTTCGTTCAATTGTTTACATAATCACAAGATGGCGGATGTACGAAATATTTCACTGGCATTCTATATCTCTGAAACTATTAGCGGTATCTCCCTAAAATTTTGTACGGAGATAAAGGGCACTACTGGAAGTCCATCTATAAGATTTTCAAAAACCGGTTAACTACAAAACGAACATGGCGGCCAAGTGAATTTGTACATTTTAAATAGACCTTTCTCGCGATTTAATGTTCCAAGCGCACTGAGACCTGGTACAGGAAATATTTATACACATTGTAATCCACTGGTATCTAATTTAGTTCAATTGTTTACATAACCTCAAGATGGCGGCAGTGCGAATTTTAAAATTAAGTTTTTATTTCTTGTGATGTAGTCATGCGATCGAAGTGAAAGTTTGAATAATGAACCTACGCAATAATTTTCCTTTAATGGTACATGACTCTATGGCCTATACATTTAACAATCCAACATGGCGGCCATCCGAAATATTTAGACGATACTGAATATCTACGAATCTATTTTAGCAATCAAACTGCTTTTTTTAATGTTCATAGGGGCTATGAACTTAAGTTCACCTATAGGACTTTAAATAACCTGGTGATCACAAATCCAACATGGCGGTGACGCGAATTATAAATATTCACATGGACGTTTCTCGCAATTTAACCATCCGCGTGCAGTGAAACTTGGTACAGTAAATCTTTATCCGAATGTTAATCCACTGGCATCTAATTTATTTCAATTGTTTCCATAACCTCAAGATGGCAGCTGTGAAAAATTTTTAAATCTCCTTGATTTTTCTTGTGTCCTAATTATGCGATTGAAGTTTGAATACTACACGTTCACAATAATCTGCATGTAACAGTACATAACTCTAGGACCTACATATATAAAATCCAACATGGCGACCATCCGAAATATTTAGTCGGTTCTCAATATCTACGAATCTATTACAGCAATCAAACTGAAATTGTGTATGTTGATAGTGGCAATTAATATAAGTAGGATATATGAAAATAGGCTGTATAGTTCTTCACGGAACTACTTGTTATATATTAGTATAGCAGAAGTACCCGTCCTTCGAACGGTGTTATATATTAACACCAGACATTATCAATTGAGCTACTGTTGCAATGGTTAGCGGTTTTTCATTCCTTCATAAGTTTATCAGAACGAAGTTAGTTTTCGGGGAATACCACACACACTGTTAATTTAAGGGCCTTAAAATGTGGTTTTCGGAGACCCCTAATATACTCGCGAATTTTGCGTCTCACATTGAGAAGCGCAACATATGCTTTGATCGTCCTTCTAGGATAATTTTTTATATTTCGCCTATTTTAGCATGTATTTTGAGAAGTTTTTCCCTATATTCACCCTTCTACTGTTTGAAAAGTACGGTGAGGAGTTTTATAAATGTTAGGTGTATTGACTCATGTTTACCATACCTAATTTTACGATGCACCACGCCTACGAACACGATTTATAGGCGTACATAAAGATACACAGAAAGACAGACAGACAATTCTATTGTCTACAACATATCACCCAGATATCCAAATATGGGTATATCTGCCATACAGTATCAAACAAAATCATCCTTACGATGAACCCGTATGTCGACAAAAGAAAGATTAGTTAAAATTTGCTCTCAAACTAAATTCACCTAACTTGTACTTCTTGACGTGAAATAGAATTGAACGACTTGTAGACGAAACGCAATACACCTCACATAAAAAATGACCATCTACGTTGTGTTAGGTCCACATACACAGAAAGACCTCTTTCGTAAATTATAAAGGCTTGTGGTGCATGAAAATTCAGGTTCTTTAGTCTCAAATGGCCCAAATTCCTAAAAGCCGCAAAAAATGCTGATTCAATTCAGGAATTTTTGAAAATAATGTTGCTGTTTGGAGATATAAAGGATGATTGTATTGTCATTTAGACTTTCACGGCCCGTGTTATTATTCATAATGTTGAATTTTGGGCTTATGCCGTGTTTTATTATACTAATATTCGACGCGTTTCGAAAGAAACCATGTCTTTCATCGTCAGGAATAATCTGGAATACGACAATGTTGCTAAGAGAAAGCAACGAAGAACATATAGAAGGTGCCCAAAGATGGACGCCATTATATCCCCATGTTAGGGACAACGGAAAGCAGCAGTGAATTACTTTCTCAGGGTTCTGATAATAGGTAGCCAGGATTCACTGAGATTGTAGCCGGTGTCGCGGTTGAAATTATCTGGGTGTTTACGTATTTCAACCGCCTCCCTGATGATTCTGGGACGATATTGCTTTATACGGGCAAGAACATCCACTCCTTGGAACATGACATCATGGCCAGGTGTTAAAGCATGATCGGCAACAGCTGATTTATCAGGTTGAATGAGCCTGATACATCTATTATGTTCCTTAATGCGAGTGCATATTGTTCTCGAAGTCTGCCCGATGTGGTATCCTTACAACTCTAACTACCAGGGCTAGGAGGATTTGTGAAGTGTCTTCTTTACAAGAAGAAATTAACACCCTGCGAACCACCTTTGAGAGCAACGGTTATAGCAAGGCTTTGATTTCTACGGTTCTGAAACCAACAAATATTAATAGGACGTCAGTTGAGAAAAGAGATGTAAGAGGAACTGCTTACCTTCCGTACATACATAACACAACGGATCGTATTGCTAAAATCCTACGTCGGTACAACATACGGACTGTATTTGGAACTTCTGTTAAGATTAGGCAACTCCTGCGACCAACTAAGGACAGTTTGCCTAAATTGCAACAACCGGGTATCTACAGAGTTCCCTGTACTTGTGGCAAGGTTTACATCGGGCAGACTTCGAGAACAATATGCACTCGCATTAAGGAACATAATAGATGTATCAGGCTCATTCAACCTGATAAATCAGCTGTTGCCGATCATGCTTTAACACCTGGCCATGATGTCATGTTCCAAGGAGTGGATGTTCTTGCCCGTATAAAGCAATATCGTCCCAGAATCATCAGGGAGGCGGTTGAAATACGTAAACACCCAGATAATTTCAACCGCGACACCGGCTACAATCTCAGTGAATCCTGGCTACCTATTATCAGAACCCTGAGAAAGTAATTCACTGCTGCTTTCCGTTGTCCCTAACATGGGGCTATAATGGCGTCCATCTTTGGGCACCTCCTATATGTTATTCGTTGCTTTCTCTTAGCAACATTGTCGTATTCCAGATTATTCCTGACGATGAAAGACATGGTTTCTTTCGAAACGCGTCGAATATTAGTATAATAAAACATGGCATAAGCCCAAAATTCAACACTATGAAGGATGATTGTAGTTTTACGTGACCATTAATCGCGAGATCATAAGCCACGGGACCTCCATTTTACGTGGAATCTGAACCACAGGGCATGGCATTTCACTTTGCAAATGTTTGGAGATATAATAGTCCTTCTGTACTGTATGTCGCACGTGAAAATTGCATGAAAAAAATCTAGGTTACCCCTTGACCCCCTTAATTGCATTGATGAATTATACAGTCTACGTTGGTTCCGTGATAACCGTATAGCCATTTGAAAACTTTCACAGAAATGTAATAAATAGACTGACATTACTTCTTACAGAAATAGATGGAAAGTTGGATGCCACCCTTTGAGATAATGTTGTCATGGTTAGCGATTTCCATTCCTTCATTAGTTTGTTAAATTAAATTAGTTTTCTGGGAATATTTCAGATACTTTTGGTTTTAGGGCCTTATAATGTAATTTTCGAAGAACCTTTAGGGCCCCCAAGTTTTGTTTCTGGCACCGAGGGGGCTTTGTCTCCGCGTTGTTCGCCATAATATAATAATAATAATATAATATAGGGATAGGAATATAATAGACCTGCCGTACCACACCCGGAGGTGTAAATCGCGTGAAAAAAATTTACTGTACCCCTTGACCCCCTTAAGCGCATTATACGTATTGATGAATTCTACAGCTTAATTTGGTTCCGTGATAACCTTCTAGCCGTTTGCAAACTTTCACACCAATGTAATTAATGGAATTGCATTGCGTATTACAGCAATAGATGGACCTCTGAGAATCTGTTGCCATGGTTAACGCCTTGTATTCGTTCATTAGTTTATTAAATGAAATTAGTTTTCTGGGAATATCTCAAAAACGGTTGGTTTTAGGGCCTTAAAATGTGGATTTCGGGGACCCTTCAGGGCCCCCGAGTTTTGTCTCTCACATCGAGGGGCTGAAAATGATTTTTGTCTCGTCCTTCTACTCCTATTTCAGCATGCATTTTAAGGGGGTAGGCCCCCTTTTATGGGAGGTACGGAGAAGGGTTACATCAATGATTATTGTCATGCCTCTGATGGATATCTGTACCAAATTTTACGTTGATACACCCAGCCGTTCTCGAGTTATAAGGGAACAAATTTGTCCACAGACAATCAAACGAACAGACAGACCAAAACATTATTTTCGCGCGCATCTATCATAAAACAGTCTGAAACGTGTAAATAACTCAAATTTCCGTAGAAATTCAGAAAAAAAAACAGACAAATTTTCTATTTATATATATAGAGATATACTGCACCGCTCGGTGTTGACCGTGTTTTATTGCACACATTTAGGTTATACTCGCTAACCGTCGGAGATACACGAAAAGTGATAAGAATCTTTTGGATAGAAAATTAAATGCTAAAGCTCGTGTATACCATCAAAAGTTTGCTATTTCTTAGCGTTCTCTTTTTATTTGAAATGGAAATATGAAATTTTGAAACCAAAGGGTGTAGTGACGACACAAAAGTAGGTTTTACTCGCTAACCGTTGGAGATACACGAAACGTGATAAGGACCTTTCGGATAGGAAATTAAATTTCAAAGCTCGCATGTGCCATCAAAAGTTTGCTATTTCCTACCGTTCTCTTTTTATTTGATATAGAAATATGAAATTTTGAAACCAAAGGGTGTAGTGACGTCACTAAAATGGTCGCCTTTTCTTAATAGTGCAAAATATCGAAATTAAAAGTATCCTATATGTAAACCTGGTATTTCAGCTATATCCATGAAAAATTTCATTTAAATCGGACCAGTGGTTCTTGCGTTATTAGGTAACAGACAGACAGACAGACAGACAGAAAGACAGACACACACCATCTCATTTTTAGCCTATTTTCAATTTTGAAAAAATAGGCTTATGAGATCACCTTTTGTCCGTGTGTGTGTGCGTGTGTGTGTGTGTGTGTGTGTGTGATTCGTGTGTGTGTGTCCCCCCTAATAAAATCTAAACGGCAGGAGCGATTTCAATGAAACTCGGAAAGTTCATAGCACTATTCCCGGCGACCTCGACCGTGCCCTTCAAATTTTGTTATAATTCACCAATCCAACATGGCGGCTATGCGAAATATTTCACCAGCATTCAATATCTCCGAAACTATTACCGATATTACCCTGACATTTACTATGGTGATAGAGGGGACTACTATAAGTTCACTTATGTGACTTTTAAAAACATGGTAACTACAAAACCAACATGGCGGCCAAGCGAATTTGCGACTTTTAAATAGACGTTTCTCGCGATTTGACCAACCAAACGCAATGAAACTTGGTACAGTATATGTTTATATACATTGTAATGAACCGACATATAACTTCGTTCAACTGTTTACATAATCACAAGATGGCGGATGTGCGAAATATTTCACCGGCATTCTATATCTCTGAAACTATTAGCGGTATCTCCCTAAAATTTTGTACGGAGATAAAGGGCACTACTGGAAGTCCATCTATAAGATTTTCAAAAACCGGTTAACTTCAAAACGAACATGGCGGCTAAGCGAATTTCAACATTTTAAATAGACCTTTCTCGCGATTTAATGTTCCAAGCGCACTGAAACCTGGTACAGGAAATATTTATACACATTGTAATCCACTGGTATCTAATTTAGTTCAATTGTTTACACAACCTTAAGATGGCGGCAGTGCGAATTTTAAAATTAAGTTTTTATTTCATGTGATGTAGTCATGCGATCGAAGTGAAAGTTTGAATAATGAACCTACGCAATAATTTTCCTTTAATGGTACATGACTATGGCCTATACATTTAACAATCCAACATGGCGACCATCCGAAATATTAAGACGATACTGAATATCTACGAATCTATTTAACAATCAAACTGCATTTTTTAATGTTCATAGGGGCTATGAACTTAAGTTCACCTATAGGACTTTAAATAACCTGGTGATCACAAATCCAACATGGCGGTGACGCGAATTATAAATATTCACATGGACGTTTCTCGCAATTTAACCATCCGCGTGCAGTGAAACTTGGTACAGTAAATCTTTATCCGAATGTTAATCCACTGGCATCTAATTTATTTCAATTGTTTCCATAACCTCAAGATGGCAGCTGTGAAAATTTTTAAATCTCCTTGTTTTTTTCTTGTGTCCTAATTATGCGATTGAAGTCTGAACATACACGTACACAATAATCTGCATGTAACAGTACATAACTCTAGGACCTACATATATAAAATCCAACATGGCGACCATCCGAAATATTTAGTCGGTTCTCAATATCTACGAATCTATTATAGCAATCAAACTGAAATTGTGTATGTTGATAGAGGCAATAAACATAAGTAGGATATATGAAAATAGGCTGTATAGTTCTTCACGGAACTACTTGTTATATATTAGTATGATGATGATATATATATACAGTATATCAGTTTCTTGTGGACACGATAACTGCCGTAATTTGGCACCAATCACTTTCAATTTTTTACCGAATATGTATACTTATAAAATCTCGGTCGTGTTCGTTACTGGGCTAAATCGGTCGAAGGAGGTGAAAATGGGGGGCTTTTTTCTAAAACGTGAAATATCGCTATAACTCTCTTAATATATATGAAATATCGAATCCGTTCAAAGTTCATACTATGTGTCGGATAAAGCCCAAACATTTATGTTTGAAGAGTTTTTTTTATAGCACCAGCCATTGACCAAAGGGGTGGAAAAAAGTGGGCTTTTCGGGAAACATTAATCATATCTCTCTTAATAAGCACAATATCAAAACCGTACAAAAAAAAAGTCCTCTCGGCACGCCGGAAGGCGTAGGTAGATTTCACCGGACAAACTTGGGGATAGGCTATAATAGGCAGAATATGCAGATTTTCGTAGAAGGATCAGACCTCATTTATTGCGAGAAGGTATTTTATAATTGGAGCTTAATTAACTTTGTTTTTCGTCATTTTATGCTTATTTTAAACATTTTATTGTCTTATGGGAACGGTAACCTTCTTTCATTTGGGGTCAATTTTTATACTTGTGGTCACACTGTCCTTATGCAAGGTTTCGACACTGATGTGTAACTATGTAACGGTCTGTTACTTCTTCACGCAAAATTATATCTCCCGCAGAGATTTTGGTTGGTTCCTCAGTTTAGGGGCTGCGACAACGCGGTCATGTAACCCCGTGTACTTAGGGATGGCTGTATTAGTCTGTAATTCAGGTAAGGACTGCAGACGGTCAATTTCAAGCAGTAGTTCCTAATGTTGCTACCAGGTACTACCGTCAACGACACCTAGCTGTGAACTTGGCTACTAGATGCCACCGCAACCAGCTACTCGCAACGAACGTTGGAACTTCCCCTACAAAGGAAAGCATACTGAGGGATTTTTAGGGCTCTTAGAAAATCCGACGACTTCGGCCGGCTTTGAACTCGCGACCTTGGGCATAGTCATTCAGCATGCTACCAGTTACGTCACCGAAGCCGCTTCACACTTAGATGGAAATCTGAATCTGATCTCGTGCAAGTGCGTTGTCATGGCAACGTCTGATGGCTCATCCCTCATCAATTTAGTAGTGTTGCCATGGCAACCACTGAGAGCTCTTGGCATTTTCTTATAATTCGGAAATTATTTTTCTCATCCCTTGGCGTAATGGTGTGTCATATCAAAAATTCTTTGAGAAAAGTTTTAGGTAATTATTAGGGGAATATTGTCCATTTTGTACGGTTTTGATATTGTGCCTATTAAGAGAGATATGATTAATGTTTCCCGAAAAACCCACTTTTTCCCACCCCTTTGGTCAATGGTTGGTGCTATAAAGAAACTCTTCAAACATAAATTTTTGGGCTTTATCCGACACATAGTATGAACGTTGAACGGATTCGATATTTCACATATTAAGAGAGTTATATCAATATTTCACTTTTTCGAAAAAAGCCCCCCATTTTCACCCCCTGCGACCGATTTAGCCCAGTAAAGAACTCGACCGAGAATTTAAAGGTATACATATTCGGTAAAAATTCAAAGTGATTGGTGCAAAATTACGGCAGTTATCGTGTCCTCAAGAAACTGATATACATATATATATACACATATACATACATAAATTAAATATAACTTTTGAACTGACGGTGGTTTTGGGGTCTGGGGGATGTGAAACGCGAAGATATGTCGAAATTTTCCGGAAGTCGAAGTTGCAATAGTTAGCTTTCTAATGAAATCATCTCTGGTTGGTTCCTCAGTTTAGGGGCTGCGACAACGCGGTCATCTAACCCCGTGTACTTTGGGTGAGTGTAGAATCTGTCTGATACACGGTGTGAAGTGTAATGGCTGTATTAGTCTTAATTCAGGTAAGGACTGCAGACGGTCAATTTCAAGCAGTAGTTCCTAATGTTGCTACCAGGTACTGCCGTCAACGACACCTAGCTGTGAACTTGGCTACTAGAGATGCCACCCCAACCAGCAACTCGCAACGAACGTTGGAACTTCCCCTCCAAAGGAAAGCATACTGAGGGTTTCTAGCGCTCTTAGAAAATCCGACGACTTCAGCCGGCTTTGAAACCGCTACATTGGGCATAGAAGTTCAGCATGCTACCAGTTACGTCACCGAAGCCGCTTCCCACTTTGTCAGGCGGCTTCGGTGGCGTAGTCGGTATCATGCTGAACTTCTATGCCCAAGATAACGGGTTCAAACACAGCCGAAGCCGTCGGATTTTTTAAGAGAGTTAAAAATCCCTCAGTATGCCTTCCTTCGGAGGGTAAGTAAAGCCGGCGGTCCCATGTCATAGATTTATGGCATGTTAAAGATCCTTCCACTAATTGCACCTGTGTGAAGATAAATTGGATAGGTTAAGAATGTATACAACGCTCTTAGGTTTCTATGTTCGTTGCCAAGAGCCGACTGCGGCGGCGTCTAGTAGCTCAGTTCTGAACTTGGCCTCGTACTCGTTGACAGTGGCGCTTGGCGGCAAAAGTAGGAACTATCTGAAAAATTGTTAGTTGCAGTTCTTAAATTAACAAACAGATAACACACACTAATACAGTTATCACAATTAACACCGGTTATCAGACAGATTCTACACACACCCAAAGTACACGGGGCTACATGACCGCGTTGTCGCAGCCCCTAAACTTAAGAACCAACCAACCACTTAGTCAGATGGAAATACTGAATCTGATCTCGTGCAAGTGCGTTGTCATGGCAACGTCTGATGGCTCATGCCTCGTCAATTTAGTAGTGTTGCCATGGCAACCACTGATAGCTCTTGGCATTTTCTTATAATTCCGAAATCATTTTTCTCGTCCCTTGGCGTAATGGTGGGTCATATCAAAAATTCTCAGACAAAGGTTTTAGGTAATTATTAGGGGAATATTGTCCATTTTGTACGGTTTTGATATTGTGCCTATTAAGAGAGATATGATTAATGTTTCCCGAAAAACCCACTTTTTCCCACCCCATTGGTCAATGGTTGGTGCTATAAAAAAACTCTTCAAACATAAATTTTTGGGCTTTATCCGGCACATAATATGAACGTTGAACGGATTCGATATTTCACACATTAAGAGAGTTATAGCAATATTTCACTTTTTCGAAAAAAGGCCCCCATTTTCATCCCCTTCGACCGATTTAGCCCAGTAACGAACTCGACCGAGATTTTATAGGTATACATATTCGGTAAAACATTCAAAGTGATTGGTGCAAAATTACGGCAGTTATCGTGTCCACAAGAAACTGATATACATATATATATATATACATATATACATTTTTTTTTTCGTGTAGCCTCCTGAGAGGCCGAGTGCAGGTCTTTCAAGTCGACGCCCGTGGGCGACCTGCGCGTCGGGATGAGAGATGGAATGGATGAAGATGAATGAAACTGGGCAAGGATGTGGAAGGAAGCGGCCGTGGCCTGTCAGAAGGTACCGTCCCAGCATTTGCCTGGTGTTGAAAATGGGAAACCACGGAAAACCATTTCAAGGACGGCCGACGGTGGGGCTCGAACCCACGCGTCTACCGAGTCAGCAGAGAGCTTGGCCCCATGACCTAATGCCGCGCTTTAGCGAGCATAGCCACTGCTGTCGGTATATATATTATACATATATAAATTATATATAAACTTTTGAACTGACGGTGGTTTCGGGGTCTGAGGGATGTGAAACGCGAAGATATGTCGAAATTTTCCGGAAGTCGAAACATGGGACCCATTGCAATACTTAGCTTTCTAATGAAATCTACCTAATGGACAATATTCCCCTAATAATAATGATCTAAAACCTTTGTCTGAAAGAATTTTTGATATTAACCACCATTACGCCAAGGGATGAGAAAAATGATTTCGGAACTATAAGAAAATGCCAAGAGCTATCAGAGGTTGCCATGGCAACACTACTAAATTGATGAGGGATGAGCCATCAGACGTTGCCATGACAACGCACTTGAACGAGATCAGATTCAGATTTCCATCTGACTAAGTGTGAAGCGGCTTCGGTGACGTTTGCGAACGTTCACACTAATGCAATAAATGGAATGGCATTGCTTCTTACAGAAATAGATGGATGCCTGAGATCGTGTTGCCATGGTTACCGGCCTGAATTCTTTTAATAGCTTAATAAATTATTATTTTTTAGGTATATCTCAAAAAACTGTTGGTTTTAGGACCTTAAAATGTGGGTTTCGGGGCCCGTAGGGCTCCCGAGTTTTGTTTCTCACATTGAGGCGCTGAAAATGAGCTTTGTCACGTTTTTCTACGCCCATTTCAGCATGCATTTTAAGGGGTTAGGCCCTCTTTTATGAGAGGTACGGAGAAGAGTTACATCAATGATTACTTTCGTGCCTCTGATGGATTTCAGTACCAAATTTTACGTTGATCCACTCAGCCGGTCTCGAGTGATGCGCGTGCAAAGTTGTACACAGACAAACAGACAAACAGACCAAAAATTTTGTTTTTGCGCGAAACCGTCATAAACCAGTCTGAAACGCGTTAATAACTCAAAATTCCGTGGAAATTCCGAAAAAACAGACAAAATTTCATTTTTATATATATAGAGAGATAACAACAAAACCAACATGGCGGCCAAGCGAATTTTCGATTTTTAAATAGACGTTTCTCGCGATTTAACCAACCAAACGCAATGAAGCTTGGTACAGTATATGTTTATACACATTGTAATGCACCGACATATAACTTCGTTCAATTGTTTACATAACGTCAAAATGACGGCTGTGCGAAATATTTCACCAGCATTCTATATCTCTAAAACTATTAACGGTATCGCTATGAAATTTTGTACGGAGATAAAGGGCACTAATGGAAGTTCATTTATGAGATTTTCAAAAACCGGTTAACTACAAAACGAACATGGTGGCCAAGCGAAGTTGAAAGATTTAAAAAGACTTTTCTCGTGATTTAACCATCTGAGCGCAGTGAAATGTGGTACAGTAAATGATTACACACATTGCAATGCACTGGTATCTAATTTAGTTCAATTTTTTACGTAACCTCAAGATGGCGGCTGTGCGAATTTCAAAAATTAAGTTTTTATTTCTTGTGTTCTAAACATGCGATCGAAACCAACATTAGCATCAAAAGTTTAGTGCTTTTCAGTCGGTCAGCACGAATGTACCCAAAGGAGATGGGTTATGCCCTAATCCTGAAATAAATTACATGAGATTAATAAAACACTAGGATTACCAGTTTCGATCGTCAAGCGATCATCATCAGATCCATTACACTTAGGCTACAAAATCTATGTTTGAAATACAGGTGAAAATATTTACAATATGTACAATTATTTAGTTGCAGTATTGGTACTGCAACTGTCAGTGTATGCTAAATTCAGTATATATGTTAGGTGAAATGCTAAATGGTGATAGCTATCCGTAGATTGTACTTTAGAGAGATTATATGGTTGTAAACTATGGTTAAACTATAAAATTTTTAGGCTAACTACTTATCTGATTGTCTTCCGTATAACAGCTACTCGCAGTTTTCGTGCTCACTGGAACTCACTATGCGGTAGACTGCGGTGGTTATCTTAACGACTGGTTTTTCCCTGCTTTCTCCCCCCTGCTCCTACGTGATGTGGGGAGTGATAGCGATGTGTTTATGTGAGGTGTTGCCAACCTAGATAAGATGTATGTTATTGAATGAGGTGGGTCTACAATTATTAAAGACCGTGGATTAGCCCTCGCCACGCGTGGAGCATAACCCATTCGAACTAAGCGTTGACGGTCTTATGAGGACGTCCCGGCACCTTTAATACTGCCCCGAATATGGGCCTTGGTTTATTGCAAAAGAAAAGTACATCGTACACCTGATCCAGATAACATTTACCTATTAATAACCCCCTAATTTCCCCCCTTTTTATCTAGCTTGGCTGTGTCGCTAAATTGTGTTTTGTTTCCGACAGGGTGTGTTTTTTAGTAGCGTGAAGAGGGGTGAGCTCTCCATGAACGTGTGTTCGTTTAGATTGTTGGGATTGTTTCGTTTGGCTAGGTGTATCTCGATTGCTTCCTTTATGTCAAGAGCTCTGCCTTTCGATTCGTGATGGATTATTTTAAGGTCCGACTCTATGTTGGTAAAGCTGTGCCCTGCGTCACACATATGTTCGCACACGGCTGAATGTGTTCCGTATCTTATCGCATTCCTATGTTCATTATAACGTGTGTCTACTCGCCTTCCACTCTGCCCGATGTAATTAGCTTGACAATCGGTGTCTTGGCACGTTATAGAATATACCCCTGACCTTGAATATGGGTCACGTTTATTTAGATTACTATTTAGGAGGTGCCTAGCGGTTGTGTTTTTCGTCGTGAAAGCTATCTTTATGCCTTGCTTTTTGAACAGGTTAGTGATTTTATATGTATTCGCATTCACATAGTTGAAACGCGCAATTTTTTTCTCATTATTGTCCGGTTTGGGAATCGTTTTATCTTTATTTTTATGTTTGGCTATAATTTGATTTATTTTGCTTGGCGAGAAGTTGTTTTCCTTTGCTATTTGCATAATAGTTCTTATTTCCTTATTATAGTTGTCTTTTGACATGGGTATGTTTAAAGCTCTGTGCACCATTGAATTGAAACCCGCTAGTTTGTGCGTACTGGGGTGATTAGACTGATTGTCGATTGCATGCGAGGTTTGTGTTGCTTTCCGGAATATGGAATATGAAAGGTCGTTGTCTTTACGTTCAATAGTTATATCGAGATAATTTATTTTCCGTTCTATTTCGGATTCCTTAGTGAATTTGATAGAGTGGTGAAGGCTATTAATGAATTGGAGAATTGTTTCTTCGCTTGTTAGTTCAGTATCGTAGATGCAAATTACATCATCTACGTATCAAGCTAATTACATCGGGCAGAGTGGAAGGCGAGTAGACACACGTTATAATGAACATAGGAATGCGATAAGATACGGAACACATTCAGCCGTGTGCGAACATATGTGTGACGCAGGGCACAGCTTTACCAACATAGAGTCGGACCTTAAAATAATCCATCACGAATCGAAAGGCAGAGCTCTTGACATAAAGGAAGCAATCGAGATACACCTAGCCAAACGAAACAATCCCAACAATCTAAACGAACACACGTTCATGGAGAGCTCACCCCTCTTCACGCTACTAAAAAACACACCCTGTCGGAAACAAAACACAATTTAGCGACACAGCCAAGCTAGATAAAAAAGGGGGGAAATTAGGGGGTTATTAATAGGTAAATGTTATCTGGATCAGGTGTACGATGTACTTTTCTTCTGCAATAAACCAAGGCCCATATTCGGGGCAGTATTAAAGGTGCCGGGACGTCCTCATAAGACCGTCAACGCTTAGTTCGAATGGGTTATGCTCCACGCGTGGCGAGGGCTAATCCACGGTCTTTAATAATTGTAGACCCACCTCATTCAATAACATACATCTTATCTAGGTTGGCAACACCTCACATAAACACATCGCTATCACTCCCCACATCACGTAGGAGCAGGGGGGAGAAAGCAGGGAAAAACCAGTCGTTAAGATAACCACCGCAGTCTACCGCATAGTGAGTTCCAGTGAGCACGAAAACTGCGAGTAGCTGTTATACGGAAGACAATCAGATAAGTAGTTAGCCTAAAAATTTTATAGTTTAACCATAATTTACAACCATATAATCTCTCTAAAGTACAATCTACGGATAGCTATCACCATTTAGCATTTCACCTAACATATATACTGCATTTAGCATACACTGACAGTTGCAGTACCAATACTGCAACTAAATAATTGTACATATTGCAAATATTTTCACCTGTATTTCAAACATAGATTTTGTAGCCTAAGTGTAATGGATCTGATGATGATCGCTTGACGATCGAAACTGGTCATCCTAGTGTTTTATTAATCTCATGTAATTTATTTCAGGATTAGGGCATAACCCATCTCCTTTGGGTACATTCGTGTTGACCGACTGAAAAGCACTAAACTCTTGTTTACTAAGGCAACACTGAAAATATGGCTTCAAACACCACAACCAACATTAGCATAATGAACGTACACAATAATCATCATCTAATAGTACATAACTCTATGGCATACATATATTAAAATCCAACATGGCGACCACCTGAAATATTAGACGGTTCTCAGTATCTAGTAATCTACTACAGCAATCAAACTGAAATTTTGTAAGAGTATACGTTCACCTATGAGACTTTCAATAACCTGGCGAGCACAAATCCAACATGGCGGCGACGCGAAATTTAAATATTCAAATGGACGTTTCTTGCGTTTTAACCATCCGAGCGCTGTGAAACTTGATACGGTATATGCTTATACAAATTTTAATCGACTGGCATCTAATTCAATTAAATTATTTTGATAACCACAAGATGGCGGCTGGGCGAAATTTTAAAATCCCGGTATTATTTCTTGTGTCCTAATCATGCGATTGAAGTTTGAATAAAACACCTACACAATAATCTTCATGATTGTAATGGTACATAAATCTAAGGCTTATAATATAAAAATCCAACATGGTGACCATCCAAAACACTTAGACGGTTCTCAATATCTACGAATCTATTACAGCAATCAAGCTTACAATTTGTATGTTGATAGAGGCAATTAATATTAGTAGGGTATATGAAAATATGCTATTTTGTTCCTCATGGAACTACTTGTTATTCATTCGTTTCTAAATCTAATTACTATAAATGCAGGTAAAAATTTTTTGTAATCATTTGTACTATAATTTTAATATTTAATATTTGAAATCAGTTTTAGCTATAGTATGATATTTTTGTATTACATCATGTTCGTATTTATTCGTTTTGAAAACTTAGTCGATTTCGGTATTTAAATTATAGGCTAAGAATTTTAATTAGCAAATGTACGAATATTTGAATTTTAATATTTTAAATCAGCGTTCACTTAAGTATATTTTTAAAATGTATTCATATGGAAATGCAAATATTGCAGAAATATACTGAACTAAAGAAACTTACGAATTTTATTTGGTTAATTGTACGTAACGCGAGCTGATAGCTACAATGTTTAACTACATGTAACTTCCATAACATTTCATTGATAACTAACAAATGTTATATATACAGTGTATGCCGCAAGGGAAATAATTGTGCTCTATAAGAATTTGACAATACAATTTCTCCCTTTAGAAATGTTAATTTGAACGTAAGTTCCTGAAGTAAGTTCTGTTTATATATTAATGTAAAACGTATTGCCAAATTTTATGGTAAGATATGAAAATTGTAACGTAAGAAGATTTTTAATATGATTGTGGTGCCTCATAATCACTAATAGAATAATTAAGGAAGACTGAGTCAACCAATATTTTTCAATCTTTGTATTTAATTCACAAATGTGCTGAAAACATTTGGTACAGATAACTTAATAAATGTAGAAGTTGAAAATTTCGATCATAGATCTCCCCAAAATGCCTCGGAACGGCATTTATGTTATCATGCACAACAAAATATAAAATTATCAGTTGCCTGAAAAGGAATCCATCATTTTCCCAATGGTGTTTCCAAATCCCATGACCTTGTGAAACCCTGTTATACTAATATGCATTAACAACTTACCGAGATCCTCCACCTCGCACGGTAGCACCAGTGTGTCACCAATCACAGCACGGAATGTTTGGCCACGTGATAAGAATCTCGGCGCCATCGTAGCTTCCAACGACACTCCTGGAATTAAGAAGATAGTTCTACATTAGCCTACAATACATCCACAAATAAGTAGTGTCATAAACTGGCATCTTGATCATGATGATGTTGTTGTTGATTTATTTGCGGGGCTTGGACATCGTGGTCACGTAACCCCATGTACTTGGGTGTGGAATTTTGTATGATAACCTGTGTTATTGTGATGACTATATAACTATGTGTATTTTTAATTGAAGACTGGATTGGGATGGAGGTGGCCTTTATAGGGCAGAATAGCACAGTAGTAAATATATGTTATTTGTATTTTTAATTATTTTAGCCTAATTATAACTATTATTAATTTTAATTTTTGTTTTCTTTAACATTTTAATCCTCATAATTACCTTTGGAATTTTATAATTAAGATGGTAAAATTATTATAAATGTCATTTGTATAAGCTTATTTATTTTCAAAATTTACAGGCATAGTAGAATTATTATTAAACAATTAACAATAGTAAACAACTAAAAGAAAAAGTAAAGAAAACTAGGATATTAAAAATTAAAAATAAAACTTCATTATTTTTATTACCATATTTTTATTTATTACTTTTCATTTTAATTGTTTTTATTGAAATATTAATCTAGCACCCTAGGTCAAGGAGATAATATTTGGTTTATAGAAACATTAACCCTTCTACAAGAATTAGTTGAATTATGAGTGAAAGATTCAACCATCTGCATCCTTTACAATATACATTGTCCTTTTGGTAGGTGGTTAATATACTGACCACTAATCTATAAAGGGTTAAGTTAGGTACCATCCCGGCATTTGTCTGGAGTAGAAGTGGGAAACCACGTAAAACCCCTTTCATGGTAGATGAGGTGGGAATTTTAGTATTTTGTCATACATTATGTGATAGTTTTCAATTGGCCGACAATTGCGATAAGAAGACTACCATAGATTACTATACAATAGTATTTTGTCAAGGACCTATTTTCATTTCGAACAACTTCAAAATTTCCATTCGAGCATGAACATAAATACAGTACAATACATATTCCAAGCTATGTTCCATTCCACAAAGCGCCTTCGTTCATCACACTTCACACTCTGTTGATCATCTCAAGATATTTTTAAAGACATTTTTAGTGTAATTTATAGGAGTAGACAAATACCAACTATTTAATTATATGTCATTTTCGCAAACTTATTTTTATTATTATTAACATCAAATTAAAGCCCACATTTGTTACAGATGTGATTTTAACTATTTTTATAAAAAAAATCATAGAAAACCCAAGTAAATTATTAATAACAAAGCTTTGCCCGTAATTACATTAGTTTATTTTCTTCTGAACAACATCGCTGAAGAAGGCCCTAATACAGTATATCCGAAACTGGCACATTTCATAAATAAATGTATAGTAATTTATTATTATTGACTAAGGATAAGCATCATCACGCACAGTTTCCAGTCACTGGCCGGGTCTGTTTGGAACATAAGCCTCTCCATCATCTCTCCGTCACCGCCTTGGTCCAGTCTTCTCCTTTCTTTCGCACGCAGTCCTCCACATCTTTCAGCCACTTATCTCTTGGCTTTCCTCTTGGGCTTGTTCCCTCCAATTTCATCTCGTGTATCTTCCTGGGTATCCTCCTCACATCGATTTAAGCCTCGATTCCTCTATCCTATCCTGTAATGCTGCCTCCTTGACTAATTCTCTGATCATCTCATTTCTTTACCTGACCACCTTTGTCACTCCAATCCTGTTTCTCAAGAATTTCATCTCACTAGCTTGTGATCACTTTCGTGATGTTTTTAATGTGTTTTTTTTTCTTATGCCGCATTTGTCGGTCAAATGCTTTGAGACCACCGAACTATTAACGTATTTAATCACATTTATGTTTATAATATATAATGTAATTCTCGAGTGATTACTCGTAACAAACAAAATTTCTAAGACACATACCTCAGCCTGTTCATAGATGTTGACTCTTCGAGCCACAAGTTCACTACTGCAAGGTGTTGCTCCTCGCTAGCCGCTACGTGAAGGACTGTCGTCACATCTCCGCTTTGGCCAATCAGTCGCCGCCAGCCAGTGGGATTTCTCGATTGTTCTACGCCCTATTTAAGCAGCGGTTCTCCCCTTCAAGATTCAGATCCAGTACAGCCAGATCCAGTACGACAGTACGACAGTACCGCATTACCGCATCACTTCATGGTATCTTCCAAAGCTTCGTTCCATGGGGCAAATACCTGACGGTATTCTACAGTAAGACGGTGTACTCAGCACGTCACACCGATACGCTGGAGATTACTACGCATCAATGTCACAACTAGATGAGCTGAGCAAGGCTCAGATTACAGTTCTCACCGCTACGCAATATGAAAGCTTGCTTGTTACTTTCGCTCTTCAGTGTACTTTGGTTCTAAAGAAGAAACCTTCTTCAAGCCGATACTTTATTTCGAGATGCTGGACATCGCAATCACAAAGTATAGTGTTCGTAAACTACAAACTACAACAGCCAAACCAGCAAGCTCTGGCCACGGCCGACCTGCAGCACTGAAACCTCTCTAGTCAACATAAATAGCAACGGAAGATAAGTTACATTCTTTTATTCTCTATTTTTATCACTTATCTTCTATGTTTTAATGGTTTTAATATTGCTTGCAAGTGCAATTATTTCCAAAAAATAGTGTGTCTTTCAAATGAACTCTTGTAAATAGCACCAAGTTGTGCCAACCTACTAATTTTTAAACCCAAGGGGTTTCTAGTAATGTATAGTATTTATCACTTGTTTCAAACAACAAATAAAGTTTATATTATATTAATGCTTAAATGTTCAGTGTTAAATTTAAACTTAAAGTTGAGGATAAAGAACCAGGCCGCACTCCCCTAGCCCAAAATATTCAGTCTAATAGCTCCTTTCACAGTAGTTATTTTGTCCAGGCATTTGCTTGATGCTTTCTCCCGTTTATGAGAACGAACTTGGGCTGTTCTTCACATAACCAGCTTGTATTCTGCTTCGCTCTCTTCCTTTCATAACCCAGGTCTCTGAGGCATACATCAGGATTGGAACGTAATACATCCAATATATACCACTTTTACTGTTTTGAGGGACATCTTTACTCCATTATTAAATACATATTGGTATTCATTGAGATTAAATCGTCAATAAGGAAAGTTACTGTATTAAATATGATTAAGTACATATCACTACCGTACGTAAGTCTGTGCTTAATTAGCCTACGCTGAGTATTTAATTACGAGCCGCTATTACTTGTCTTGTGATCCCAGCTGAGCTGATCGTTCCTGGCTGGCTCGTTCTTTCTCTGGAGTGGAGTGTAGACAGCTTAGCTACGAGTTTGGGAGGAATGCGATAGTCTTGCAGCCTCTACACGTGGGCAAGGGCTCTTCACGCCAACAAATTTCCTAGCCGACCAATTTTTCACGTAGTATCAGAAATGTAAACCGAACTGTCTAGACAGGAAGCTACTGAATTTACCCTTAGACCACGGTGGCGGCATGGTAAAGAAAATAATGACTCAATAACTGCTCTTTAAGTTTTTCAGATACATTTAAAATTATATATTAATATAAAAGCAAGGAACTCTGTTTCATCTAGTGCATAGTTATGACCTTCATAACCCACTTCAAACGATTTAAACTCGTAATGGCTCATGTTTAACTTTTAATGTTCTCATAAATTCTGAATAATGTATATAAGCACATTGAGTTCCAGGTCTTATGCGCTTATTCATTTTTCCTTCCAGAACCCGGTAGATGTCAGTTCATGTGGGTCTCAAAATGTGCGTTCTGCTTGACATAGAGTGACGCTTTTATACAGGCCACAATAATGAGTACTGAACGTATTCAACTAGTGAGCATTTATCAACATGCACGACCACATGGAGTGTTTCTATTAACATTCTGTGTGTGTCCAACTCATTACTACAAAACTATCTTGTTACTGGGTCATTATCTATGTGCGTCCCGATAAACATGGCAAGCCAGCTGTGACTGGCGCAGATCTCGGGCGCACGTACGCGGTTCAGCCGGTGATGGCGCACTCCGCTGACTCATACCGTTAGTTCACACGTGTTTTGTCATTCATATGGACGTGTATCTCCAAAGTTTAGACGTTAGTGTTGCACGTTTAGTGAGTATTGTGATTACTGTGATTGTTGGTCATGCCTAGACACCAATTCACATTGCGCGAAAGTGTGTATATCCATAATTCATATAGGAAAGGCGGAAAATCTTGTTCTGAAACGAGACGAAAATTTAGAATCATGTTTCCAGGAAGACCTGTGTTAATGCCAGTACAATTAGGAGGCTCTCTAAACGATTCAAGGAAACATGCTCCGTAAATAATAAAAGAGTTGACAGACATTCTTTCATCAGAAGATGTCAGGTGTGTGTTACTAGAGAGGGAGGACATTTTCAGCATTGCCTATGAGCCTTGTAAGTACACATTATTGAAAATTTTCGGTAAAAGTGTAAAAGTGCTTGCCACCACCGGCTGAACAGGGTACGCACGTCCATGATCTGAGCTAGTCACAGCCGGCTTAGCTTGCCGTGTTTATTGGGGCGCACATGGATAAAGACCCTGTATGTCTAGCAGGAATTAGACATGACCTGTGAATTGGCCTATAACCCTTGTAGTGCTAGGGGGCGATAATGTTTACTACCATCACAGTAGAGTTCTTGTAGGTCAATCCTACATATATGTTTACAATCCTACAGTAGTTTAGGGCGCATTCCTTATAGTAGCTACACCTTAATATTATAATACCGGTAGTTGGGGGAGGAGCACTGTTTTGTTTGATGAGACCCTCATTTGTATGTTTTATCGTTTCAAATGATCTTGTCGACTTCATCGTTATGCTTTGGTCTACCGTTATGCGTTACGGTTGGTGTATTCTTTGGAATACACGGTAAGATAGAGTAAGCTTTTGCTTCTCTTTGCTTTAGTTCATCCCTTCCTTTTTTCTCAAACACCAACAGTGATCTCCTGATTTCTCTTTGTTGGTATATGTCTCTCATATTACCTGTAAGTTAGTTCTAGATATATATCTTCCATGACCCATCTAGCGTCATCTAGCAGGGAATCTCTAAAGTTCCTCAATTCTTCCCTGTACAAGAGGACTTCCTTATCAATCTAGCCACCAGATCTCGTCGCCATCGTCAGCTATCATCTCAGTGATCAAGAGAACTTCGTCTACTTTTTTACCCTCCAGGCTGCGCTAGTGACTCCTACTATCAACTCTTTGAAGACCATTTCATCAAGAAGATTTTTCTTAACTGTTAAGTTGGCTATTCTTATATGTATTCCTTTTGTCTCCTACCCCCACTCTTTTCCCTTCCCTGGTCTCTCCGAGCTCCGTTGAGCGTATCTCACTTGTACGTCGGAAGTCAACCAGTCAGTTAGAGCTTAACTAAAGCTCGCCTCCTCAACTCTAGAGGCAAACTTTTAAATTCTACGCCATGTTACAATTTTAGAACCAACCGTCAACAGCAACATCGCCTTCGTCATGAAGCAAAGATAAGTACAGTACCGACTTCATGTTTTAACCTCATTCTCATCGCTTTTAAAAGGCTCAATGCTTTTATTTGGATTTTATAGACAGTGAAAGTTGCTATGTGAAAATAACTGTTTTCTAGAGATCTTCTTGATCAAACTTAAACTATCAAGTCTAACTTTCAAAATGAAAGGTTTTCTGAGATGCTATCTCACATCGAGGAATATTTCTAAAATACCCACTGTCTATATAATCTAGCTTTCCGCCGAGGGACTCTCTACCCAATTTAAACAAGTCATCATTGCTCTGGAACCTTCCAGAACTTGCATTCTATCTACCAGTTATACTGTCATATATTTTCCACTCACATATGAGAAGACTTTTTCAAACTAAGGAATCTTCCTTATGAACTGCTAATCAATATCTAATTTTTCTTCCTCCGTTGGGATTTTTCTGGTGCATTAGACTATAACCTACAAGTTTCTCAAGCAATAGATTCTCGCAAATCTAGTGTAACTAGTTATTTTCCACCATTGCAATAACTTTCTTTGCCAGCAACTTTTTGTGCTACTACAGTGAACTTTTCAACTACCGTATATCAACAGACTATAGTGAAAACAGTGCTTGTTCAACCTTTCATCCGCGTCGCGCTCGTCCAAGTACAATAAATACGGCCATGAACACTTTTCCACAATCCCATTTGATCTTTCCCAAACCCTTTACTAACAAACCAAAATAATAAAATTGTTACTTTAGGTCTTTTTTCAATGAGGTGTCACTCTACATAAGTGCCCTCCCTTATTTGCTCCATGTATAACGAATTAATGTCTGTAAAACTTCGTGTCTAGCACATGCCTTAAATTATATTGATTCTCCCTTTTAATGAGGGAATACAATTCTTTCAACTCATAAGTGAGTTATCTCTAGGTTTCACGAAAGGGAAACTTGCCCCATTTTTCTCGTGATCCCTACTTAAACATAGGAATTCTAGAAACTTCCTTTCGATTTTTCTCTTCAGGCTTCACAATAAGTGACCTGCCCTATTTGCATAATCTCCTATGTATAATCATTAAGCGTATTTCTGTACAAATACAAGAAGTTATAGAAACTTATATTTCATTTCTTCCTGTTTTTTGTTGTTGTTACTCTCGAAGTTGTTATTATTTCTAAGATACTTATCTAGAAATCCTTAAAGTACACACCTTGTACTTGATTTATTGTCTAACTTTAATTACGTCAGTTATCTTTGAATTTTTCATTTATTAATCTTAGCCATTTCAAAATCTCACGAAGATTTTAAAGCATATAAAAGGTTTAGAACCACAAAAGAATTATCAATTGCCTGGCGCAAGCTTTAGATGTTTTCGGAGGTCTGCGACCCCAATTGTTTATAAAAATCAAAATTATATATTTGTTACAAAAACTACTTCCTTTTACATTGTTAAATAAATTAAAGATTTGATTTTCGCTTTATCATTTCTCTAACATAACGGTTAGGCATGATCCTGTCTTCCATGATTCTTCCTATTTAATAAGAATAAATCTATTGATAGTGTTTTCACCACTTGTTGCATTTGAGCAAGAACTCTTAGTTGGTAACTTAGTAAAGTCTCTCTTAGCTTTAATAGCTAATTCTATCTGGCCAGTAAGGCAACCATAGCTCGCTACGCCAGCTTCCTGCTTGTGGAGATTCTCTCTAACACTTATGGTTGGTTTTTCCAAATATAAGTGTTTCTCATTGTCTAAACCTTTAGTCGGCGCCTTGCTGGGTAAAAGCTTAGCCATTTCTAAATGCAACTATTGGTACACTTACCAAAATTCTTCCCAAAGGTATAATTGCTTTATCCCTATCCTTCTTGGAAGCATTCGGTCGCTCTTTAGAAATTCTACAATTTCAAAAACTAAAATATCGAAGCTGATTCAAATTATTGGCACTCTTCAAATTACCTGTTTAGAAACAAACTACTTTGAACAGATACACAATAAATCTGTTATTCTTTGTCTTGCCAGACCACCACCCTTCCCCATAGTAGGCATATGGATGCTTGAGAGGGAATACGCTACAGCCCAAGTTCCAGCTGCGTTTCCCGTTAGCTTTGCCCAGGTCCCAACGCACTTTCGGTATCGGAGAGCGGATTTGCAGTGGCAGCTGCCCTTGAGTATACTTAAAGTTAAATTTATAACTTCTGTTGGACTCTCGTCCTATTTCTCCATCCTTTTTCTCCAGTCCGAAACCCACTTCTTTTTCTTTATTATCTTCCCTTGGGGGTTAGGTTATTCCCAAGCTAATAATCTACCCAAAATTTGGTCCCAGAAACCCGAGAGAGTCCATTTATGACATTTTCTATTTGTCAAGGGTTATTTGACAATATTTTGCAAATCATTAATATCTTCTTTGAATTTTTCAGCTATAACTACACCGTGCAAAGCCTGTGAAGTGGAAAGAGGCCGCTCCTGTCTCCTTTGGTGTGTCCCCTTCTTTCTACTTATTTGCAGCTGCCAGCCTGACAGCATTTCCAAGGTTCCACAGTTTCGTAAGTTATACTTTAATTTACCTATTTTGTCATGGCTCGTACATAAAAGGATAGGGATGAAAAACTTACTTCTAAACGAGCATCCTATAAAGGGCAAATTACCCGATTCAGAAAATACATCAAAGAGCTAGATCCCTCAGAAGCTCAATTAGATTTGTTAAAACATCGTGTAAAGGATTTTGAACGTTCATATGAAAATTATTGTAACATCCAAACTGAAATTGAAACTTGTATGCTCAATCAAACTGAAGATCGAGTCGAAGTAGAAAATCAATATTACGAAGGTATAGGTTCTGCTTTTAAAATAATACGCCAACTCGAAAAAGAACAGAAAAAAGACGGTTCTGTTCTTGGTTCCCTTCACGAACAACAAACCTCTTCTCGCGAGGGCACTTACAAGCCCAAACCAATTCTACCTAAGATTGATCTACCCCACTTCTCTGGAGACGAATCTACTTGGGATTATTTCTATGAACTATTTTGTTCTCTTGTTCATGACAATGAAGACATTCAAGTCATCTACAAGTTTCATTATTTGAGATCTATCCTCCGAGGTCAAGCTCTGCAGTTAGTTGAAGCACTCCCATTAAGTGCCAAAAACTACCCCATTGCCTTTAACATGTTGAAAGAAAGATACGGTAATTCACGGTTACGTATTCAACGCCATGTGAAGGTTCTATTTAACTTACCTGCGTCACAGCATAATGACGTCACTAGTTTACGTGCTCTCATTGATACAACACAACTTCACGTTAAAGCTTTGTCCCAATTGGATCAACCCACTGAACACTGGGACACTTTCTTAACACATTTAGTGGTTTCTAAAGTCGATGTTGCTACCCTAAAAGCTTGGGAGGTTGAACTTTCCAGAGAAGACGATTACTCTTACGAGCATTTAGTCACTTTCATAAATGCTAGATGCCAACACTTAACTGCTTTAGCTAATCAAAGTGAACCCTCATCCCCTAGTTCTAAATTTGAATCAATGTCTCTTAAACCTAAAAGCGAACGCTTAGCGTCTAGTACCCAAAAACCTGGGTCCAGCTCATCTAAACTCAAGTCAAACGCCACTGGTTACCCAACTAGGTCTAGTGAACGCCGTATAGCTAGTTCTCTCGTTTTAAACACTCAAAGCGAACCCCGCAAGAGTTTAAATGAACCACTAAAGTGCATACTTTGTAAAGATTCCCACGCCTTATATCTATGTACATCTTTTAAAGAACTGTCAGTCGACGACAGAAGAAAAGTAGTTTCCCAGAATAAACATTGCTTCAACTGCCTAGCACCCACGCATTCTGCTTCAAATTGCAAGTCTACCAGACTTTGCTTCCATTGTGAAAAAGCTCATCACACTTTACTACATCGTCATGATCACGCAAGGTCATCGACCGCATCTACTTATCAGAAAAGTGACAATGCTAACAGTTCCAATGCTTCATCTTACATTCAAAATGCCAAGTCCATACGTAGTGCCCAAGTACTATTGTCTACTGTACAAATCGAAGTTCAAGATAAGTTTGGCAACTGGGTCCGTGCACGCGGTCTTCTTGATTCAGCGGCAACTCATGATTTTGTGTCTAATTCTTTGATTAGAAAACTAGGCCTACCTGTAAACCCTACTTCTATTAACGTATCGGGCATTAACAGCTCAAAGTCGCAAGCTTTGCAGTTTTCAAAGCTAACCATAAGAGACATTTGTCACAGAAACAACTTTCTCAAACTGAATTGTCTCATTCTCAATAGCATAGGAGAAGATACTTTAAGTCACTCTGTGGATATTTCAGGTTTAGACATTCCCTCGCATTTAAGGCTAGCCGATCCTCTGTTCAATGTACAAAACCCCATTGACATACTCTTTAGTGCCAATGTTTTCTGGAATTGCCTTCGTAAACAGGTTCGAAAGTTATCCTCAAACGTGGTTGCCAGAAACACTAATTTCGGATGGATCGTCACCGGTGAACTTCCTCATTATTCTCCCCAACCCGTATCGCAATGTTATTTCGCTAATACTGACTTTGAACAGTTCTGGAGGCTCGAAAGCGTAGATTCTCCTAACGTGACCTCTTCAGAAAACGAATTCTGTGAGCAACTTTTTCTGAACACCACCACTCGTTCTTCAGATGGCCGGTTCATTGTTCAGATGCCAAGATTACATAATCCCCCTAAACTTATTAACTCTCAACCCAAAACTCGAAAAGCTCTCTTTGCTATCGAGAGCAAATTCAAGAAAGAACCTCTCGTTAAACAGCAGTATACTGATTTCATGGATGAGTATGAAAGCTTAGATCATATGGAAGTTGTTAACAAATCTGATGATGAATTGCACCCCCCAATTGAAACAGTTTTCTTAAATCATCATCCCGTGTGGAAAAACCCTCTTGTAAAGAATAAAATCCGAGTCGTTTTCAATGGTTCATCACCTGACGTTAATGGCAACAGTCTTAACGATACTCTTTACTCTGGTCCTGCTATTCAGTCAGATTTATCTGCTCTACTCTTAAACTTTCGATTATTTCCCATAGCTGTTATAGCGGATATAAAACAGATGTACCGTCAAGTTTTAATTCAGCCTGAACTACGAGATCTCCAAAGAATCTTGTGGCGCGACGAAATTAGCAAGCCTATTAAGGTATTTCGTTTAAAGACGGTAACTTATGGCTTAAAACCTTCCGCTTTCCTTGCTATCCGATCCCTACACTTGTTAGCCTCTCAAGATGGTCATTTATTTGATTCTAAAGCTTCCGAAGAACTAACTACATCATTCTATGTTGACGATTACTTGCAGTCCTTCCCCACCCTGGAGGAAGCTTCCTTCGTGTCTCTAGAACTTCAGGCATTGCTAAAGAATGGAGGATTCCCACTTCATAAGTGGAATTCCAACTCCCATGAGTCTCTCTCCCAGTTTCCTATTGAAGATGTAGATCCCTCCTCCGTCGAAATTTGTGGAGACTCCGAATCCATAAAAACTCTTGGAGTTCATTGGTGCACTAGCACTGACACCCTCATCTATAAAGTTGCAGAAGAGCTCCCTAACACAAAAAGACAAATTCTCTCTGAAATTGCAAAAAATTTTGATCCGCTTCAATTCCTTGCCCCGGTTATTGTTATAGCCAAACTTTTCATGCAAGAGCTATGGTCGCTCAAATGTGAATGGGACGACACTGTTCCCCTTTCTTTTCTGAACAGATGGCTCTCTTTTCGCAGTTATTTGCTTGATCTCTCCCTTATTGAAATTCCCAGGAATTTAATTAACGCTCATTCTAATGCATTTTTTTCCTTCATGTGTTCGCGGACAGTGCCGAAAAAGCTTACGGTTGCTGTGCATATTTGGTTTATCGCGGTTCATTAAATGGATCTTCAGTTTCCAACCTTGTTTGTGCCAAATCGAAGGTGGCTCCTCTTAAAACTATCACTTTGCCTAGGCTTGAATTGAGTACTACACTCATGGCCACAGAACTTGTTAAGAAATTACGGGAAGTCTTAAAAGTCGAATTCTCGCAAATCTATCTCTGGAGCGATTCCATGATCACCCTTTCTTGGATCTCCAAGAACCCCGCTCATTGGCAAACTTTTGTTGCAAACAGGGTTTCCAAAATTCAAACTCTTTCTTCGGGATGTCAATGGCGGCATGTGCCCAGCGCTGACAACCCTGCCGACATCATTTCTCGTGGTTGTTTACCCTCTCAATTGGCAGCTTCTCAGTTGTACTGGCATGGGCCCTCGTGGTTAATCGGAGACTCTTCTTGTTGGCCATCTAAACCTCCAGCTACAAACTTCTACTTGCCTGACGCTAAAGTATCTAAATCTACTGCTTCGTGTCTTGTTTCCAACGTTTCTCATCCCTTGTTGTCCCGCTATTCTTCATTTCACAAATTAATTCGAATTGTTGCCTATCTTCTTAGATGGAAATATCTTGTGGTTGACCAACCTCTTCTCCCTAAACCACACCTTACCAATCATGAATTGAATCTCGCTACCATTAAGGTTTTGCAACTAACACAGCAAGAAGCCTTTTCTTCTGAATTGTCTTTACTTTCTTCTAAAAGGGATCTTCCCAAATCCAGTCGTCTTCGTGCCTTAGCCCCGTTCTTTGATGACAATAGGTTACTCAGGGTAGGTGGTAGGCTCTCGCAATCTTTGCTTTCTGAGGACAAAAAGCATCCTGTTATTTTGCCTTCTAAACATCACGTAACTTCCTTAATTATACGTGACTTTCATTATCGCAATCTGCATGTTGGTACGCACACTGCTTTGCCTCTTAAGGGAAAAGTACTAGATTATAAATGGAATTCATTAAGTTTCCTCTGTAATTCACAAGTGCATTCCTTGCTTCAAAGCGAAACCTAAAGTCAATACTCAATTATTAGCGATCTGCCCTCCTTTCGCTCTTCTCCTATACGTCCATTTGCTCTAACTGGTGTGGACTATATGGGTCCGTTCCAATATCAACGCAACTCCCCTGAAGCTAAACGCAAATTGTTTGGTAAGCTCTATGTTTCTCTCTTTGTTTACATGGTTACTGGCGCGATCCATTTGGAACTAGTAACGAATGCCTCTACTTCTTACTTTTTATCAGCTGTCTCTCGCTTCGCTGCTAGGCGTGGTGTTCCTTCGGAGATGTTCTCTGATAACGCTTCCACTTTTCAAGGCGCAGCTTCCTTGTGGAAGAAAGCTCTCACATCTTCTCCTGCCAAGGAACAGATTTCTAATTTTTCCTACTCAAAGGGATTCAAATGGCGTTTTATACCTCCCTACGCTCCTAATTCACGGTGGTAGGTGGGAATCCTGCGTAAAGCTCACTAAACATCACTTATGAAAGGTTTTAGGTAATCGCATTCTGACTTATGAAGAATTTAATTCGCTGTCTGTTCTGATTGAAGGTGTTGTTAATCCTCGCCCTTTAACTCTGCTTTCCAATGACCCTGATGACCTGCTTCCACTCACACCTGGTCACTTCCTTATTGGCACTTCTCTTTCTGTCCCAACTCCCCTTCCCAACTCTTACAGAGATTCTAATTTACCTATTGTTTGGCGTAAACTTGAAGCCCTCCGCAATTCTTTCCGGAAGAGGTGGAATTTGGAATACTTAACTTCCTTGCAATGGAGACAGATGTGGTTTCTTTCCAATCCCGACATCAGAGTGGGGTACTTGGTCCTGGTTAGGGATGTTTCTCCTCCCTTGGTCTGGATTTCTGGTAGAGTGACCGAGTGTTACCCTGGAAGGGATGGGAGAGTTAGGGTAGTCAAGATCTTGACCACTAATGGGCATATCATAAGACCACTGTCTTTAATTGCTCCTTTACCTTTAAACTTTTAATTGCTCGTCTTTGTTCTCTGTTGGTGTTGGCCCCTCCCAGCTTGGTGTATTCTTTAGAATACACGGTAAGATAGAGTAAGCTTTTGCTTCTCTTTGCTTTAGTTCATCCCTTCCTTTTTCTGAAACACCAACAGTATTCTCCTGATTTCTCTTTGTTGGTATTGTACCTGATACCTAGTTGAGGCTATCGGCTACGCCAGCAGACATTGAGCCGTAGTTGAGGTTTTGAGAAGAGTTAAGAAAAGATAGCGCTCAGATCGAGTCAAGAGGAATGTCAGGATGACGTAGTAGGTCTAGGATTTAGAAGGCACTGACATCTGTAAGCAGATGGAATTATGGATGGAATTATGAAGCTTTATTAAGATCTATATGGAATATGGTATTTAAACATCTTAGAAGAGGAGATATAACATGCATTATATGTGGTAATAATTTGAAGGAAGTCAGATAACCCTTAAGTTATTTTATAACTTAATAGCCGAGATGATCGGGGTTCGAGATTGTATTTGTGACGCAAGACCACGGTGGTGGGGAGGACGTCACGTGACCGCACCAAGCAGGTAATGGTCGAGACAGTGCAGAAACTATCAGTTGAGCTCTGTGAGCCAAGCAAGAAAGTCGAGCTGAGTAGCACACGCCAAGCGCATGGTACAGATCGCGTCGCGAACAGAAACTGTCACGGAAAGTGCAGGCGACAGTTTCAGCTTCACCGAGCGGCGAACAGAAACTGTCACGGAAAGTGCAGGGGACAGTTTCGGCTTCTCCGAGCGGCGAGCGACAAGTAGGTCAGTGGGCCGGTCGAACACCCGCAGCAAACAAGTATAGGAGGCCGGGGTTTCTCAAAACAGCATTGCGAGTAGTTGGAGAACTTTATTCCAAGCTGCATTTCAACGTAGAACGGCATAGTATAGCGACATGGCGAGGCCAGCTTTATGCGGAGATGATTATAGCATGGCAGTAGAGCCGTGCGGGTTAATTCCCATTATTATACGCAAACATTATAACAGAAGCTGAACTTCATTACTAAATTGAGTTAGAACGTTTATTCAGCATTTGAATTATACAAGATAGTTACGTGATACTGCAACTTTGAACTTCGAATGAACATAGTTTTTCTTAGTGACATTACGACTATGCATTTCATAACGCAGTCCAAGTAACATTAACAATTTCTAAGCAAACGGAATGTTGTAAGCATATGCACTTAGGAACATTAGCTCGTGCATTAATGCAAGTCATTCTTAAGAAGTGTTATGAATTACCGAGTATGAACACAGATACAGGGTGTTTCATAAACTTGGACACTCTGATAAATAAAAAAAATTTCTACAAGTAAAACTAAACCGCTGTGGAAATTGAACTTTCAACACTTAAACTGAACATTGTATAGAACAGTGGCGTAACGTAGAAGAGGAATAGGGGGTCCGCTGTTTCTATGAACTTTTTCGTGAGGATTTGGACATTATCCGCTATGGATAACCTGAAGTTTATCATGTCGGAGTAAACGCAGACAGAGACGCGATGGCACCACGGAGCGATGGATTCGATTCCTGACGAGAAGGAGGTCCATCAGCTGATTCACTTGGAATTCGAAGGAAATCGTCATTGCATGGATGGAATGATATTCACGCCGATCTTTCGAGAAATTCATTACATAGGGAAAATCGACGATCTTTGAAATTTAATAACAGCTGATTATTAGAAGGTACTGTAAGAGTTATAACTTTCTGATACGATTATTTTCATGAATACTGGGCACACATGTATATTTTTCTAATAGGAGTGATACGTTTGTTTAAGACATGGCTTTGACTTTACATGCTTCGAAATTTTGCTAGAATATGGCGTGACCATATGATATGGCAGGCATCATTATACGAAATTCTCACCATTGGTTGGCTTTATTAAGCAGATGTTTGGTCTTTTAGACATTTTTTCCAGCAAGGATATTTTTCATGAATAGTTTTTTTTTTGTGTAACGAGTATTTCGAACTCGTGATCTGCAATTGATTATCTATATTACTTCGTCAGTTCATTGCATACTAGCGAGTGTGTATTATTCATCAGTAGGGATTTTTTTCCATTGGATTGTTTGGAGATATTAAGATGTTATTCACTTTAGTGAATAAATATCGCTTTTATATGACAACTAGAGACTTGTTGATTCCTATCTGGTACATTCACTCATTTTAGTCGTCGAGATGGGGTCTTTCGTATTTATACGATTGTATGGTGGTTACTCATCTTACCCATCGTTTAGGGCACTATCATGATTAGTCGACGCGGCGAGGTCTTTCGTATTTATACGATTGTACGGTGGTTACTCATCTTACTTGCCATTGAGGGACTCATTTTTATCATCCGAGTGTACATGAGATTGTAAGTGAATCAAACAAGGAACTACTAGTCACATATCAGTCGAACTTTTGTTAAATAAAGTAACGATAAATGTCATCAGGGTTACATTTGTAATTCTTGTTTGCCAATCCAATATTTTGTTGCTATACTCTTTTGAGAGTAATTTCAGTTTAACAGCTGTTATAGCTGATGCTTTTGATGATTTTTTATAATTGTGTTTGATACCTTTGAGAAGGATTTAAAGTAATTGAATCTTGTAAGATGAATCATTAATGATCAAATTTATTTTAAGGCAGATCAGTATTGCAGATTTTGATATGAGAGATTATAGCACATTTGTGTTTTTCTGTGATGTGAATTATGAGAATTGTAAGAGAATTTATGCTATTTGAAAGCAAATCTTGAATTACTAAGGTAATATTTTTCCAATTGTTTAAGAAGTTGTCTAGATGTGATCAGATTAATTACAGTTATTGGAGATTGTGTGCGTTGATAATTTGAAGCCAGTTATATATTTTTTGTAGATCATGCAACATGGTTAAGTGAAGTTTGTGATAGGCATTTTGTGGAAGTTGCCAAGTGATAGTTGCAATGTTGCTAATGCATTTTGAAGCAGACATGAGGTTGTCGAACCCAGTCTAGCGTAATTGTTGAGATTCATGCTGTATGTGCTGAATATTTATGGAGTTTTGTGGAATAATTGTTGTATTCAAATATGATATTTGAAGAATTGAGGGCATATAATGTAGTTGTGGATAGTCAGATCCAACGTGATGTCGTGAAGGCAATAATATTTTTTGGCATGAAAATTAAATACGAGATATAACTTGGATGTGATAAAACCTGTAAGACAACGTTCTATAACCCATATTAAACAATTTGTTAGGAAATTAAACAAATAAATAAAGTTGATAATACAAGATTTTCTGAGAATAATAATTAATGAAATAATAATCTGAAAATTAAGTATAATAATGATCTGACCTAATGAAATAAAAATCAGAATGACTAGATGAAATAATGAAAATCTAAATAACCAGAAGAATAAAATTTAAATAAGTTGATAAATTAAATTTTGGATTAAATCAATGAATTAAATAAATGGATGAATTGAAGATTGGATGAATAAACTGATTTAAATAAATTAATAGATGATTGGATAGATGAATAACTGAATTAGAAGGTGATAATTAATTAAAGAAGCTGATGATTAATGAATTTATATGGAATTAAAATAAATTTAATTGAGATATAATTTGAGGAATTGCAACTTGAGTTGAGGAATTAAACAATTTGTATTGATGATTTAAGATGATTTAATCTGAAGTAGATGATGAAATAAGAGTGTGTGAATAATTAGAAAGCATAATGAAGTAATGATAATAATTTTCATTTAAATGATTTAATGGTGATGAGTTGATGATTCTGACAGGAATATGTTGAATTTTGAAATGAGAATTAATGTGAGAAATATTTAATTTTGATGATGATGATAATGATGACCGATGAAAAGTGAATTTTCTGTAATTCACAAACAAGAAAATTATGAATGACAATGTAAATAGAGTAAATTAATTATTCGATGTTTAGGAGCATTTGACTAACATGTTCAACATTTAAATTATGCCATGCAAGCCATAAATTGCGTGATATTTAAAGTATGTGATTATAATATGTGTATGTTTAGACAGATTAATAACTTTTTCAAATCCACATTCATGATGTTAAATTAAAGAGAAATTAGGTCTCAGGTTTCACAAATGTCAGTGACGAAAGACATAGTGCTACAGTGATCCTGAGAACCCAAGAGAACTTTAGAGATTTTTCTGTTTTATGTGGATGAAATATTTTTGAATAGAAAAGAGATGGTTCGATTTTTGGACAATGACAATTTAACGTTGGCATTCGACCATACTCTCAGGTAGGAGGTATATTTAAAATGTCTGTCTGACTATCAAAGTGAAATAAATTTGTTTTTATCTTAGTTGTGATCTGATGATGGTGTGATTTTCCTTTTTCTTTCCTTGTCTTGAGTAAGGCTTAACCAGGAAAGGAGGTGGTTTGCTAGGAATTCAGTTGATGGCGCCCATTTATATTTGCATTTTATTTATTAAACTTAAGCCCGTAACGACCCTAGAGATACTTTGTCTCGTGTTACCCAACTGCTTTTTCTATAACTCAGCTGAATTTCCGACACATTCCTTATTTGACTAGAGGTTCATTTAACTCCGCTCTGTCCTGGAACTCCAGGAATGCGATGTAATAGCAGATGGGTCATCGCATCCCCAGGACGAACGGGTACAGTATATGTCTCTCATATTACCTGTAAGTCTGTTCTAGATATATATCTTCCATGACCCACCTAGCGACATCTAGCAGCGAATCTCTGAAGTTCCTCAATTCTTCCCTGTACAAGAGGACTTCCTTATCAATCTAGCCATCAGATCTCGTCGCCATCGTCAGCTATCATCTCCGTGATCAAGAGAACTTCGTCTACTTTTTCACCCTTCAGACTGCGCTAGTGACTCCTACTATCAACTCTTTGAAGACCATTTCATCAAGAAGATTTTTTTAAACTGTTAAGTTGGCTATTCTTATATGTACTCCTTTTGCCTCCTACCCCCACTCTTTTCCCTTCCCTGGTCCCTCCGAGCTCCGTTGAGCGTATCTCACTTGTACGTCGGAAGTCAACCCAGTCAGCTAGAGCTTAACTAAAGCTCGCCTCCTCAACTCTAGAGGCAAACTTTTAAATTCTACACCACGTTAGAATTTTAGAACCAACTGTCAACTGCAACATCGCCTTCGTCATGAAGCAAAGAAAAGTACAGTACCGACTTCATGTTTTAACCTCATTCTCATCGCTTTTAAAAGGCTCAATGCTTTTATTTGGATTTTATAGACAGTGAAAGTTGCTATGTGAAAATAACTGTTTTCTAGAGATCTTCTTGATCAAACTTAAACTATCAAGTCTAACTTTCAAAATGAAAGATTTTCTGAGATGCTATCTCACATCGAGGGATATTTCTAAAGTACCCACTGTCTATATAATCTAGCTTTCCGCCAAGGGAATCTCTACCCAATTTAAACAAGTCATCATTGCTCTGGAACCTTTCAGAACTTGCACTCTATCTACCAGTTATACTGTCATATATTTTCCACTCACATATGGGAATACTTTTTCAAACTAAGGAATCTTCCTTATGAACTGCTAATCAATATCTAATTTTTCTTCCTCCGTTGGGATTTTTCTGGTGCATTCAACTATAACCTACAAGTTTCTCAAGCAATAGATTCTCGCAAATCTAGTGTAACTAGTTATTTTCCACCATTGCAATAACTTTCTTTGCCAGCAACTTTTTGTGCTACTACAGTGAACTTTTCAACTACCGTATATCAACAGACTATAGTGAAAACAGTGCTTGTTCAACCTTTCATCCGCGTCGCGCTCGTCCGAGTACAATAAATACGGCCATGAACACTTTTCCACAATCCCATTTGATCTTTCCCAAACCCTTTACTAACAAACCAAAATAATAAAATTGTTACTTTAGGTCTTTTTTCAATGAGGTGTCACTCTACATAAGTGCCCTCCCTTATTTGCTCCATGTATAACGAATTAATGTCTGTAAAAGTTCGTGTCTAGCACACGCCTTAAATTATATTGTTTCTCCCTTTTAATGAGGGAATACAATTCTTTCAACTCATAAGTGAGTTATCTCTAGGTTTCACGAAAGGGAAACTTGCCCCATTTTTCTCGTGATCCCTACTTAAACATAGGAATTCTAGAAACTTACTTTCGATTTTTCTCTTCAGGTTTCACAATAAGTGACCTGCCCTATTTGCATAATCTCCTATGTATAATCATTAAGCGTATTTCTGTACAAATACAAGAAGTTATAGAAACTTATATATCATTTCTTCCTGTTTTTTGTTGTTGTTACTTTCGAAGTTGTTATTATTTCTAAGATACTTATCTAGAAATCCTTAAAGTACACACCTTGTACTTGATTTATTGTCTAACTTTAATTACGTCAGTTATCTTTGAATTTTTCATTTATTAATCTTAGCCATTTCAAAATCTCACGAAGATTTTAAAGCATATAAAAGGTTTAGAACCACAAAAGAATTATCAATTGCCTGGCGCAAGCTTTAGATGTTTTCGGAGGTCTGCGACCCCAATTGTATATAAAAAATCAAAATTATATATTCGTTACAAAAACTACTTCCTTTTACATTGTTAAATAAATTAAAGATTTGTTTTTCGCTTTATCATTTCTCTAACATAACGGTTAGGTAAGATCCTGTCTTCCTTGATTCTTCCTATTTAATAAAAATAAATCTATTGATAGGGTTTTCACCACTTGTTGCATTTGAGCAAGAACTCTTAGTTGGTAACTTAGTAAAGTCTCTCTTAGCTTTAATAGCTAATTCTATCTGGCCAGTAAGGCAAGCATAGCTCGCTACGCTAGCTTCCTGCTTGTGGAGATTCTCTCTAACACTTATGGTTGGTTTTTCCAAATATAAGTGTTTCTCATTGTCTAAACTTTTAGTCGGCGCCTTGCTGGGTAAAAGCTTAGCCATTTCTAAATGCAACTATTGGTACACTTACCAAAATTCTTCCAAAAGGTATAATTGCTTTATCCCTATCCTTCTTGGAAGCATTCGGTCGCTCTTTAGAAATTCTACAATTTCAAAAACTAAAATATCGAAGCTGATTCAAATTATTGGCACTCTTCAAATTAACTGTTTAGAAACAGACTAGTTTGAACAGATACACAATAAATATGTTATTCTTTGTCTTGCCAGACCACCACCCTTCCCCATAGTAGGCATATGGATGCTTGAGAGGGAATACGCTACAGCAACTTCCTCGCAAACAGCCCAAGTTCCAGCTGCGTTTCCCGTTAGCTTTGCCCAGGTCGCTACCCACTTTAGGTATCGGAGAGCGGGTTTGCAGTGGCAGCTGCCTTTGAGTATACTTAAAGTTAAAATTATAACTTCTGTTGGACTCTCGTCCTATTTCTCCATCCTTTTTCTCCAGTCCGAAACCCACTTCTTTTTCTTTATCATCTTCCCTTGGGGGTTAGGTTATTCCCAAGCTAATAATCTACCCAACGGTTACGGCGTGCATGACGTCATCATGTTGTTCAGTGCATATGCACCGAGTCTGAGTTTACTCCTGGGGTCTGGCGTTATGTTATACGGAGACGGCGAGTGCGTGACGTCATGCAGCAGAGTGCATCTCCCGCTCTAAGTTCCCCGCGCGGGAAGCCTAGTTAAAGGGTAATGGAGTCTGTTGAGTCTGAGTTTACTCCTGGGATCTGGCGTTATGCGATACGGAGACGGCGAGTGCGTGACGTCATGCAGCAGAGTGCACCTCCCGCTCTCCGTTCCCCGCGCGGGAAGCCTAAGTTAATAGGTAGTGGAGTCTGTTGAAAGAGTCCTGGAGCTTCGAGCGAGGCTAGATGCCCTCCTGAGCCTTTCTAACATGTGTAGCATTTGTAGCATGCGTCATTTGAAATGATATAAAGTCTAGTCTCTCAGACTGAGTGTATCTTTTTTTTTTCAACATTAACATGAATAGCTGTTCTTATTTCGGATGCTTACAGTAAAGCCTGAAAATGTAAAAGTAATAATTACGACACTCTGATTGTTTATTTTGTAGGGCAGAGACTATCTGTGGGTGTCACTGTAGGTTTGGTAGTGTTTTGTAAAGCAATTTGTCATCTTAATTTGAATCTGGTGATGCTCGCTTGACGAGCCATTTTTATCATAACCATTCATTTTTAAAACTCAGCAATTCTTCTAGGTTTGTGCCGTGTCTTGTGTGGGGTTTCGCCTAGGACACCAAGCTAGGCTCATCGGCGGGCTCTTGGTGTCCCCGCCCGGCTGCTTGAACTTTTAGTTCTCGTAGTCAAGTGGTGCAGTTGCACCTTATATAAAGGGAGGTGGCGCGCAGTTCGTCACTCCTGTGGGGGTCCGGGCGGGGACACCAAGAGCCCGCCGATGAGCCTAGCTTGGTGTCCTAGGCGAAACCCCACACAAGACACGGCACAAACCTAGAAGAATTGCTGAGTTTTAATTCACCGGCCGTGAAAGCCAATATACCATTCATTTTTAGCTTGGAATCGAAAGGGGTTCACACACATCGAATTACATGGTGCTATATGACCAGCCTCTAAAATAGGCAACGATGTCGTAAACCTGTGGAGGGCCTGGTTGGATTTACGACTGTGCCAAGAAATTATGTTCCTTTCTGAGGGCTTGTGGAGCAAAACAGTGTAAAGGTGGGTTCTCTTCCCCACCTCGGTTATCCTAGATGTGGTTTTCCATGGTTTCCCACTTCTACTGCGGGCATATGCAGCGATGGCACCTAACTTATAATTATGGCTGCCTCCTGCCCAAATCCTAGCATGATTTACAAATACACATCTTAATGACACAGGTTATCACGCAGATTCCGTACTCACTTGACTACGCTTTCACAAAGCCACTAAATGAATCAAGAACAACCCCCTTGACAGGTCACGTAAATGTTCCCACAAATGATATACCTTGGCTGTATTTAAAATCAAGCATCGTTCAAAGTACAGTGATATGTTTTATAGAATGGATTTACAACCTCAAATAACTAATTTTTATTATTCCACGTGTAAGTAATTTTTATTACCAAGTAACAAATTTTTCCAATCGTGTTATTTCAATTAGTGTCTGAATATCCGGACAGAATTGGCAATATTTTAATATTAAACTGGCGAGAGGAATACCATGTTTAGCGTCCATAAAATAGACTTATAGCCTTTTATGTATTTTGTGTAGTTCTATGGTGGAAACAAATAGATTTCTTTTTGTCAACACGTTTTACTACCATTATATGGGACGTAGTTCGGCAATATTCCTTATTGAAATATAACAATCAGTCTCGATTTGTTTTAAACGTAGAATTTTTGCACAGCGTGGAATAGAAACAAAACACAAAACAACTGATTCATGAACTGATGTAGACAATTGAATGTTTTAAATTTTTTTGTGATGTACACTTGGAGTACTGTATTTGAGAATGTGTACGATGCAAAAGAAGACTTGGCAGGCTAAGTAGTAACTGATTCATTTGTCATTTAGCCCCCTGTATTGGGTGAGGGAGGATCAGAGTTAGAAACGAGGAAATCAGGAAGAGGACAGGACTAGAGGATAGGGCCAGGAATCTGAAGTGGACATGGGCAGCTCATGTATTGAGAATGGTTCACGTGAGGTGGGCCACTCAAGCACAGTGTGGAAGCCCAGAGGTGAAAGAATAAACCCTGGTCGTCCGAAGACCAGATGGTCGGACGAGATCCAATCGACGATCGGGAGGCGGTGGATGAGTGTGCCATATCAACGCAATTCGTGAAGGACTGTCATCGAAAATGTCTGTTCGAAACATCATTAGGCTCATCGTCAGGCTAATATGAACTATGTCTACCAGTGAAATACACTCATATTTGTGAGGAAGATTCAAAAGATGTAAATAGTTCAGTACTACTAGTTTTAAGTTACTATGAACTTAAATTAAAACTCAGCAATGTTTCTAGGTTTGTGCCGTGTCCTGTGTGGGGTTTCGCCTAGGACACCAAGCTGGCTCATCAGCGGGCTCTTGATGTCCCCGCCCGAACCACCACAGGAGTAGCGAACTGTGCGTTACCTCCCTTTTTATGATGCTCACCTGCACCTCTTTACTGCGAGAAGTAGAGCTCAAGCAGCCATAACCTCCCTATGAAGACCTCCAAAATAGATGGTATATTGGCTTTCACAGCCAGTGAATTAAAATTCAGAATATTTTTCTTTTTTGTCCGGGCCGGGCCAGCTTGGTGTCCTATGCGATTTCGCACAGCTGCCATCTAATGGTTATGGAAACAATTGAAGTGAATTAGATGCCAGTGGATTAACATTCGTATAAGGATTTACTGTACCAAGTTCCACTGCACTCGGATGGTTAAATTGCGAGAAACACCCATGTGAATATTTATACTTCGCGTCGCCGTCATGTTGGATTTTTGATCACCAGGTTATTTAAATCCTATAGGTGAACTTAAGTTCATAGCCCCTATGAACATTAAAAAATTCAGTCTGATTGCTATAATATATTCGTAGATATTCAGAGCCGTCTAAATATTTCGGATGGTCGCCATGTTGGATTCTTAAATATATAGTCCATAGAGTCATGTACCATTAAAGGAAAATTATTGCGTAGGTTCATTATTCAAACTTTCACTTCGATCGCATGATTACGACACAAGAAATAAAAACTTAATTTTAAAATTCGCACAGCCGCCATCTTGAGGTTATGTAAACAATTGAGCTAAATTAGATACCAGTGCATTACAAGGTATATAAATACTTCCTGTACCGGATTTCATTACGTTTGTAACATTAAATCGCGAGAAAGGTCTATTTGAAGTTTTCAAATTCGCTTGGCCGCCATGTTCGTTTTTTAGTTAACCGGATTTTGAAAGTCTTATAGATGAACTTCCAGTAGTGCCCTTTATCCCAGTACAACATTTTAGGGTGATACCGCTGATAGTTTCAGAGATATAGAATGCCGGTGAAATATTTCGCACATCCGCCATCTTGTGGTTATGTAAACAATTGAACGAAGTTAGATGTCGGTGCATTACAATGTGAATAAACATATATTGTACCAAGATTTATTGCGTTTGGTTGGTTAAATCACGAGAAAATTCTATTTAAAATTCGCAAATTCGCGTGGCCGCCATTTGGTTTTGTAGTTACCAGTTTTTCAAAAGTCACATAGGTGAACTTCTAGTAGTTCCCTTTATCACCGTAGAAAATTCCAAGGTGATAACGGGAACAGTTTCGGAGATATTGAATGCTGGTGAAATATTTCGCACAGCCGCCATGTTGGATTGGTGAGAGGTAACAAAATTTGAAGGGCACGGTCGGGGTTTTCCGGAATAGTGGTATGAACTTACCGTGTTTCGTTGAAATCGCTTCAACCGTTTAGAAGTTATTAAGGGGACACACACACACACACACACACACACACACCCACACACACACGGACAAAAGGTGATCTCATAAGACTTTTTTTTTTTCAAGATTGAAAATAGGCTAAAAAGATGGACCGTTGACGTTTTTGACTAAGTACTTAAATACCAGAAAATCAAGTACAGCAAGGTATCGATTCAAAGGACTTGGGATTTAAAGAACAGAATAAGGCCATTTAAAAACAAGTAGTTCCGTAAAACACTATACAGCCTATTTTCATATATCCTGCTCATGTTAATTTCTTCTAACAACATACAAAATTTCAGTTTAATTGCTGTAACAGATTCGTAGATATTGAGAACCGTCTAAATATTTCAGATTGTTGCCAGGTTGGATTTTTATTTTTGTACTATTACATTAAGATTATTGTGTACGTGTGGTATTCAAACTTCAATCGCATGATTAGACAACAAGAAGTAAAAACGAGATTTTAAAATTACGCACAGCAGCCATCTTGTGATTATGCAAACAATTGAAATAAATTAGATGCTAGTGGATCAACATTTGTATAAGCCTTTAACGTGCAACGTTTCACAGCACTCGGATAGTTAATTCGCGAGAATCGTCCATTTAAATATTTATACTTCGCGTCGCCGCCATGTTGGATTTGTGCTCACCAGGTTAATGAAAGTCCTATAGGTGAACATATGTTCATAGTCTCTATGAACATAAAAAAAATCAGTTTGGTTGCTGTAAAAGATTCATAGATATTGAGAACCGTCTAAATATTTCGAATATTTAGGATTGTTATATGTATAGGCCATAGAATTATGTACCATTCAAGGACAATTATTGCCTAGGTTCATTATTCAAACTTTCACTTCGATCGCATGATTACGAGACAAGAAATAAAAACTTAATTTAAAAATTTCGCACAGCCGCCATATTGAGGTTATGTAAACAATTGATTTAAATTAGATGGCAGTGCATTATAATCTGCAAAATCATTTACTGTACCACATTTCACTGCGCTCAGAGAGTTAAATCACGAGAAAAGTCTATTAAAATATTTCAAATTCGCTTGGTCACCATGTTCGTTTTTTACTTTACAAGTTTATGAAGTATACATAGATAAACTTCTACCAGTACCCTTTATCACCGTACAAAATTGCAGGGTAATATCTGTAATAGTTTCGGAGATATGGAATGTCAGTGAAATATTTCGCACAGCCACCATTTTGAGGTTATGCAAACAATTGAACTAAATTAGACTCCAGTGCATTACTATGTGTATAAACACTTGCTGTACCTAGTTTCATTACGTTTGGATGGTTAAATCGTGAGGAAAGTCTATTTAAAAGTCTCAAGTTCGCTTGGTCGCCATGTTCGTTTTCTACTTTACAAGTTTATGAAATATACATAGGTAAACTTGTATCAGTACCCTTTATCACCGTACTAAATTGCAGGGTGATATCTGTAATAGTTTCGGAGATATAGAATGTCAGTGAAATATTTCGCACAGCCGCCATTTTGAAGTTATGTAAACAATGGAACTAAATTAGACTCCAGTGCATTACAATGTGTATAAACATTTGCTGTACCAAGTTTCATTACGTGTAGATAGTTAAATCGCGAGAAAAGTCTATTTAAAAGTCTCAACTTCGCTTGACCGCCATGTTGGTTTTGTAGTCACCAGATTTTTGAAAGTCTCATAGGTGAACTTCTAGTAGTACCCTTTATCACCGTACACAATTTCAGGGCGATATCGGTAATAGTTTCGGAGATATTGAATGCTAGTGAAATATTTCGCACAGCCGCCATTTTGCATTGGTGAGATGTAACAAAATTTGAAGGGCACGGTCGAGGCCGCCGGGAATGGTGCTATGAACATACCGAGTTTCATTGAAATCGCTCTAGCCGTTTAGATTTTATTAGGGGGGGGACACACACACGAATCACACACACACACACACGCACACACACACGGACAAAAGGTGATCTCATAAGCCTATCTTTTCAAAATTGAAAATAGGCTAAAAATCTATACTAATATAATAAAGCTGAAGAATTTGTTTGTGTGTTTGTGTATTTAAACGAGCTAATCTCTGGAACTACCAATCGGATTCAAAAAATTATTTTTGTATATGATAGCCAGATTCAAGAGGAATAGTTTAGGCTATGTAGCATTAGGCTACACCTCTCAGGTAACCTTAAAGATTGATTTTTGTTCAGAAAGTCGGATGAACAAGCGCTCCCGAACAGCTTCAATAATACCTAAGGGCCCTTTCACTCAAGGCCACTTAGCAGCGCTTCTCTGAAGCGCTTCCGTTCATAAATACTAGAGATAAATGAGAGCGTTCACACACAGCCACCGCCACAGAAAAGTGGCGCTGCAGACGCTCTGTGTAGTCGACTTCGCCGCTGGTGGCGGCCACAAAAAGAAGCGCTTCTCTTCGCGGAACCAGGAACTAGATTGTTGCTTTCAGACGAGGCTGCAGCCACGCCACTAATTAGTGGCGCATACGTAGCGCGTTAGTGGCGCGTCGGTAGCGTTACTAACGGACGGCTCGCCACATGGTCGTGTATTTTCACGGCCGACTGGATGCGAGCAGCGCTCTCCACTACCGGCCTAGACAATGAGGCTTTTTACATGAAATCCCGTTAGTTACTCAACTACTCACATAGCGCAGTCAACACCGCATAGCATAACAAAGACTTATGACTTATTATAATTTCCGCAATATCAAAATGCAAATTATATCACAAAATAAAATAGCGTGATATTAAATCTGAGAGAAACTAGGCATACCTTACACCTTATTAAAATAGAATTCCATTAGGTTCACTCGGTTTTTATAAAACTTCATTAACTTTCCTGCTGAGTGGTTAGTACAGAAGGCATTTAGAAGCAACCGGTAGCCTATTTCGGCTTGTGCAATACGGTCTAATATCCGTAATCGGTGATAAAAATTTATCTGCAATGACGCTGGCAAGTCTGTTGCTGCGGTTATATTAATGAGTTAGAGTTCTGAGAAATGCAATCCAAACATTTCATACAAGATATTCTTTCCACTGTGTTTACAACGTAACCCGGATATGCAGTTTTCATTGTCGGCAAAGGTATTGCTGAAATTGTAATTTGATGTTTGTTGATGTTAAAGGGCCTAACATCGAGGTTATCGGCCTCTAAATGTTTGGGTGAAAATGAAATATGATGAAATGAACACTAGAACTAAAACTTACAACTAACTTACGGATTAAGAGAAGAAAAGAACAAAAGGAAGGTATAAGGGAAATAAAATACAGGTAAAAGAAATAATAATAATAATGTTATTGGTTTTACGTCCCTTTTAACTACACTGGCTTTTAGAGACGCCGGGGTGCCGGAATTTTGCCCCGAAGAGGATCTTTAACGTGCCAGTAAATCTACTGACACGGCTCCCTCGCATTTGCGCACCCTCAAATGCCAGCTGACTGCGCCAGGTTTCGAACCTGCAACCTTGGGCTCAGCAAGCGAGAACGTTACCCCTGAGCCACGCAGACAGACGTAAAAGAAATACCCTCAACCATCGAAAAATGAGAATTGATGGATTTGGAAGGATGTAGAGCCATGAAAGGCACATAGGAAGGGAAATAAGAGAGTCCACCCCAGAGTCACTGGAAAAGGAAAAAAAAAACAGATCCAGGTCAGGTATCCTCCCGAACTCAACAGCCGTGAGCCCTTGAGGGTATAGCACTATCCAGGGCACACCTTCAGTGGTGAGTCTACACACACCCTGCCTCCTTTATGACCTTGTGCAGAAGGAAAGAGGTATGATGACAAGAAAAACAAGAGATCTGACCCTTTGAAGAATGAGGGTACCGTATCGGGAATGATGAACAAGGTCCAATTAAGGCGGGAATTTGAAAGACTTCCTAGACCTCGGATATCCTAATACCGTCAGGGTTGGAAGAGAACAAGAGTTGATCAAGGGAGGTCGACAGGAAATATGCCAGAGAGGACCCCGGCACAATTAAGTGGAAGCAATCGCGAACTCAGCTGGGGCCCGTGGTCACCAACCAACGTCCCACAAGTTGTAAGCCCCTGAGGGAGGAGGAGTGTCGTAATGTCGTAAGTGAACGAAAGGTGATCAAGGGTGGTTGACATGAATGATGACTGAAAGGTGCCCGGCGCAAGTAAGTGTAAGCAATACCGGACTCAGCTGGGGTCTCGTGGTTACCTACACCTCGTCCCACTAGTCGTGAGCCTCTGGAGGATGTACTGAAGAATGATTCAACAGAATCTCAAGAAAACATGATACCCATTTTTCAGAAGATACCTTATGGGTATGCACTGGCTGGTTGATTCCGTAGTTAATTGGATATCTTCGTAGGTCTCAGAGGCCAGGAAGTCCTTATCATGTGAGTTACTAGCAGTGGTAAAGTAATATCCCGGCATTTGCCTAGATGGAGGGTAGAAAAACCACACTCTGGATATTTTCTGTCAGTGCTGGGTTTTGAACCTACGATCTCTAGACTTGCTACAGCTGCCCTCACAGCCGTGGTGCACGATTAAACGACCACAACTACAGGGTCAGATGACCTCGTAGTTCCTCCCCTTAAAACCTCAATAAATAAACAACTAACTACGATCACAACTACGGCGTGAGACTCTTATAAAATGATTTTTTGGACATGCGAAAGTACGCAAAGAACTTTTCGTCATCCTGTTGTAGATCATCGAATAAGGTGTAGAACAGTCCTCGATTCTGCCTTTCCAAAACCAATGGATACACCCAGAATCTTCTTGTTTTCCGTTTAAGTCTCTTTCTCCTCCGTATGAGGAGCATGGCAAGAATTATATCACCTAAGTCCATGTTTACTGGAAAACTGAGCTACGCTTGGTAGAAGCGCCACTAACGCTCTGTAGAAGCGCCACCAATGCGCCACTAACGCTTGGTAGAAGCGCCACCAACGCACCACGAAGAAGCGCTGTTAAGTGGCCTCGTGTGAAGGGGCCCTAAGTCTATTGTTGCCTGGCAATGTGGGCTGCATCACGTCGCACCTACCAGTGTTCTGGTGCAGAACTGCGAGCTGCTTATATAATAATTTGCTTTCACGGGGAGTAATTAGTGCAAAAAGATTTCTTAGGCCCCTTAAAACGGTTATCATCATGACAATAGTATGCCTCTGTATAAGGGCGATGGTTTTGGTGCAGTATACTGAGGTTATCAACTGCAATAAGCGTTGGTGCTTTCCGATCCTTATCCTTGAGCGCTCCATAAAACAAATAAATCCACCGGGCGAAGCCGGGCACTTCTGCTAGTTGAGAGATAATTGGTATTGGTGAAATCGGCCATTAGTCTGCTAAATTGAGAGCCTACTTCATGGGACGAAGTGTACTACCATAGCGGAAGTCTTCAAATAGACACCAATTGGGTGGCTTGCACACCAACGATTATTATTAGTAAGGCCAGGAATTGAATTCAGATCTCCAGAGTTTAGATAAGGATGCTATTTACTACCACGAGGTTCTGAGGCTTTCTTTCTTTCTTTCTTTCTTTCTTTCTTTCTTTCTTAACTTAGTAAGTGCAATGTGAATGCTTCCCCGATTTGTGGACATTCAAGTACTCTGACTCGTTGGAATTTACAAGTATTCTGTGTTCATATGTGTAGGAGAATGGACGTAATCTCCTCACAAACATCGTGAAAAGCCACGGTACGTTATCTGCCATGTATGGGACTTAGGCGTCGTTCACAGCATTCACAAACAAAAACTTACCAGCATAAAAATGTGAAGCGAAAGAGCATGGAGGGAAAGAGATGGAGGGCTATATTATGTTCCCATATAGCCGCGATTTACTGAGGATTCATATACAGTACTAGACGAGACCAGTCCTTCTAGATCAAAGAGAAGCTTTATAATCTAAACAAAAACTCTTGTATCAAAGAGTAAAATTACTTCTAAAGTATTACACATATATGAAGGATATTGCGATGTTGGGTTACTACACCAACGGAAGTTACGTGTAGAATATTAGTTCCTCTATTTAAAGTTTACTAAAAAAGATATATTAATTTTAGTGATCCGCACTTAAAATATTTTTTCCAAATGGCCTATATTCAACGCTTCGGTACATTTTTGGGGTTCTGTGTTGTGCCCTTTCAATTAGCCTGCCAATGTATGCAAACACAAGAAAATAGTCATGTCTTGAAAATGAACCTTATTGACAAAGTTTGAGAGACAACGAAACTATTCCTTCCCTCAGTAAAATTATTATTATTGTTCTAAATAAACTGTTTTGATCAAATTAAATTTATAAAAAGTGAAAGATTCAACAATATTTCCAAAACTCAGCAATTCTTCTAGGTTAGTGCCGTGTCTTGTGTGGGGTTTCGCCTAGGACACCAATCTGGCTCATCGGCGGGCTCTTGGTGTCCCCGTCCGGACCCCCACAGGAGTATCGAACTGCGCGATACCATATAGAGTGCAACTGCACTCCTTGACTGCGAGAACCAAAAGCTCAAGTAGCCTCAACCTCCCTATGAAGGCTTCCAAAAAGATGGTATATTGGCTTTCACGGCCGGTGTATTAAAACTCAGCAATTCTTCTAGGTTTGTGCCGTGTCTTGTGTGGGGTTTCGCCTAGGACACCAAGCTGGCTCCACACAAGACACGGCACAAACCTAGAAGAATTGCTGAGTTTTAATTCACCGGCCGTGAAAGCCAATATACCAATATTTCCAAAAGGTTTTCTGTATAAAATATTTAAAAATACTAAAACCAGATCAGTAACAAATGTTGATTTATTAATATGAAAAACACATCTGATTTTATTTTTAATAAGACATTTTAAGACATAAAAATGCCTTTAAATAAAACCGTTTTAAGACAACTTCTTTTAAATTTGCTTTCAAAAAACCATTTTAAGTCTTTCTTTTAATTTGCCCTTTGAATAAAAGTTATAAGCATGGAGGTAAATCATGGGAAGATTAAGAGGACAGAGAAGTTCAAATACCCGGGGGATGGATTCAACCCAACGGAGGCAAATAAAGGAAGAGACAAAAAACTAGACCTGGCCTACAAGCTAACGCAGAACAAGTACAACAAACGGGCATTATCCTACAAGCCAAAATCAGACACTATAGAGCGGTAGTACAACCTGAAGGAGTGTCTTTATTTTATAAAGAGGGGGAGCTTCAAGAACTAGAAAAGAAAGAAAGGAGGATTCCGCGGAAAATACTTGAACAACAGAAAACTGCTGATGGGACTTGGAGGATGAGGAACAACGAAGAACTCGACAAATACATTGAGAAGTTCACGGACACAATGAGGAAGCGGAGGTTGAAGTTTTACGGAGACCTACTAAGAATGGATGAATGCAGACTGACCAAAATGATCTTCAACTACATCATGGGGTTAAAGGCCACATCTAAATGGGTACAGTAGATGAGGTGAAAAGGGATGCGGCAGAAGTCGGAATCACACTGCAGATGGTTCACAACAGAAGAGAGTTTAGAAGGAGAGTCGACAGTGAAAAAGCGTTTCAGGAGAAACCAACAATGAGGACGCCCAAACGGATCATTTCCGATGATAAGAGAAAGAAAAGAAGCAAACGCATGAAGAGGTTCTAGGAGGAGCAAAGAAGAAAAGCCAAAAAAGTCTTAAGTACTTTGCGGTCCATAGTTGGAAAATTAAAAAAAAAACTCATAAGAAAACTTATTTTAAATTTTGCACTTTAAATAAAACCATTTCGAGACATTTTTTAATTTGCCCTTTAAATAAAACCATTTAAGTCGTTTTTTTAATTTGCTCTTAAAAAACCATTTAAAGACATTTTTCAAATTTGACCTGTATATAAAAGCACTTTAATACAATGTCAGACTATAAATTAGCCCTTTATAGGAAACCATTTCAAAAAATTGTTATTAATTTTCTCCTTCAAATAAAACAATTTTAAAACAATTTGTTAGGTTATGTGTAATTTTATATTACGATTTGGTACATGGTAAGACCTTATTAATACACATTTATGTATATTTCTAGAATGGTATTACATAAAAATTCGGACTCTTGTTATTTGTATAGATAACTGGCTGCGTGGCGCAGTGGTAACATTTTCGCCTGCTGTGGCCAAGATTATAGGATCAAATCCCTACGCTGCCAGTTGGCATTTGACGGTACACAAATGAGAGGGAACCGTGTCAGTAGATTTACTGGCACGTTAAAGATCCCCTACGGGGCTAAAATTCCGGCACAGCGGCGTCTCTAAAAGCTTCAGTAGTTAAAAGGACGTAAAACTGATAACAGTATTTATCATTTCAAATTATCACGTCGACTTCATCGTTATGCTTTGGTCTACCGTTATGCGTTACGGTTACGGCGTGTATGACGTCATCATGTTGTTCAGTGCATATGCACCGAGTCTGAGTTTATCCCTGGGGTCTGGCGTTATGAGATACGGAGAGGCGAGTGCGTGACGTCATGCAGCAGAGTGCACCTCCCGCTCTCCGTTCCCCGCGTGGGCTATGTTAATGGGTAATGGAGTCTGTTGAAAGAGTTCTGGGGCATCGAGCGGAACGAGAAGCCCTCCTGAGCCTTTCTAATATGTGTAGCATTTGTAGCATGCGTCATTTGAAATGATATAAAGTCTAGTCTCTCAGACTGAGTGTATCTTTTTCTGCTTCTGCTGCTGCCTCTGCCTCTTCTTCTTCTTCTTCTTCTTATTATTATTATTATTATTATTGTTATGTATATACTGTAGTCTACTTGCCCGCATGGTCAAGGACCTATACATGATGAAGTACAGTGTCATTAATTTGTGCGCCCCGATATACATTGCAAGCTAAGTTGGCTTCGACTGACGCAGATCGCGGGCGTGTGTACACGGTTCAGTCGGTAGTTGGCGCGCACTTTTACACGTTTACCAAACATGTTCAATAATGTGTACTTACAGTGCTCATAGCCGATGCTGAAAATGCCCTCCCTCTCTTGTAACGATTATTGAACATGTTTGGTAAACGTGTAAAATTGCGCGCCCACCACCGACCGAACGGTGTACTCGCGCCCGCGACCAGCGCCAGTGAAAGCCGGCTTAGCTTGCCTTGTTTATCGGGGCGCACATAGATAACGACCCTGTACATTGCAGTTCTCCACGTGATTCGCATTCCCATTATAATGGCACTCCTTGGCGACCAACCACACATGATCATTGTTTACAAGAATGGCATTCATGGAAGATAATTGCGTAAAAACCCATCTTGAAATGGATGGAATTCCATAACAGCCCTCTTATTGCTATTGAACACACAATAGCTTGGGGTAGATCCATAAATACACCCGAGTTATTGATATAATGCAGTGAATTACAAGAGATATTTGCAGACTACTCATACACTCAATCACAACCCCATATTCTTGTCCACATATAAAGAGAAGGGGTATTCTGATGTGGAGAGGCTTTTGTACCATTGCCAAGAACAGTCTGTAGGAAACATAAGAGAGAAAGAAAACTAGAAGGAAAGAGACAGAGAATATTTTATTACTTGCAACCAGGAAGGTTCTGGGGATCATTTAAGTGTGAAGCTACCAGTGTAATGTGACGTAACATACTTCTCACACCAGTCCTGACTACTACTATAAAGCTATTGTTTTAGTGCTAGCCCCAGATTACATGTCGCAACATAACACACAGCACTTTTGGTAGATGAGATTTATTACTTTATTTGTTTACCAAGATAAAATTCTATTTTTATCTTTCACTGACATAGTTCACAAACTTTCCTACTAAATCTTTGAATGTTTAAGAATGAAGGAAATTGATTGATGCAATGAATTTGGAGGGTAATAACCTTAGAATGTATTATTATGAGAGAATGACCTGTGTATGTAAATTTCTGTCAGTTCCAGCAGAAACAGCAGTGATTGCTTAAAGTGGATTACACCAGACAGTAGGAAAGACAATCTAATTTACCAGTTTCATTACTTCCAATATGTTTAAAGCGTAAGGACACTTTTCGGTATGCGCCACGCTATTCGAATGATATTAAAACAACGTCACCGAACGGAATAATACTAATAAAAATTATTTATATTATTATTCTCACACTAAATGGGGACCGTGATGGCGCAGTGGCTTAGCTTCTCGCCATTTACCCGGACGGCCGGGGTTCGAATCCTGGTAAAAGCGGGGTGGAATTTTCACCAGGAAAATTACGTGGCGTCAGGAAGGGCATCCGGCCTTAAATCCCCGGCCAAAACCAAAATGAGCCTGGTTGGCTCTGGCGACCCAATTAATTGGGAAAAGCCGAAGAAAGTTATTCTCACACAAAATAATAATAATAATTATTATTTTAATTGCGCCCAAATGGGCGGTTAAGGAGTCATACAGATTTCCGCATAACTTTTCAGTGACCTTGTTCTCTTTACACAAAGTTTAAAATGATAAAACTCAGCAATTCTTCTAGGTTTGTGCGTGTCTTGTGTGGGGTTTCGCCTAGGACACCAAGAGCACGCTGATGAGCCAGCTAGAGGGATTTGTGAGCCAGAACACCTGACTACAAGGGCAAAGACAGCAGCAATTTGCAATGGGAAAAAAAACAGTGGAATACGACACATAGCCACTCCGCAAATTTCAAAGAAATCCAACTGGCAAGCATGCAATTTTACTTCTTCTGATAGGAGTTGCTGATAGTGAATTCCGGAATAATTATGTTCAAACGGTTATCGGAACTAGCAACAAAATCAGTGATGTTCCACACCCAGTTAATGATGCTTTGGCTCTCCAAACTTAAGGCATATACAGCATTCTATTTGTACGCGCACGTAGCTGTGACGTAGCGTAGATCGTCGTGAAGGTTCAACCATGTTACTCTCCACAAGAATATAGGAGAATGAGCTTTAACGAAACGCCAGTAAGTCCAACGTGCAGTTCTTGTCGTCAATTCATTTTAGGGTTTGGGATATATTGGTCATTAGCCACGAGTAGTTGGCTGGGTGTTGAACTCGTTGGATAACCTGTATTTAGGGCGGCTTCGGTGGCGTAGTTGGTAGCATGCTGAGCTTCTATGCCCATGATCGCGGGTTCAAACACGGCCGAAGTCGTCGAATGTTTTAAGAGCGTTAAAAATCCCACCGTATGCCTTTCTTCGGAGGTGGAGTAAAGCTGGCGGGCCCATGTCATAGATTTATGGCATATAAAAGAACCTTCCACTAACTACTATTGTGTGAAGCTAAATTTCTAGGTGCCGGTTGTGGTAGTATCTAGTGGCCAAGTTCACAGCTAGATGTCGTTGACGGTAGCCTTTGGTAGCAAAAGTAGGAACTACTTGAAATTGATCGTTCTCAGTCCTCACCTGAATTACAGCGGCTTCGGTGGCGTAGTCGGTAGCATGCTGAACTGCTGTTCCCAAGATAGCGGGTTCAAACCCGGCCAAAGTCGTCGGATGTTTTTTAAGAGCGTTAAAAATCCTTCAGTATGCCTTCCTTCGGAGGGGAAGTAAAGCCGGCGGTCCCATGTCATAGATTTATGGCATGTAAAAGATCCTTTCACAGACTAAACTTGTGTAAAGCAAAATTTGTTAGGTTAGATTTCGTTAGAACGCTCTATCAAAGTTCCAACGTTCACCACTAGGTATCATTGATATCTGGTGGCGAAAGTTGGAACTACTTGAAATTGAACGGATCTCGTAGCTCACCCTTTATAAGGGTGTCCGCTGGAAGCAGGTACAGACTCAGGCGAGCCGAACATGTCCTCGGACACTCCCGGCACTAAAAGCCATACGAAAAAAATAAAAATAAATAAATAAATAAATAAATAAATAAATAAATAATAACCTGAATTACAGATAACACACCGGTTATCAGACAGATTCTACATCTACCCAAAGTACACGGGTCTACATGACTGCGTTGTCGCAGCCCCTAAACTGAGAAACCAAACAACCTGTGTTTATGTGATAACTGTAGTAGAGACAGAGGTGGGGTAGGCGCCCCGGTACTTGAAGTAAGGTACTATCCCAGGATTTTCCTGGAGGGAGTGCGGGACAACCTGGGGAAAAGCTACACTCAGCGTAGCCACTGTCAACGCTGGGAATCGAACAGACGATCTCCGGACTTGCTGCAGCTCACCTCGCGGGCATAGCTCACGATTTAACGAGCATGGCTACGCAGTTGAACTGCTCGATTCTGGGAAAGATCCATACGTATAAAGTAACATTGAGTCACATTAATCTAATAGTGTATTAATTTATCTTCTTCTCTACTGATCTTTCTAGTTCCCATCTCAAACTCCCTTCACTCCTCTGTGTTACATACGCATTGAACATTTCCTTGTATTTATTACTGGATGTAGGCGTAGGATGACTAACTTGCTTCCGGAACCGTAAATCTAATCAGGAAATGGAGAGCATAATGGTAGAAGTCTCCCCTTGCCGAGTGTCATTCATGACCTGTGTCTAGAACACAATCGTCTATTATGTGAGAGACTTGTATAATCTCCCCAGAAAATCACTTCCTTTGTAGCATACGTTCTGCAGGAACTGGAGTCGTTTGGCTAACGTTACCAATGAGAGTCAGATTCTATAAGATCATTTACGATACATACGTATAGTCCCGCTCCAGAGTAGATAGACCCACACAAAGGCAGGGATCCGTAACCAGATGGGTGCCAACGGGCATCGATACATAATTTGAAAATTAATCCTCCTCGGACACCCCACATCATTATTATTATCATTTGATTTGTTTTGCCCAACTAAGAAGTGCGTTAGAAATTAGTTAGTTATTGTTGTTTTAAAGGGTGGAACTACGAGGTCATCTGCCCCTTGCGTTAGAAATAATTTAGCACAATGTTTCCTCTTTTCTTCCCAATATATCTTCATCCGTGTGCTTATCTTTCAATTTATTCCTTTTGTGAGTATTTTCGTTTTAAATTCCCGCTCTCCATTTTGTATATACTGTGTTAAGAGTGGCAGATGACCTCGTAGTTCCGCCCCTTAAAACAACAATAACCAACTAACCTCTCCGTCTTCTTTCCTGTCGACCTTCCTTGGTCAACTCCTGTTCTTTTCCGACCTCAACGGTATAAGGGGATCCGATGCCTAGGGAGTCTTTCAATTTCCCGCCTCATTCTTGGAGGGGTCAAACCTCTTGTTTACCTTTTATTCATTTTATTTCCTTTCCTCTTTAAGATTCCCGACCTGTTTCTTTTTTTTTTTCTTGTGTATCTAAATTCCCTTTAGCGCTGTGCATCTACACTCCATTTTGTAGGTATTTTCAATCTACGTTGCATTTTGTAAATTTTTTCGATCTGTTGCATTTTGCGAGTATCTTCAACTTCAATTGTATTTTGTATGGATAGACAATCTAAATTGCTATTTAGTAAGTCTTTCAATAATGTCGGGAGTCCTGAGATCCGATTGTAACTATTTTGAATTTCAAGTGCAATTTGTAAGTATTTTCAACCTAAACCGCTTTTTGCAAGTATTTTCAATCTAAATTGCATCTTGTAGGGTGAGCATTTTGCAAGTACGAGTATTTTGATTCTATATTGCATATTGTGAGTATCTTGAATCTAAAGAATTTTCAATCTAAATCACATTCCGTAGGTATTTTGAACCTTAATTCATTTTGTACGTATTTACAATCTAATTTGCATTTTGTAGGTATTTTGAATATCAATTGCATTTTGTGGGTATTTCGACTCTACATTGAATTTTGTACGCATTTTGAACCTAACCTACATTTTGTGTGTATTTTTCAATCTATTCCTTTCGTGAGTATTTTCGTTATAGATTCCCTATTGTAAGTATTACCGCTCTCCATTTTGTATTCTTTAATCTGTGTTAAGAGGGGCAGATTACCTCGTAGTTCCGCCCCTTAAAACAACAATAACTAACTAACTAACTAACTGTTCTCTCGTTTGCGTTCTTCTGACCATCCTGTAGGTTTCTCGGTACTGTGACCGTTAGGTGAGTCAACAACCGCAATGACTTTCCTAACATCTCATCCGTCGAATAAAATTGCCGTGAGGATCAGGTGAACTTCCAAATAGGCTAAGCGGCACGAGAGTCTGTAGTCCACAGGGATCGTGGTACATGGTGACGATGGTCATAGACTGCCTAAGGAAAGGTTCACCTTAAAAACTAGACTGAGAAAATAAACATCCAGACTTATGTAAAACACCGTGAAAATTTATTGATAAAATTCACAAGCCCCTAGCCTAGTTCGGAGGGTTTCAGTCGGCTAGTCCGCAAGCTAATAAACAAAGAAAAATAAAGAGCAGGTCCCTACCTGAGAAGTTACGGAAAACCCTCGCGAAAGATCTAACTCACAATAATAAAGCAACAACAGCAACACTAGGAAAATTGTACGACGCAAGTCCCTAGGTCAGGTTACAAAATCAAGCTAATATCAGAATTTACATTTAACTGGGTAGCAAAACAAATCTAAGTTAGGATGATACCATCTCCACATTTACATTTAACGTTAATTATCTAGCTAAGTCCTATCAGTTAATAACTAAATTTACGGCGATGACGTCCGTAATAGAAAACAATTACATTCAAATCTAAGTGTACAGCCATGTAAAAAAAAACATTTAATTATTCTTAGAAACTACGTGCTAACAGCACACAATAAGGTAACATGTAGGATTCATACACTTGTACATCATAAATAAGTAATGAAAAAGACACAAAGTTTTATTAAAAATGCCTGCCTGCACCTTGGTTTACTCTTTGTAAGCCATAGTCATCTAATGTGTGTAGTTACGGTGGCGAATGCGTAGTTGAGACTACGTCTAACATCGCATGGCCTGTGCTCCACAAGCTGCGAACTCAAGGTTCGTGCATGCTTCAGGTCGCTACAAAAGTGTCAACTGTTCTAGTCATTTCCACTCAAGGAAATACCTTCATCTGCACTGCTATGTCATCAGTTTCAAAATGCAAAAGAACAAAGTCAGATAGAAAGGATTCGTTAGTTAGCTTTTGTTTTACCAAAATTATGCGTTTTATTATTAAGATGTCGGTTTAGTTTTATCGTTGGTTTATGGCGAATAATACTGACAATAGCCTGGGCACGGAGCGTCTTCACTGAGATCATTCTCCACCAAAAAGCCTCGACTCAACAGTCGGAATAAAATCAACGAGCAATAACAACTCGGACACACAACAACACGGGTTACCAGCGGCGCAAAGCTCGCGTTCAATAACTCTGGGATAGACCTGCACAACATTCACCTTCCAATAACATCTGGTCAACGGGGACAATCCCGGACGAGGTAAACACAAAAATACCTTCATACCATAACTTCCTGCTATAACAGGGTCGCCTGCAACGTACTATAGAAACCTGACATTACTGTACACGTCGAACGACGTTACACGCAAAAGTGCGTTTAACTAACAAAAAGCAATCTATAAAACAGGTGATCAGATACAAGGTTGAACACTGGGTTCCATGAGCTAAGTTGCAATGAAAGAAAGAGCGAATACAACAAGCATTCCATCTCTTGTCAAAGTAGTTTTGTCTCACAAACAAATGAAGCGTGCTTTCAAGGGCACTGGATCACAAACCAGTTTATGTCGCTAGCAGGTTACAACATTCCTGCTCTCTCTGACACAACACCGTAACTATTCAAGGCCGGCGATTTAAAGCAAAATAAAACAGTTCATCTGGCCTCTTCAATGAAATCTTTACCATAGGTTATGAACCTCAAAGAATACGTGTACAAAAACACGCTATAAATCTGAATAGTATGATATAATTCTGTCTTCACACCAAAGACATCTAAATGATAGTAATGTCACTATTACTGGAGCTCTTTGCTCTCAAATATATAATTCAGTAGTTGCTTGTACAACATCAAATGAATACGTGTCTTTACATAACACTAACAAAATAACAATTGTGATGCAGATTACCCACACTCTGGATCTGCTTAATGATACGTTGGGAACTGAGTTCGATGCTAGACAACGAAACATTCCTTCCAATTATTAGGTCTACACTTGACCAAAAATAGCTTCTGAGCTTATTCAAAATGAAATATAATGCAGTTACTAAACTGGTAATTACAGTCGATTACCTAAATGATACGAATGTTCTAACGAAAGGCAGGGGTGTAACAAGACTGGCTGCAAAGAATGCAGTTAAAGAAATAACTAAAGTCAGCAAAGACTTGGAAAATCCCCCAAATAGGGTTGAACAAAATAGCCTCAAATGACTACGGTCACGTTCAGCAAAAGATAGGCATTGACGTTCTACGACGTTCATCAGGCTGCACCAGGGCTGACCAAAATGTCTGACCCAAGGGTGTCTCACTCTAACTGAAATAAATGACATCTAATTAGACTAGTTACATTCCCTACCTATAAAAATGGCTGACACTGAGTTCGATTGGTTCACAAACTACATTAAACCTAATATACCACCAGAAACTAGAACAAGAAAGGGATGTCCAAAAACTCACGAAATGGAGAAGCTATCACTCAGCTCTCTGTTCAACAACAAGGGTTGTACAAAATCCTCTCTGGCTCTCTGGAACGGTATCATCCTCATCAGGATTCCCATCTGGACTCCTCCAAAGACCAGGGTTCGATCTGTCCCTGTCGACAACTTCGTGGACGTACTGGATATGCCTGGAAATGGCATCTTGGATTCCTTCCTCCTCGTTCGCTGTTCTGGAAGTTCCACCATCATGCTGGTTCCAAAAGAAACGTCACCCTCATACCGTGATGGTATTAGCCCATGATGACGGTCTCAAACATGGTGTAGAATAGTCTGATCACGTGGGTAGTGAAATAAGTTGCGTAATAATTCATTCTTTCACTTTCAAAAATATAATGTTCGTCGTAAATGTTATAGGCTTTGATTGTAGTAGATGACACAGCCTTTATTTCGTAGATGTGAATTAACATGTGAGCTAACACTGTTTTATGATTCTGCACGTGTTAGTGACGCTACTTTTATATCACGTAGCATCCGTGAATTATGCGTCGTTTTTGAAATGATAAATTCACTTTGGCAATTTAAATATGTCATACAATCATAATCATACTTATTCAAGATAATTGTAACACATTTACCTGTATATTTTCCACTAGGCACTTGGCCCTCCACAAACACGTGGGTACAAAAATGTGGTGATACGGCAATGTTATGCAATTCACTATACTTGCCAATTATTATTTCCCAAAATTCTTCTGTGGCTCACTGTGCTTAAACTACAGTGAATTTCAATATTCTCGTGCTCGATGGCAGCTGATAATCACTTTCCTCGCTAAGCAGCGGATATTTCCTACGTCGTACAAGACGGATGTGATTCCACGCCTACACAGGGCGGATTCTCCAGACGTAGTGCAAGGCACTGGGTGTCTCAAGGAAGTAGGTCGTCAAACCGAAGTCGTTGAGCGACTACTTACGTTCCTATTTGCGTATCTGCAAGGGTATTACCTTACCTTAAGCGAAAATAACATTCTCCAAAATGTTTTAATAATGCAGCATGACGAAATGGAATATTCTGAGTCTTGTGAAAAGATAAAATTAATTAATAAGACCTCAGATAAATACTTAGCAGACTTCACCAAAGTCAAAAGTGCGATTCACCGCTACTTCAAAGAGTATAGCGTGAGCTCTCAGCTCCACGTGGCTTTCTGGGTGTGTTAAAGGTACTACATCCCATCATAAATGTGCTGTTATAAAAAAATATCACATGAACCATCGCTCAGCGGGTTCAGTACATTTGTCTGTTTATTAGGGTTCTATATCTTGGTCTATCGTGAATGTTTTGTTCGTTGATAGCCTACGAATTTCTTGTAAGTCATGTGTTATTTCAAGCAGCCAATTGTCGTAGTTTTTCAGAGATATTGCTAGGTTTAAAATTATCTTTGGTTGGTTGGTTCCTCAGTTTAGCCCTTTATCTTTCAAGCGCTCGTCTGATGGATGCTTCTGTGGCGTAGTTGCAAGCATGCTGAACTGCTGTGCCCAAGATAGCGCGTTCAAACCCGGCCGAAGTCGTCGGATTTTTTAAGGGCGTTAAAAATCCTACAGTATGCCTTCCTACGGAGGGGAAGTAAAGCCGGCGGTCCCATGTCATAGATTTATGGCATGTAAAAGATCCTTTCACAGACTAAACTTGTGTAAAGCTAAATTGTTAGGTTAGATTTCGTCGGAACGCTCTAACAAAGTTCCAACGTTCACCACCAGGTACCATTGATATCTGGTGTCGAAAGTTGGAATTGAACGGAACTTGTAGCTCACCCTAAGAAGGGTGTCAGCTGGAAGCAGCGACAGACTCAGGCGAGCCGAACATGTCCTCGGACACTCCCGGCACTAAAAGCCATACGATAAATAAATAAATAAATAAATAAATAAATAAATAAATAAATAAATAAATAAATAAATAAATAAATCTGATGGATGTGTGAAAGCTGTCAGCCATATTTACTATGCAGTGCACTTCTTTCAAAATAAGATGGAAGAGAGACCATTAAAGATATTAAAGTAAAATATTATATACATAGAGTGTACTGAAAATAAGTTAGTGATGTCTCTGAGCCATATAATTTCAATGTTAAAAACTAAATATACAAATTTCAGATTTGAAATTTTTGAAGTAATTTTGGGAAATTGAATTCACTTGTCAAGTCTACTATTCACGTTAAAATTAACTGTATATTATTTGATAGCTTGGTAAATATCAAGATTCAAAACTAACAACGAAAACTGAGAAAAATGCATGCAAGTTTGCCACCAACCACGACGTAAACAAGACAAGGAACTCTGTAAGCACATGTTTCAGATTCACAGAATTAATATAAATACAAATTGTCAGAGGTTCCCGCGGAATATAAACGTGAGTTAAGGAAGCTTTCTTCAAATTCCCTGAAAATGGCCGTTATCAAGCGTAAAATAATGAAATAATCAAAAATAAATTCCGGTAACGATGGATCGTTACCCTGACAGTTTTGGCACGAACGACAGATCGCTACTTTGAAAGTCAATGGGTTAGGGGCTGCGACAACGTGGTCATGTAGCCCCGTGTACTTTGGGTGTGTGTAGAATCTGTCTGAAACCCGGTGTTAATTGTGATGGCTGTATTAGTGTGTGTTATCTGTTTTTAATTCAGGTAAGGACAGCAGACGATAATTTCAAGTAGTTCCTACTTTCGCTACCAAATGCTACCGTCCACGACACCTAGCTGTGAACTCGGCTACTACTTGATTCCATCGCAACCAGCGCCTGGTGACTAACGTTGAAACTTAGGAGCATTAATCAAACCTAACCTACAAATTTTGCTTCGCACAAGTTTAGTTAGTGGAAGGTTCTTTTACATGACATAAAGCTATGACATGAGGAAGAAGATAGGAGGTGATAAGGACAAAGAGTTATAACTATACCCATATATTTAGGAGAAAGTAGGCTGTTATGTTCTTTCCTGAACATCTTGTTTTCTACTGAGATCCCCTCTTTGTTTGGCTTGTGATTCGTTTCAAGAGGTCTGGATTATTCCGGCCTCGGGGATTATTTATAGCCTACTACAGCAAGGTCATCAGCGGAAGCCATGCAGTTGTTTTTATTCCCTCATCAAGACATCAACATGTTAAATAGAGAGTTATTGTTGCTTTAAGGGGTGGAACAACGAGGTCATCTGTTCTTAAACAGGGAATTAAAATGTCTGACGCGACAGAATTTGAACCTGGGACATTTGGGTTTCCAGGCCGGTGCACTTTCCATCGGAGCTACCGCGAGCAGACACACTCTCATTCTGTGAAAGGTACATCCGAACTTGCTGTATGGAAGTGAGAGTTGGGTATATTCAGGATATCTGATACATAAGCTAGATGTAACTTATATGAGGGCAGCATAGATGAGAGCAATGGCAGGAAGGTACATCCAACCTTGCTGTATGGAAGTGAGAGTTGTGTATATTCAGGAGATCTGATACATAAGCTAGGGGTAACTGATATGAGGGCAGCATAGATGAGAGCAATGGCAGGAAGGTACTCAAAATTAATTAATTAATTAATTTATGTATTCTTCATTTCATTTATGAAGAGTTGAAGGTTGCGGTGGGGTAAAGTGAAGAGAATGGGGAAGGATAGATTACCTAAGCGGTTAATGAGTTCGACTGTAGAGGGTATGAGAAGCAGAGGCAGATCAACAGAGGTGTGCAAATTATTAGACTCGATGCGAGTTTTCCGAAATTTCATTTATACTTTTCACGGTTCAATTCACTAAATATTTTTCAAGGCGCTCAAATTACTTCAAATGTTAAATCAAGTGCCTTAATTATATTTTCTTGTAAGAAACTCAGAGGAAAATCATCTTTTAGAATGTCCACTACCAGAGAAGCCTTGCTAATGCAGAATGCCACACGATTTGTTTTGATTACTTCACTGTACTTTTCGTGTGGATATAGAGCAAAGGAATTTGGGGTCTGTTAACTGATGATCCGCTCTTGAACTATTCAAAGATTCATGAACTATGCATTGAAATCATCTGACTTGGAGGGTACATTCCGAAGTCAATGAGAAAAAGCAAACGGACCCGGCTCAGGTATCCCTTTGGAATCCCAAATTCTGAAATTTTCCAGTCGCAATTCCTTATGCATAAAGGTGAAGTCCACGGGGTAGAAAACATTACTAATTTGGGTAATAAAAGATGATACCAGTTTGTCTATAAAATGATTTTGATTAAAAAATTGTGACTTATTCAGATTCTTTATTTTCTTCTTCTTCTAATTCTTCTTCTTCTTCTGTTTTTACGGCCTTATTGGACCCCTTCAGTCAATCATTTCTTGGTCATCTTCTTCAGTAAGTTTTCTTTCCGAGTTGCCCAGTAGTTTTCATTCGCTCTGATCTTCTCAGGCGTTCCTCATTTGTAAATACCCTTTTTACTTATGACGTTTGTCTATTTTTGCTTGAAATCTTATTTTTATATTTTTCAGTTTTTTATATTTTTTGATTTGTTTCTTTTTGCAAGTCATCCTAGGTTATTTCTAATTCTTTAATATCTTCTCTAATTTCCTTAATCCATCCTATATGTTGTTTCATATACCAAAGTTTCTCTACAATTTTTGTAGATAATCTTGTTTCCGGTGTCCTCGTAATGTAATAAATGTAAAACAAAAATATTGGAATGCAGCCGAAATAAATCAGGAACATCTATGGACATAAAATTGGCAGGTGAAAAACTAAAGGAAGTAGGACACTTCTCTTACTTAGAAAGCAAAATAACCAGTGATGGACGAAGCAAAGAGGATATAAAAAGTAGGCTAGCTCAGGCAAGGAAATCATTTCCACAGAAAAGGAATCTGTTGACTTCGAATATAGATTTAGGTATTAGGAAGTAATTTTTGAAGGTCTTTGTCTGGAACGTGGCACTCTATGGAAGTGAAACTTGGTCTGTTGGTGCAGCAGAGAAGAAGAGAATTGAAGCGTTTGAAACGTGGTTTTACAGGAGAATGATGAAGATCAGATGGGTAGATAGGGTGGGAGAGGAGAGATGTTTCTGGCGACTGCTAATGAAGAGAAGAGGTAGGACACATACTAAGACACCCAGGAATAGCAAGCTTAGTTTTGGAAGGAAGGGTCGAGGACAAGAACTGTAGGGGTAGACCAAGGTTAGAATATGTTAAACAGATTGCATCAGATGTAGGGTGTGGTAGCTATGTAGAGATGAAACGATTAGCTCAGGACAGGGAGGCATGGACAGCTTCATCAAACCAGTCAAAAGACTGAACACTCAAACAACAACATAATGTGACCAAAAAGAAAAACCGTTTCTTCCGAATAGTATCAGTGATGGGCTCCAGTTCTCTATATACCACTTCATTTGGTATTATCCGCCATTGTCCATTCTTTATTTTATTATAATAATTTGCACACCTCAGTAGAAGGTGATGGTTAGATTCAGTGTTGAACGATTTCAGAGTGAGATATGTAGAAGCAGAGGTGGAGATAGTGCCAACAGCTAATAGGGCATCATGGAGGCGACTCGTTCGCAAACAGAGGCTTGGAGACTAGATTGGGCGCTATAAGGTGAAACAGTCTTAAGGGCAGATGGCTCTGAGCGTACAATGAAATAGTGTTTTAACTATCATGATATTTCTCGCTTCGTCTGCCATAATGTTACACGTTGAAATATAAAATACTGATTCCAATGAATTGTAATTTATTGGAATTAGGCTTCTCGTTTTCTCTAAGTTCTTTTTCTAAATTTGTGACAAGATCTTATTGAACCATGTCATTATGTTGGTACGCTTTCCTCCTGAAGTATTCATACCACTGCATCTGAGTTTCTTTTCCACACTTAAAAAAATTACATATGAAATGGTTGATGCGCTGCTGACAACAAAACAATATCACAGCAAAATCCCACAAGCCAGAAATCTGTACTTGGATGCTATCTGTTGAGTGAAAATGTAACTACTAGACACGACAAGTTATAAGCGGGTAGGTAGCACGGAAGTGATAAGCGTGATAAGAACAAGGGAAAATCAACCATTTTAGCGCTGGCTTGAAGAAGTATAAACCCGCAAAGGAAAGGTCCTGCATTTTTTCGGAATTTGTATATTAATACCAAAATGATCCCCAACTATTTCCAAGTCTAAAAAGGACAATTGGTGGCAATATCTGCAACCAGTTGGAATATACCATACATTATACCTCTGAAAATGGAAATTTTATGGTGTGACTTTCCAGCAGCTAGAAAATCATAACGTCTACAATACGTGATTCAATTGAACGGAATCAGGACGTATATATTCAATATCAGGTGTAAGCGCTCAGCAGAGCTCTAGTCCCACAAGTGTAGGTTTTAGGTGACACAACATGTGGTCCTAAACATTTGACCGGTACTGTAGTTATGAATGTATTTTAAGTGTGGAATACATTTGTATGCAGTGGTATGAATACTTAAGCCGGAAAGCGTACGAACATAACGGCATTTTGTAATTTTTGAAAAAGTGCTAAGAGAAAATGAGAAGCCTTATACCAATAAATTGCAATTCATTGGAATTGCCGAGGCTTCGACTTAACATGGTAAATGTTTTGCATTTCTACGTGTAACATTACGGTAGTCACAGCAAGAAATGTTACGATAGTTTTAGCATTATTACATGGTGCGTTCAGAACCATCTGTCCGTTATGTATATTACCATTTTGTCCGTCCAGAGTTAAGAGTGTACTATGGGCTCTTATGGGCTTTTATATTTAGCGGACTCCCCCAGAATTGATGACTTCGAAGTCTTTAAAACTAGATTTTCGCTATGTTATTTAATAGGTTAATGGTCATGGGTGGAGAGTACATGATCCTCAGCATTCATTTAATGATATGTAATTCTTACATTCTTGATATGCAACATAATTTTGTAATGTATCTGACAGCAGTGTCTGCGCGCTGGATGGAAAAGCGCACACGTGTTGTACGTGTCTTAGCTCTACACTGAACGCACGAGTCCAGTTCTCTTCAAGATATTTGAAACAGTGTTGAAGTGTAAGGATCGTTTTGTGTAATAAAAATAATTGTGATTTAGATATAAGTAAGTGGCATTAAAGATATGGCTGATGTTCCGTTTGCGAAACGTAAACCTGGGGAAATTTTAAGCCGTAGAGAACGACAGATAGTTTGTAACGTCTACAATTATATAAAGACCAAGAATCAGGAGAAAAGTGTGGACTGGACTGCGAGAGAAACTGCTGAAGAATGCGGCGTTTCAAGAACCACGGTGTTTAAAGTTCGAGCCGAGGCTACCAAGGGCCCTTTCGTGTCTCCAGGTAAGAAGAGAACGCTGAAAACAACGAGGCGAAACAGCAGGGTTTTGAAATACAATGACTTTGTACGGAGTGCAGTTAGACGGCAAGTGCACGAGTTTTTCGTTAATAATCGACCACCCACACTAAATTCTGTTCTGTCGGCTGTCAACAAAGATCCAGTTCTCCCAGATTTTAAAAGATCAACACTCCATGTCCTACTTAAAGAAATGGATTTTATTTACGAACGGAGGGGAAACAAAGCCATGTTGATTGAAAGAAACGATGTTGTGTCTTGGCGCCATAAGTATTTATCACAAGTGAAGAAATTCCGAAATGAAAATAGAAACATTGTTTATACAGACGAATCATTTGTTAATACCGGCATAACAGTGCTAAAGACATGGGTTGACAAGTCCATAAACAGTCCACGGCAGGCATTTTTAGCGGGGCTTTCGAGTGGGTTGAGGGCGCCTACTGGTCGAGGGCCACGATTTGCGTTAGTTCATGCAGGTAACGAGCGCGGATTTGTGCCGAATGCGAAACTTGTATTTTTATCAAGAAAAACACTGCTGACGCTCATGATGAAATGGATGGTGATTGTTTTGAGAAGTATTTTAAAGAACAGATTCTCGCAAATCTCCCACCTCAGTCAGTAGGGGTACGTCCAAGCAAGTACACCATAATATTAAAGTTTTTAGAATAAGGCACTTTCTCTCCACAGAATATCAAGAAACATATGTATTTAAGTGAAATCCATTGAGAAATCTGCGGTAAATGCAGAAATATTGCTGTAATCTATAAGAAATGTACCACATCTCATATGCATGGAAGATGCAGCGCCATGTTTGAAAAACGCAGGACTGCAGTCATCTGTTCGTCACCGATGCAGGTTAACAACACAATCTCGAAGCACTCTCTTAGCTCTACAAAAGTCATTTGTTCAATTCTGCGAAGTCTATAATTAAAGAATATAGCGAGAAAGAAGAACACTGAAAGCAACTAATGGGTGACTTTTCCATATCCATTGTAAGGGCGCGACTGGTGACATTTCGAAAATACGATGTAATGACCGTCTGAATAATAATTCAATCAACATAATACCGTACCGTTTCCGATACGATATCGCGGATTCGAATTTACAAACTTCCACCTCATTGGGATTCGAACCCGCGACCCGCAAGGACGCTAAAGGTGACTTTTCGAAAATCCGATGTAAGGACCGTCTGAATAGTTGTTTACTCAAAACAATACCGTACAGTTTCCGATAATATATTGCGGATTCGAATTTAAAAACTTCCACCTCATTGGGATTCGAACCCGCGACCCTCCAGGACGCTACAGGTGACTTTTCGAAAATCCGATCTAAGGACCGTTTGAATACTTATTCAATCAACATAATACCGTACCGTTTCCGATACAATATCTCGGATTCGAATTTACAAACTTCCACCTCATTGGGATTCGAACCCGCGACCCGCAAGGACGCTAAAGGTGAATTTTCGAAAATGCGATGTAAGGACCGTCTGAATAGTTGTTTACTCAAAACAATACCGTACCGATTCCGATAACATATCGCTGATTCGAATTTACAAAATTCCACCTCATTGGGATTCGAACCCGCGACCCTCCAGGACGCTACAGGTGACTTTTCGAAAATCCGAACAAAGGACCGTCTGAATAGTAATTTAATCAACACAATACCGTACCGTTATCGATAATATATAGCGGATTCGAATTTACAAACTTCCTCCTCATTGGGATTCCAACCCTCGACCCTCCAGGACACTAGAGGTGACTTTTCGAAATTCCGATGTGAGGACCGTCTGAATATTAATTTAATCAACATAATACCGTACCGATTCCGATAACATATCGCAGATTCGAATTTACAAACTTCCACCTCTTTGGGATTCGAACCCGCGACCAACAAGTGCGCTAAAGGTGAATTTTCGATAAACCGATGTAAGGACCGTCTGAACCCCAATTTGGTCAACACAATACCGTGCCGAATCCGATAACATATCGCCAATTGGAATTTAAAAACTTCCACATCATTGGTTTCGAACCCGCGACCCTCCAGGACGCTAAAGGTGACTTTTCGAAAAACCGATATAAGGACCCTGTGATTACTATTTTAATCAACACAATACCGTACCGATTCCGATAATATGACTTGGATTCGAATTTACAAACTTCCACCCCATTGGGATTCGAACCCGCGACCCGCAAGGACGCTAAAGGTGACTTTTCGAAAATACGATGTAAGGACCGTCTGAATAGTTGTTTACTCAAAACAATACCGCACCGATTCCGAAAACATATCGCTGATTTCAATTTACAAACTTCCACCTCATTGGGATTCGAACCCGCGACCCTCCAGCACGCTACAGGTGACTTTTTGAAAATCCGAACAAAGGACCGTCTGAATAGTAATTTAATCAACACAATACCGTACAGTTAACGATAATATATAGCGGATTCGAATTTACAAACTTCCTCCTCATTGGGATTCCAACCCTCGACCCTCCAGGACACTAGAGGTGACTTTTCGAAATTCCGATGTAAGGACCGTCTGAATATTAATTTAATCAACATAGTACCGCACCGATTCCGAAAACATATCGCTGATTTCAATTTACAAACTTCCACCTCATTGGGATTCGAACCCGCGACCCTCCAGCACGCTACAGGTGACTTTTTGAAAATCCGAACAAAGGACCGTCTGAATAGTAATTTAATCAACACAATACCGTACAGTTAACGATAATATATAGCGGATTCGAATTTACAAACTTCCTCCTCATTGGGATTCCAACCCTCGACCCTCCAGGACACTAGAGGTGACTTTTCGAAATTCCGATGTAAGGACCGTCTGAATATTAATTTAATCAACATAGTACCGTACCGATTCCGATAACATATCGCAGATTCGAATTTACAAACTTCCACCTCTTTGGGATTCGAACCCGCGACCAACAAGTGCGCTAAAGGTGAATTTTCGATAAACCGATGTAAGGACCGTCTGAACCCCAATTTGGTCAACACAATACCGTGCCGAATCCGATAACATATCGCGAATTGGAATTTAAAAACTTCCACCTCATTGGTTTCGAACTCGCGACCCTCCAGGACGCTAAAGGTGACTTTCCGAAAAACCGATATAAGGACCCTGTGATTACTATTTTAATCAACACAATACCGTACCGATTCCGATAATATGACTTGGATTCGAATTTACAAACTTCCACCCCATTGGGATTCGAACCCACGACCCTCCAGGACGCTACAAGTGACTTTTCGAAAATCCGATGTAAGGACCGTCTGAATATTAATTTAATCAACATAATACAGTACCGATTCCGATAACATATCGCAGATTCCAATTTACAAACCTCCACCTCATTGGGATTGGAACCCGTGACCCGCAAGGGCGCTATAGGTGACTTTTCGATAAACCGATGTAAGGACCGTCTGAATAATAATTCAATCAACTTAATACCGTACCGTTTCCGAAAATATATCGCGGATTCAAACTTACAAATTTCCACCTCATTGGGATTCGAACCCGCGACCCGCAAGGACGCTAAAGGTGACTTTTCGAAAATACGATGTAAGGACCGTCTGAATAGTTGTTTACTCAAAACAATACCGCACCGATTCCGAAAACATATCGCTGATTTCAATTTACAAACTTCCACCTCATTGGGATTCGAACCCGCGACCCTCCAGGACGCTACAGGTGACTTTTCGTAAAACCGATATAAGGACCCTGTAAATACTAATTTAATCAACACAATACCGTACCGTTTCCGATAATATGACTTGGATTCGAATTTACAAAATTCCACCCCATTGGGATTCGAACCCGCGACCCTCCAGGACGCTACAAGTGACTTTTCGAAAAACCGATGTTAGGACCGTCTGAATACTAATTTAATAAACACAATACCGTACCGTCTCCGAAAATATATCGCGGATTCGAATTTACAAACTTCCACCCCATTGGGATTCGAACCCGCGAACCGCAAGGACGCTAAAGGTGACTTTTCGATAATCCGATGTAAGGACCGTCTGAATAGTTGTTAACTCAAAACAATACCGTACCGATTCCGATAACATATCGCTGATTCGAATTTTCAAACCTCCACCTCATTAGGATTCGAACCCTCGACCTTCCAGGACGCTACAGGTGACTTTTCGAAAAACCTTTGTAAGGACCGTGTAAATACTAATTTAATCAACACAATACCGTACCGTTTCCGATAATATGACTTGGATTCGAATTTACAAACTTCCACCCCATTGGGATTAGAACCCGCGATCCTCCAGGACGCTACAAGTGATTTTTCAAACCTTCGATGTAAGGACCGTCTGAATATTAATTTAAACAATATAATACAGTACGGATTCCGATAACATATCGCAGATTCGAATTTACAAACTTCAATCTCATTGGGATTCGAATCCGCGTCCCACAAGGGCACTAAAGGTGACTTTTCGATAAACCGATGTAAGGACCGTCTGAATATTAATTTAATCAACATAATACAGTACCGATTCCAATAACATATCGCAGATTCGATTTTACAAACTTCCATCTCATTGGGATTCGATCCCGCGACCCTCCAGGACGCTACAGGTGACTTTTCGAGAAACCGATATAAGGACCCTGTAAATACTAGTTTAATCAACACAATACCGTACCGTTTCCGATAATATGACTTGGATTCGAATTTACAGACTTCCACCCCATTGGGATTCGAACCCGCGACCCTCCAGGACGCTACAAGTGACTTTTTTGAAAATCCGATGTAAGGACGGTCTGAATATTAATTTAATCAACATAATACCGTACCGATTGCGATAATATATAGCAGATTCGAATTTACAAACCTCCACCTCATTGGAATTCGAACCCGCCACCCTCCAGGACGCTACAGTGACTTTTCGAAAAACCGATGTAAGGACCGTCTGAATACATATTCAATCAACACAATACCGTACCGTTTCCGATAATATATTGCGGATTCGAATTTAAAAACTTCCATCTCATTGAGATTCGAACCCGCGACCCTCCAGGACGCTATAGGTGACTTTTCGATAATCCGATGTAAGGACCGTCTGAATACTAATTTAATCAACACAATACCGTACCTTTTCCGGTAATGTATCGCGGATTCGAATTTACAAACTTCCACCCCAATGGGACTCGAACCCCTGACCCGCAAGGACGCTAAAAGTGATTTTTCGAAAATCAGATGTAAGGTCTCTGACTACCAATTTAATCAACACAATACCGTGTCGATTCCGATAGCATATCGCTGATTCGAATTTACAAACTTCCACCTTTTTGGGATTCGAACCCGCGACCCTCCAGGTCGCTGCAGGCCGTAGGTGCTCGCTAAGAACGGATTTAAAAAAATTCACTCCGGATCATGGTCAAACGGCGAAAACCGCGATTTCTACTATATATTTTCAAATACCACTCACTCATTCATCCCAAAATCTCAGGAACCACCGAACGGATTGGAATGAAATTAGGTATGCAGCTTCCTCACGGGCCGTAAGTGCTCGCTAAGAATGGTTTTCAAAAAATCATTCGGGATCATGGTCAAACCACGAAACCGCGATTTATAATGTGTATTTTTCTAATACCACTCACTCATTCATCACGAAATCTCAGAAACCACCGAACGGATTGGAAGGAAATTTGGTATGCAGCTTCCTCAAGGGCCACAGGTGCTCGCTAAGAAAGGTTTTCAAAAAATTCACTCGGGATCATGGTCAAACCGCGAAAACCCCGAAAACCGCTATTAAAGTCTATTCTTGCCAGGTAATGCGGGCTGCATCACGTCGCCCCTACCAGAGATCTGGCGCTTTGAAGGCCTTGAGCTGTGTGGCAATGCTCAGTGTGTTATTTACTATCATAACGTGCACGTCATTGTTGTCGGCGCTCCAGACCTTTACCCACTCTCTCTCTCTGTTCAAACAGTACTTCTCTGTGATTTGTACTTTTACCATCACTTTTTAGCCTATAGTTGAAGTGACTGTCGAGTTCATTTCTGTTTGTACTTCGTACTTTCACCATCACTTCATAATCATCATATTGCATTTCATTTCTGTTCCTACTTCGTACTTTCACAATCACTTCATAATCATCATATTGCATTTTATATTAGCCTTTAGTTGAAGTAACTGTCGAGTTCCTTTGTTTGTTGGATTAGGTTCGGCGTTTTTCATCATTTCTTGGTAGTGCATAGTTAGTTATAATGAAAAGTAGATTTTGGTAAAGAAAATTACCTCTACCAACGTTAATTTTATTAAGTTAGGCTAGGTCCATTCCATTTATCAGTTTTTTTTAAGTAGAGATTTGTTTTTACGCTTTAAGTTAGCCTAGGTCAATTCCATTTATCAGTTTTTAGGTAGATTTCATTAGAAAGCTAACTATTGCAATGGGTCCCATGTTTCGACTTCCGGAAAATTTCGACATATCTTCGCGTTTCACATCCCCCAGACCCCAAAACCACCGTCAGTTCAAAAGTTTATATATAATTTATGTATATATATATATATGTATATATATATATGTATATCAGTTTCTTGTGGACACGATAACTGCCGTAATTTTGCACCAATTACTTCGAATATTTTACCGAAGATGTATACCTATAAAATCTCGGTCGAGTTCGTTACTGGGCTAAATCGGTCGAAGGGGGTGAAAATGGGGGGCTTTTTTCGAAAAAGTGAAATTTCGCTATAACTCTCTTAATACGTGAAATATCGAATCCATTCAAAGTTCATAATATGTGTCGGATAAGTGCCAAAAATTTATGTCAAATAAGTTTTTTGATAGCACCAACCATTGACCAAAGGGGTGGAAAAAAGTGGGTTTTTCGGGAAACATTAATCATATCTCTCTTAATAGGCACAATATCAAAACCGTACAAAATGGACAATATTCCCCTAATAATTACCTAAAACTTTTGTCTGAAAGAATTTTTGATATGACCCACCATTACGCCAAGGGACGAGAAAAATGATTTCGGAATTATAAGAAAATGCCAAGAGCTATCAGTGGTTGCCATGGCAACACTACTAAATTGATGAGGCATGGGCCATCGGACGTTGCCATGACAACGCACTTGCACGAGATCAGATTCAGTATTTCCATCTGACTAAGTGGTTGGTTGGTTGGTTGGTTCTTAAGTTTAGGGGCTGCGACAACGCGGTCATGTAGCCCCGTGTACTTTGGGTGTGTGTAGAATCTGTCTGATAACCGGTGTTAATTGTGATGACTGTATTAGTGTGTGTTATCTGTTTGTTAATTTAAGTACTGCAACTAACATTTTTTCAGATAGTTCCTACTTTTGCCGCCAAGCGCCACTGTCAACGACTACGAGGCCAAGTTCAGAACTGAGCTACTAGACGCCGCCACAGTCGGCTCTTGGCAACGAACATAGAAACCTAAGAGCGTTGCATACATTCTTAACCTATCCATTTTAGCTTCACACAGGTGCAATTAGTGGAAGGATCTTTAACATGCCATAAATCTATGACATGGGACCTCCGGCTTTACTTCCCCTCCGAAGGAAGGCATACTGAGGGATATTTAACGCTCTTAAAAAATCCGACGGCTTCGGCCGGGTTTGAACCCGGTATCTTGGGCATAGAAGCTCAGCATGCTACCGACTACGCCACCGAAGCCGCCTGACAAAGTGGGAAGCGGCTTCGGTGACGTAACTGGTAGCATGCTGAATGTCTATGCCCAATGTCGCGGTTTCAAAGCCGGCCGAAGTCGTCGGATTTTCTAAGAGCACTAGAATCCCTCAGTATGCTTTCCTTTGGAGGGGAAGTTCCAACGTTCGTTACGAGTTGCTGGTTGGGGTGGCTTCTAGTAGCCAGGTTCACAGCTAGGTGTCGTTGACGGCAGTACCTGGTAGCAACATTAGGAACTACTGCTTGAAATTGACCGTCTGCAGTACTTACATGAATTAAGACTAATAGAGCCATTACAATTTACACCGTGTATCAGACAGATTCTACACTCACCCAAAGTACACGGGGTTAGATGACCGCGTTGTCGAAGCCCCTAAACTGAGGAACCAACCAGAGGTAGATTTCATTAGAAAGCTAACTATTGCAATGGGTACCATGTTTCGACTTCCGGAAAATTTCGACATATCTTCGCGTTTCACATCCCCCAGACCCCAAAACCACCGTCAGTTCAAAAGTTTGTATATAATTTATGTATGTATATGTATATAAGTATATCAGTTTATTGTGGACACGATAACTGCCGTAATTTTGCACCAATCACTTTGAATTTTTTACCGAATATGTATACCTATAAAATCTCGGTCGAGTTCGTTACTGGGCTAAATCGGTCGAAGGGGGTGAAAATGGGGGCTTTTTTTTTCGAAAAAGTGAAATATTGCTATAACTCTCTTAATATGTGAAATATCAAATCCGTTCAACATTCATACTATGTGTCGGATAAAGCCCAAAAATGTATGTTTGATGAGTTTTTTTTTATAGCACCAACCATTGACCAAAGGGGTGGGAAAAAGTGGGTTTTTCGGGAAACATTAATCATATCTCTCTTAATAGGCACAATATCAAAACCGTACGAAATGGACAATATTCCCATAATAATTACCTAAAACTTTTGTCTGAAAGAATTTTTGATATAACCCACCATTATGCCAAGGGATGAGAAAAATAATTTCGGAATTATAAGAAAATGCCAAGACCTATCAGTGGTTGCCATGTCAACACTACTAAATTGATGAGGGATGAGCCATCAGACGTTGCAAAGATAACGAACTTGCACGAGATCAGATTCAGATTTCCATCTAAGTGTGAAGCGGCTTCGATGACGTAACTGGTAGCATGCTGAATGTCTATGCCCAAGGTCGCGAGTTCAAAGCCAGCCGAAGTCGTCGGATTTTCTAAGAGCGCTAAAAATCCCTCAGTATGCTTTCCTTTGGAGGGGAAGTTCCAACGTTCGTTGCGAGTTGCTGGTTGCGGTGGCATCTAGTAGCCAAGTTCACAGCTAGGTGTCGTTAACGGTAGTACCTGGTAGCAACATTAGGAACTACTGCTTGAAATTGACCGTCTGCAGTCCTTACCTGAATTACAGACTAATACAGTCATCCCAAAGTACACGAGGTTACATGACCGCGTTGTCGCAGCCCCTAAACTGAGGAACCAACCAAAATCTCTGCGGTAGATATAATTTTGCGTGAAGAAGTAACAGACCGTTACATAGTTGCACATCAGTGTCGAAACCTTGCATAAGGATAGTGTGACCACAAGTATAAAAATGGACCCCAAATGACAAGAAGGTTACCGTTCCCATAAGACAATAAAATGTTTAAAATAAGCATAAAATGACGAAAAACAAAGTTAATTAAGCTCCAATTATAAAATACCTTCTCGCATTAAATGAGGTCTGATCCTTCTACGAAAATCTGCATTTTCTGCCTATTTTCGCCTATCCCCAAGTTTGTACGGTGAAATCTACCTCCGCCTTCCGGCGTGCCGAGAGGACTTTTTTAAGTAGAGATTTGTTTTTACGTTAAGTGTATTCAATTTTATTTATTACTCAAGGGAGGTTCTTCTTCTTCTTTTTTTTTGGTACTTGCTCTTCATTGATTGTTTTCACGATGGCTGCAGTAGAAATGTTAGAGGTAGATGGCACCCAAGTTCCCCACCAAATCTATGAAATTCCCGGAGATGGTGCCTATATCTTCTCTGCTCTATCTTACGCAATGTATGGCAACATATTACATGCACGTGCAGTGCGTGCTGATATCGTCAGACACGCCTCTATCAACTGGGAAAGACTACAGGTGTATTCTATTACCCGAGATTGCCTTACACTTGCGGTACATCATTCGAATTACAAGTAGCGTCAGAGATTTATTCTTTCCAAATCCAGGTCTACTGTAATCGTGTACTCCGAACTGGAAATACTTATGGTTCTGCAGCTTCTGTTAGCAGGTTAAGGTTTACGGGCGAGTTCACCCAGGGACATTTTGATGTTTACGAGCCATTCACGCATCCTATTTTACAATGTGAATACCAGCTTCTCATTCAGCCTTCTCCATTAACATCTCCTTCTACCGCGAAAATCCTCCTCGAGCCAGTGCCTCAAACTAAATCATATAGAGGTTCAAAACGTTGAAAACGATTTACTAACAACATCCGTACAAAACAATTAAATAAAGCTGTAAACAAATACGCGAAAGAACATCTTGAAGTAAACCTTAGAGCAGTTAAGAAGTATGTTGAAAGCAATAAGAAAGTCAATAGGGATGCAGTGGACAAATACACAAAGAGCCACCCAGAAGTAAATAGGGACGCAGTGGACAAATATACAAAGAGCCACCCAGAAGTAAATAGGGATGCAGTGGCCAAATATACAAAGAGCCAGCCAGTAGTAGATAGAAAGGCTGTTCTTACACATAATTTTATAAGAGCTCAAGTCAAGATTCGTCCATGGACAGTACTAAAAATGTACGGCTTTCAATATAATCCACAAACTGATTATTCTGCGAACAAAACATTGAATATTGGCTCTCAGGTGGTTTGTACATTTTGCAAAGCCAAGCAATGGAAGGATGAATCTCCTGGAATGTGTTGCAGTAATGGAAAAATACAGCTTCCCCCGATCCAACAATATCCTGAACCCTTGCACAATCTCCTTAACCATCAGCACCCAAAAACAGAACACTTCCTGTCTAATACACCAAAATATAATAGTTGTTTTTAAATGATATCTTTTGGTGCAAAGGAAGTAAAAGAAGGCAATTTTTATGCCAACTTTTAAAGTGCAAGGGCAGGTATACCATCGAATCGGGAGCTTATTGCCATCATCTGAACAACAGCCTCAATTTCTACAAATTTACTTTGTTGGAGATGAAGACATAGAAAGAAAAAAAAACAATGTGGCATCTTCCCTGACGTTAAACATCAGATAGTTCTCCAATTGCAGGATCTGTTACACAAGCATAATAGATACATTCAGGATTTTATATCAGCAATGGAATCAGTTCATGATGGCAATCAAGACTTCCTGGTGGTTATCAAAGCTGACAAGAGACCTCTTGACGATCACAAAGGCCGCTATAACGCCCCTAGCACTAAGGAAGTGGCGGTTTTAATTGTTGGTCAGGAGTTTGAGAAAAGGGATATTGTACTCCACGGCAGAGATAGCAGGTTGCTTCGTATTAGTGAAACACATCGCGCGTATGATGCTCTGCAATATCCGCTTATGTTCTGCCGTGAAGAAGATGGCTTCTGCAATAATCAGATGTTGGTAAAATGGTCGTGTTGCCGTCGACATTCACTGGAGGTCCGCGCTATATGCATGAACGCACTCAGGATGCTATGACTTACGTGCGCCATTTTGGACGTCCTGATCTTTTTATAACATTCACCTGCAATCCAAAATGGTCCGAAGTAGTCGAGCACCTGAAACAAGGTCAACAACCTCAAGATAGGCATGATTTGGTAGCGCGGGTATTCCATTTGAAAGTTAAGCACATGATAAGACTTCTTACTAAGGGTTGTATCTTTGGTCCTTCAAGGTGTCACATGTATTCCATTGAATGGCAAAAGCGAGGATTACCTCACGTTCACATACTTCTGTGGCTGGAAGAAAAGCTAAGGCCTGAAGACATCGACAAGTTGATCAGTGCTGAGATTCCTGACCCAAATCATGACCCTGCTCTCCATGAAATTGTCAAGGCAACAATGATCCACGGTCCATGTGGAGTTATCAACAGGAGTTTGTCTTGCATGGTGGAAGGAGTTTGCACCAAGAAGTACCCCAGACCACTCATCAAGGAAACCCAAACCGGGGAAGATGGGTATCCGAAATATCGCAGGCTACCCACTTCGGAGGGTGAGGTTTCTGTTATTGAAAAGGGAGTGGAAATTGACAATAGCTGGGCGGTACCCTATAACCCCGTCCTATCTCGCACCTTCTCAGCTCATATCAATGTTGAGTACTGCAACTCTGTAAATTCAATAAAATACATTTGCAAGTATGTTAACAAAGGTTCCGACCAAGCTACTTTTAGCATCGGAGAGTTTGAAGATGTTGCGAGATATGAATCAGGACGCTACTTCAGCATCTCAGAGGTGGCTTGGTGCATATTGTGCTTCCTCATAAATGAACGCTATCCTTCTGTCATGCAACTAGCCGTCCACCTCGAGAACGGCCAGCGGGTTTACTTTAATGAAGACGACGTTCGTGATCAGTTTAACAGCCCTCCAAACACAACTCTTCTTGCTTTCTTCGAACTATGCCGATCCGATAAATTTGCTTCAACACTTTTATATTGTGAAGTTCCATCCTATTTCGTTTGGAAAGATAACAAGTTTTATAGAAGGAAACAAGGAAAGCCAGTCCCAGGTTATCCTAGTTTGAAAAAAGATCAGACCCTTGGCAGAGTTTACACCGTTCAGCCTGGTAATGCCAAGTCTATTACCTCCGCCTCCTTTTACATAAAATCCCTGGTCCTCAGTCTTTTACTGACCTCAAAATCGTGGCAGGGGAGTTCAACCCACATTTCAAGAGGCATGTAAAGCACTTGGCTTGCTACAGATTGATGCGCACTGGGACCGCACACTAGAGGAAGCGTCCTCCACCAACTCTCCCCACAAGATACGCGAGCTGTTTGCCATCTTACTGGTGTTTTGTCAAGTGAGTGATCCCATCATGCTCTGGAAAAACACAAAGACGGCCTCGCGGAAGATGTGGTGAGAGAGGTTCAGAGGCAGTGTGCTGATGTCAACCTGATCATGGGCGTTATCTACAACAGGTGTCCAGTGCTTCTTGAGGATTTAGTACTAAAATTGTCTGGTCAACAACTAGAACGCTTTGGACTTCCGTCGCCTTCTAGAGAACAAGACTCCATCGTTGTTCACCGAGATTGTCACAATTACGACACAATTAAGTTGTCCAAAGTGGTTGCTGATAATGTTCCAAAATTGAACAACGAGCAGAGATTGGCCTATGACGAAATAGTTCGAAGTGTTGTTTCAGAATGTGGTCAGCTCTTTTTTCTAGATGCACTAGGCGGAACTGGAAAAACCTTCCTCATTAATCTCCTGCTCAGTACATTTAGAAGTCGACAGAACATTGCCATCGCAGTCGCCTCCTCGGGTATTGCTGCAACCTTACTGGATGGTGGAAGAACAGCTCATTCTGCTTTCAAGCTCCCTCTTAACCTCAGTCACGCTGCATCTGCCCTTTGTAACGTCCCTAAGCAAAGTGGCACAGCTCGCGGGCTGAGAGAGACAAAACTCATTGTTTGGGATGAATGCACGATGGCGCACAAAGGAGGAGTCGAGGCATTGGACAGAACACTTAGGGACATTAGGTGTGACAACCAACTTATGGGTGGAGTCGCAGTACTTCTTGTCGGTGACTTTAGACAGACCCTCCCTATTATACCCCGTGGAACACGGGCTGACGAAGTAAATGCCTGTCTAAAATCGTCTTACATATGGCCCAAAGTCAGATCAATTCCCTTGACTGTCAACATGCGCGTACACCTCCATGGTGATGTTATGACTGAGGAGTTTTCCCGTCTCTTTCTAAGCATTGGCGATGGAAAGTTGGAGGAAAATGATGGAAAAATAACTATTCCAGCTCAACTGTGTGAAGTTGTTGACAGTTTAGAGAATTTGATCGAAAAGATCTATCCCCAAGTGTTTGTAAATTCCAACCTTGATAATTCATGGATGGAAGAAAGAGCTATTCTTACCCCAACAAATGATTCTGCTGATAGTATAAATATCGCCATCCTTAAGAAGTTATCAACAACAAAACTGGTATTCGAATCAGTAGACTCAGTTGTAGAGGTTGAAGATGCAGTTCATTATCCTGTGGAGTATTTAAACACTCTTAACCCGCCCGGAATACCGCCTCATGTCCTGATCGTCAAGGTTGGTGCTCCTGTCATGTTATTGCGCAATCTAAACCCTCCTAAACTCTGCAATGGAACCAGGCTGCAGGTTAAAGCTCTGCCTAAATTTGTGATTGAAGCCACCATATTTACAGGGGTTGGCCAAGGCGAAACTGTCTTCATACCCCGCATTCCTATAATCCCATCAGACTACCATTTTCAATTCAAACGTCTGCAGTTTCCTTTGAAAGTCTGCTACGCCATGACAATTAACAAGGCTCAGGGGCAGAGTTTAAAATTAGCTGGTGTGGATCTGAGAAGTGACAGTTTCGCACATGGTCAACTGTACGTGGCATGCTCCAGAGTCAGTTCTTCTGGTGGCTTAGTCATTCTGCAGCCTGAGAGAGAGACCAGAAATGTAGTTTATCGAGAAACGCTTAGGCGTTAAAAACACACTCGATAGACATGGCAGTAGGCTAGGGGACCTGCCATAAATCAAAGCTCCCCGTCGTATATTGCACCCGATTTTCAATTTCAACGCTCCATGTTGCCGTGATTATCTTTCACTACAGGAAAAATCTATATAACTGATGTTATAACGGGATTCCAAATGTTATTGCGGGCGAAGCCGCGGGTAGCAGCTAGTATGTATATATAAAAAGGAATATCTGTTTGTTCGTATTTTATTCGTTCATAAACCATTCATCCGTTTGCAATCAAATGTTGGAGAGTTGTTGTTCACACTCCCGGGAGGTTTATAGGCATAGTTAATTCATTTCAAAATAGATAGCCCACGAGTAGTTTAAACAAATGCGTAATGGCGATGCGTTCATATAGGCTACAATTCATCCGATTGCGATCAAATTTTGGTGAGTTGTTGTGCACAGTCCCGGAAAAGTTATATTATATAAAACAAAGTGTCCTGACTGACTGACTGACTGACTGGCTCATCATCGCCCAGCCAAAGCTGTTAAAGTTAGGAACATGAAATGTTGGGGATATGTTTGTTGTAAGTCAAAACCGTCCACTAAGGAAGGATTTTTGAATATTCAGGTTTGAAGGGGTCTTAAGGGGGTTAAACCTGAATTTCATTGAATAACAATATCTCACGAGTGGTTTCATGTAGAGATGTGATACTCGGTATAGGAACAAATCATTAAGAATAAGCAGACATGTGTCTACGAGTTTTTCGATATGGTGTATATTATGGGGTGAAAGGGGGTGAAATTGGGGATTGAAGGATTCCTAACGGAGCGTGTATCTCTTAAACGACACAGGCAAAAAGTTTGAAACTCAGCGGGAAAAAATCTGCTTAAAAATAAGTAAATAGGTGTTCGACCGTTTTTTTTATAAATCAAATTTTAGGGGCTCATGGGGAGGGATGAATTTCTGAAAAAAATGGAGAAAATGTCCTGACTGACTCACTTATCTTCGCCCAGCCAAAACTATTGAAGTTAGACACATGAAATTTTAGGGATATGTTCATAGTGTGTTGAAAACGTCGACTAAGGAAGGATTTTTGAATTCTAAAGAGGTGTTAAGGGGGTAAACGTGCATCTCATTGAATAACAATATCTCACGAGTGGTTTCATTTCGGGATGTGATACTTGGCATATAAACTTATCATTAAAAACAAGTAGTTCCGTGAAGAACTATACAGCCTATTTTCATATATCCTACTTATGTTAACTGCCACAATCAACATACAAAATTTCAGTTTAATTGCTGTAACAGATTCGTAGATATTGAGAACCGTCTAAATATTTCAGATGGTCGCCAGGTTGGATTTTTATTTTTGTACTATTACATTAAGATTATTGTGTACGTGTGGTATTCAAACTTCAATCGCATGATTAGACAACAAGAAGTAAAAACGAGATTTTCAAATTACGCACAGCAGCCATCTTGTGATAATGCAAACCATTGAAATAAATTAGATGCCAGTGGATCAACATTTGTATAAGCATTTAACGTGCAACGTTTCACGGCACTCGGATAGTTAATTCGCGAGAAACGTCCATTTAAATATTTATACTTCGCGTCGCCGCCATGTTGGATTTGTGCTCACCAGGTTCCTGAAAGTCCTATAGGTGAACATATGTTCATAGTCTCTATGAACATTAAAAATTCAGTTTGGTTGCTGTAAAAGATTCATAGATATTGAGAACCGTCTAAATATTTCGGGAGCTCACCATTTAGGAGTGTTATGTGTATAGGCCATAGAGTTATGTACCATTCAAGGACAATTATTGCCTAGGTTCATTATTCAAACTTTCACTTCGATCGCATGATTACGACACAAGAAATTAAAACTTAATTTTAAAATTTCGCACAGCCGCCATCTTGAGGTTATGTAAGCAATTGAATTAAATTAGATGGCAGTGCATTACAATCTTCAAAATCAATTTCTGTACCACATTTCACTGCGCTCAGAGAGTTAAATCACGAGAAAAGTCTATTAAAATATTTTAAATTCGCTTGGTCGCCATGTTCGTTTCGTACTTTACAGGTTTATGAAATATACATAGGTATACCTGTATCAGTACCCTTTATCACCGTACAAAATTGCAAGGTGATATCTGTAATAGTTTCGGAGATATAGAATGTCAGTGAAATATTTCGCACAGCCGCCATTTTGAGGTTATGTAAACAATTGAACTAAATTAGACTCCAGTGCATTACAATGTGTATAAACATTTGCTGTACCAAGTTTCATTACATTTAGATAGTTAAATCGCGAGAAAAGTCTATTTAAATATCTCAACTTCGCTAGGCCGCCATGTTGGTTTTGTAGTCACCAGGTTTTTGAAAGTCTCATAGGTGAACTTCTAGTAGTGCCCTTTATCACCGTACACAATTTCAGGGCGATATCGGTAATAGTTTCGGAGATATTGAATGCTAGTGAAATATTTCGCATAGCCGCCATGTTGGATTGGAGAGACGTAACAAAATTTGAAGGGCACGGTCGAGGTCGCCGAGAATAGTGCTATGAACTTCCCGAGTTTCATTGAAATCGCTCCAGCCGTATCGATTTTATTAGGGGGGGACACACACACGAATCACACACACACGCGCAAACACACACGCACACACGGACAAAAGGTGATCTCATAAGCCTATTTTAGCCTATTTTCAATTTTGAAAAAAATAGGCTTATGAGATCACCTTTTGTCCGTGTGTGTGTGCGTGTGTGTGTGTGTGTGTGTGTGTGTGTGTGTGTGTGATTCGTGTGTGTGTCCCCCCCTAATAAAATCTAAACGGCAGGAGCGATTTCAATGAAACTCGGAAAGTTCATAGTACTATTCCCGGCGACCTCGACCGTGCCCTTCAAATTTTGTTTCGACTCACCAATCCAACATGGCGGCTGTGCGAAATATTTCACCAGCATTCAATAACTCCGAAACTATTACCGATATTACCCTGACATTTTCTATGGTGATAGAGGGAACTACTATAAGTTCACTTATGTGACTTTTGAAAACCTGGTAACTACAAAACCAACATGGCGGCCAAGCTAATTTGCGAATTTTAAATAGACGTTTCTCGCGATTTGACCAACCAAACGCAATGAAACTTGGTACAGTATATGTTTATATACATTGTAATGCACCGACATCTAACTTCGTTCAATTGTTTACATAATCACAAGATGGCGGATGTGCGAAATATTTCACTGGCATTCTATATCTCTGAAACTATTAGCGGTATCTCCCTAAAATTTTGTACGGAGGTAAAGGGCACTACTGGAAGTCCATCTATAAGATTTTCAAAAACCGGTTAACTACAAAACGAACATGGCGGCCAAGCGAATTTGTACATTTTAAATAGACCTTTCTCGCGATTTAATGTTCCAAGCGCACTGAGACCTGGTACAGGAAATATTTATACACATTGTAATCCACTGGTATCTAATTTAGTTCAATTGTTTACATAACCTCAAGATGGCGGCAGTGCGAATTTTAAAATTAAGTTTTTATTTCTTGTGATGTAGTCATGCGATCGATGTGAAAGTTTGAATAATGAACCTACGCAATAATTTTCCTTTAATGGTACATGACTCTATGGCCTATACATTTAACAATCCAACATGGCGACCATCCGAAATATTTAGACGATACTGAATATCTACGAATCTATTTTAGCAATCAAACTGCTTTTTTTAATGTTCATAGGGGCTATGAACTTAAGTTCACCTATAGGACTTTAAATAACCTGGTGATCACAAATCCAACATGGCGGTGACGCGAATTATAAATATTCACATGGACGTTTCTCGCAATTTAACCATCCGCGTGCAGTGAAACTTGGTACAGTAAATCTTTATCCGAATGTTAATCCACTGGCATCTAATTTATTTCAATTGTTTCCATAACCTCAAGATGGCAGCTGTGAAAAATTTTTAAATCTCCTTGATTTTTCTTGTGTCCTAATTATGCGATTGAAGTTTGAATACTACACGTTCACAATAATCTGCATGTAACAGTACATAACTCTAGGACCTACATATATAAAATCCAACATGGCGACCATCCGAAATATTTAGTCGGTTCTCAATATCTACGAATCTACTACAGCAATCAAACTGAAATTGTGTATGTTGATAGTGGCAATTAATATAAGTAGGATATATGAAAATAGGCTGTATAGTTCTTTACGGAACTACTTGTTTCAAAATTGAAAATAGGCTAATAAGCAGACACGTGTCTAAGAATATTTCGATGTTTCAAAGATATTCCCCGAAAACTATTTTCGCTCTGATAAACTGATGAACTAATGGCAAGTCCGTATCCATGGCAACAGTAGCTCAAGACATGACATCCAATTGTCCATCTATCCCGGTAGGAGGCAATGCCAATCCACTTATTATCTAAAACACGATAGACTAGCTGTAGGGCTCAGCGTTAAGGTTCGTATCCTGGCGCAATCAGCTGGCATTTGATGGTGCGCAAATGCAGGGGAACCATGCCAGTAGATTTACTGGCACGTTAAAGATCCCCTTCGGGGAAAGATTCTAGCACTCCGGCGTTTGTAAAAGCCGGAGTAGTTAAAAGGAACGTAAATCCAATAACATTATTATTAAAACACGATAAGAGCATTAGAAATCTAAACGGTCATTCCCTTTTCAAGATATATCTAAACACGATAACAACATTAGAAATCAACAGAATACTCAACTCTCAAAGCCAAAATAAACGGTACAGTACCCATTGCAAGAGTTCGCTATCTCATGAAATCTACCTAATATTAGCCTCTTCAAACTCCGCATCAGTTAGCAAATTCAAAACTAAATTGTAGTTGATTATTCCTAACTCACAGTCTTTCATACTCTTCTGGGGTACAACAAGGTGGTACATTAAAACTTCCCTTTTGTCATTTTAAGAATCGAGGAACTTCTTTTAACAAACGAATGGTTTCTGCCAATAATTTCGCACCGCCATATTTGGCTATGAAGTGTTTTTCTGCCTCATTTCACTTGACAATTAAAAGATGGTAACATGAGATATCTTATGCAGAGCTGTAGACCAATCGTCTTCCTTACACCGCAAAGCCTCGGACAGGTTGTGAGTTGTAGACAGCACTTTACATAATACATAAGATGCTACAACAAACTTAAAATAACGTGCACCACTAACGGGCCCTCTTTGCGTACGGGCCCTTATGCATTAGCCCCCTTTGTCCTCCCTCTCGGCGGCCCTGAACACAGCTTCTCCGAAATATCAGTCTTAAGACCACATGATTGTTGGTTCGATTACCGGATTTTTGTTGTTGTTGATTAAGTTAGGGGGCTCACATCTAGTGGGACGTGGGTTGGCGACCACGGGACCCAAGCAGATTCCGGTATAGCTTCCACTTACTTATGCCGAACTCCTCTCTGTCATCTTTCCTGTCGACCTCCCTTGGTCAACTCTTGTTCTATTCCGACCCCGACGGTATTAGAGTATCCGAGGCCTAGGGAGTCTTTCACTTTCCCGCCTTAATAGGCTCTTGTGTCATCTTTTCAGATCCCTCATTCTTCGAGATACCGCCGGGATAATACCGTCAATTTATTCAGATTTCTATAAAAATTTGTAACTTTGAGGTTACCAGCAAAGGGAAGATCAATATTATGTTATTTGTTGTTTTAAAAAAATTGTGAAACAATAAATACTTTTTTTCATTGACAACATTATCTTTTTTTGCTACCTAAAACAGGTTCCAAAAGAAGAAGTCACTGTGACACAAAAGCAAATATTACACTGATTTTAAAGTCATACTGGCATATCTGCGTATTCTCTTAATTGAAGCAATTTCCGATTTATTTGCAACTACTAATTCAATAATCAGAATTCGTCTAAATATTATTCAAGCATACGTGGCATTGAAATGGACCAAACGGACGTTAAATGGAAAATATCACATGCGAAAACTCTAAAAGTGATCGTGTGAAAAATGTGCTTTTTGCGGAGAGGCCGGGTTAATTTCATAGCGACGATACATTCTCATTTTCGTCTTTGTGAAACTTCACTCAACGGCCATAAACCACACAGATATTTTCGGCAAAATTTGATCCCGGGAGGGACCAACGAGTTCATGCATTAGGAAAGCCGCGGCAGGATAACAGTCATAAACCCACCCCTCAGGAAGGTGAACCAAACGCTGGGTGGTATTGTGTTGAATTAAATTACTATTCAGACGGTCCTTACATCGATTTTTCGAAAAGTCACTTGTAACGTCCTGGAGGGTTGTGGGTTAGAATTCCAATGAGGTGGAAGTATGTAAATTAAATCCGCGATATGTTATCGGAATCTGCACGGTAATTTGTCGATTAAATTGGTATTCAGACGGGTCATTACATCGTATTTTCGAAAAGTCACCTTTAGCCCCCTTGTGTGTTGCGGGTTCGAATCCCAATGAGGTGGAATTTTGTAAATTTCGAATCTGCGATATTTTATCGGAAACGGTGCGGTATTGTGTTGATTAAAATGTATTCAGACGGTCCTTACATCGGATTTTCGAAAAGTTACATTTAGCGTCCTGGAGGGTCGCGGGTTCGAATCAGAATGGGGTGGAAGTTTGTAAATTCGAATCTGCGATATTTTATCGGAAACGGTACGGTATTGTGTTGATTAAATTAATATTAAGACGTTTCACACATCGGATTTTCGAAAATTTGCCTTTAGCGTCCTGGAGTGTCGCGGGTTAGAATACCAATGAGGTGGAAGTTTGTAAATTAAATCCGCGATATGTTATCGGAATCTGCACGGTATTGTGTTGATTAGATTAGTATTCAGACGTTCCTTAGACCGGATTTTCGAAAAGTCACCTTTAGTGTCCTGGAGGGGCGAGGGTTCGAATCCGAATGGGGTGGAAGTTTGTAAATTCGAATCTGCGATATTTTATCGGAAACGGTACGGTATTGTGTTGTTTAAATTATTATTCAGTCGGTCTTTACATCGGATTTTCGAAAAGTAACCTTTAGCTTCCTGGATGGTCGCAGGTTCGAATCCCAATTAGGTGGAAGTGTCTAAATTCGAATCTGCGATATTTTATTGGAATCGGTACGGTATTGTGTTCATAAAATTACTATTCCGACGGTCCTTACATCGGATTTTCGAAAATTTACCTTTAGCGTCCTGGAGGGTCGAGGGTTCGAATTCGAATGGGGGGGCAGTTTGTAAATTCGAATCTGCGATATTTTATCGGAAACGGTACGTTATTGTGTTGATTAAATTAGTACTCAGACAGTCCTTACATCGGATTTTCGAAAAGTCACCTTTGGCTTCCTGGAGGGTCGAGGGTTCGAATCGAAATGAGATGGAAGTTTGTAAATTCGAATCCGCGATATGTTATCGGAATCGTTACGGTATTGTGTTGATTAAATTAGTATTCAGACGTTCCTCACACCGGATTTTCGAAAAGTTAACTTTCGCGTCCTGGAGGGACGAGTGTTCGAATCCGAATGGGGCGAAAGTTGGTAAATTCGAATCTGCGATATTATATCGGAAACGGTACGTTATTGTGTTGATTAAATTAGTATTAAGACGTTTCATACAACGGATTTTCGAAAAGTCACCTCTAGAGTCCTGGAGGGTCGCGGGTTCGAATCCCAATGATGTGGAAGTTTGTAAATTCGAATCCGCGATATGTTATTGGAGTCGGTACGGTATTGTGTTGATTAAATTAGTATTCAAACGTTCCATACTCCGGATGTTCGAAAAGAAAAACCTTAGCGTCCTGGAGGGTCGCGGGTTCGAATACCAATGAAGTGGAAGTTTGTAAATTCGAATCCGCGATATGTTATCGGAGTCGGTACGGTATTGTGTTGATTAAATTAGTATTCAGACGTTCCATACTCCGGATGTTCGAAAAGAAACCTTTAGCGTCCTGGAGGGTCGCGGGTTCGAATACCAATGAAGTGGAAGTTTGTAAATTCGAATCTGCGATATTTTATTGGAATCGGTACGGTATTGTGTTGATTAAATTAGTATTCAGACGTTCCTTACACCGGATTTTCGAAAAGTCGACTTTAACGTCCTGGAGGGGCGAGGGTTCGAATCCGAATGGGGTGGAAGTTTGTAAATTCGAATCAGCGATATTTTATCGGAAACGGTACGGTAGTGTGTTGATAAATTAGTATTCAGACGGTCCTTACATCGGATTTTCAAAAAGTCACTTTGGCTTCCTGGAGGGTCGCGGGTTCGAATCCCAATGAGGTGGAAGTTTGTAAATGTGAATCTCCGATATGTTTTCGGAATCGGTACGGTATTGTGTTGATTAAATACTATTCAGACGGTCCTTAAATCGGATTTTCGAAAAGTTAGTTTTAGCGTCCTGGAGGGTCGAGGGTTAGAATCTGAATGGGGTGGAAGTTTGTAAATTCGATTCTGCGATATTTTATCGGAATTGGTACGGTATTGTGTTGATTAAATTAATATTAAGACGTTTCATACATCGGATTTTCGGAACGTTACCTTTAGCGTCCCCGGATTGTCGCGGGTTCGAATCGCAATGAGGTGGAAGTTTGTAAATTCGAATCCGCGATATGATATCGGAATCGTTACGGTATTGTGTTGATAAAATTAGTATTCAGACGTTCCTCACACCGGGTTTTCGAAAAGTTACCTTTAGCGTCCTGGAGGGACGAGTGTTCGAATCCGAAGGGGGCGGAAGTTGGTAAATTCGTATCTGCGATATTTTATCGGAAACGGTACGGTATTGTGTTGATTAAATTAGTATTCAGACGTTCCTTAGACCGGATTTTCGAAAAGTCACCTTTAGTGTCCTGGAGGGGCGAGGGTTCGAATCCGAATGGGGTGGATGTTTGTAAATTCGAATCTGCGATATTTTATCGGAAACGGTACGGTATTGTGTTGTTTAAATTATTATTCAGTCGGTCTTTCCATCGGATTTTCGAAAAGTAACCTTTAGCTTCCTGGATGGTCGCAGGTTCGAATCCCAATTAGGTGGAAGTGTGTAAATTCGAATCTGCGATATTTTATTGGAAACGGTACGGTATTGTGTTGATTAAATAACTATTCCGACGGTCCTTACATCGGATTTTCGAAAAGTTACCTTTAGCGTACTGGAGGGTCGAGGGTTCGAATTCGAATGGGGTGGAAGTTTGTAAATTCGAATCTGCTATACTTTATCGGAAACGGTGCGGTATTGTGTTGATTAAATTAGTACTCAGACGGTCCTTACATCGGATTTTCGAAAAGTCACCTTTGGCTTCCTGGAGGGTCGCAGGTTCGAATCCCAATTAGGTGGAAGTGTGTAAATTTGAATCTGCGATATTTTATTGGAATCGGTACGGTATTGTGTTCATTAAATTACTATTCCGACGGTCGTTACATCGGATTTTCGAAAATTTACCTTTACCGTCCTGGAGGGTCGAGGGTTCGAATTCGAATGGGGCGGAATTTTGTAAATTCGAATCTGCGATATTTTATCGGAAACGGTACGTTATTGTGTTGATTAAATTAGTATTCAGACGGTCCTTACATCGGATTTTCGAAAAGTCACCTTTGGCTTCCTGGAGGGTCGCGGGTTCGAATCGCAATGAGGTGGAAGTTGGTAAATTCGAATCCGTGATATGTTATCGGAATCGTTACGGTATTGTGTTGATTAAATTAGTATTCAGACGTTCCTCACACCGGATTTTCGAAAAGTTACCTTTCGCGTCCTGGAGGGACGAGTGTTCGAATCCGAATGGGGCGAAAGTTGGTAAATTCGAATCTGCGATATTATATCGGAAACGGTACGGTATTGTGTTGATTAAATTAGTATTAAGACGTTTCATGCAACGGATTTTCGAAAAGTCACCCCTAGAGTCCTGGAGGGTCGCGGGTTCGAATCCCAATGATGTGGAAGTTTGTAAATTCAAATCCGCGATATGTTATCGTAGTCGGTACGGTATTGTGTTGATTAAATTAGTATTCAGACGTTCCTTACTCCGGATGTTCGAAAAGAGACCTTTAGCGTCCTGGAGGGTCACGGGTTCGAATACCAATGAAGTGGAAGTTTGTAAATTCGAATCTGCGATATTTTATCGGAATCGGTACGGTAATTTGTTGATCAAATTACTATTCAGACGGTCCTTACATCGGATTTTCGTAAAGTCACCTTTATCTCCCTTGTGTGTTGCGGGTTCGAAACCCAATGAGGAGGAAGTTTGTAAATTTCGAATCTGCGATATGTTATCGGAATCGGTGCGGTATTGTGTTGATTAAATTAGTATTCAGACGTTCCTTACACCGGATTTTCGAAAAGTCGACTTTAGCGTCCTGGAGGGGCGAGGGTTCGAATCCCAATGAGGTGGAAGTTCGTGAATTCGAATCAGCGATATTTTATCGGAAACGGTAGGGTATTGTGTTGATAAATTAGTATTCAGACGGTCCTTACATCGGATTTTCAAAAAGTCACCTTTGGCTTCCTGGAGGGTCGCGGGTTCGAATCGAAATGAGGTGGAAGTTTGTAAATGTGAATCTCCGATATGTTTTCGGAATCGGTACGGTATTGTGTTGATTAAATACTATTCAGACGGTCCTTAAATCGGATTTTCGAAAAGTTAGTTTTAGCGTCCAGGAGGGTCGAGGGTTAGAATCTGAATGGGGTGGAAGTTTGTAAATTCGATTCTGCGATATTTTATCGGAATTGGTACGGTATTGTGTTGATTAAATTAATATTAAGACGTTTCATACATCGGATTTTCGAAACGTTACCTTTAGCGTCCCCGGAGCGTCGCGGGTTCGAATCGCAATGAGGTGGAAGTTCGTAAATTCGAATCCGCGATATGTTATCGGAATCGTTACGGTATTGTGTTGATAAAATTAGTATTCAGACGTTCCTCACACTGGGTTTTCGAAAAGTTACCTTTAGCGTCCTGGAGGGACGAGTGTTCGAATCCGAAGGGGGCGGAAGTTGGTAAATTCGTATCTGCGATATTTTATCGGAAACGGTACGGTATTGTGTTGATTAAATTAGTATTCAGACGTTCCTTAGACCTGATTTTCGAAAAGTCACCTTTAGTGTCATGGAGGGGCGAGGTTTCGCATCCGAATGGGGTGGAAGTTTGTAAATTCGAATCTGCGATATTTTATCGGAAACGGTACGGTATTGTGTTGTTTAAATTATTATTCAGTCGGTCTTTACATCGGATTTTCGAAAAGTAACCTTTAGCTTCCTGGATGGTCGCAGGTTCGAATCCGAATTAGGTGGAAATGTGTAAATTCGAATCTGCGATATTTTATTGGAATCGGTACGGTATTGTGTTCATTAAATTACTATTCTGACGGTCCTTACATCGGATTTTCGAAAATTTACCTTTAGCGTCCAGGAGGGTCGAGGGTTCGAATTCAAATGAGGCGGAAGTTTGTAAATTCGAATCTGCGATATTTTATCGGAAACGGTACGTTATTGTGTTGATTAAATTAGTATTCAGACGGTCCTTACATCGGATTTTCAAAAAGTCACCTTTGGCTTCCTGGAGGGTCGCGGGTTCGAATCGCAATGAGGTGGAAGTTTGTAAATTCGAATCCGCGATATGTTATCGGAATCGTTACGGTATTGTGTTGATTAAATTAGTATTCAGACGTTCCTCACACCGGAATTTCGAAAAGTTACCTTTCGCGTCCTGGAAGGAGGAGTGTTCGAATCCGAATGGGGCGAAAGTTGGTAAATTCGAATCTGCGATATTATATCGGAAACGGTACGGTATTGTGTTGATTAAATTAGTATTAAGACGTTTCATACAACGGATTTTCGAAAAGTCACCTCTAGAGTCCTGGAGGGTCGCGGGTTCGAATCCCAATGAGGTGGAAGTTTGTAAATATGAATCTCCGATATGTTTTCGGAATCGGTACGGTATTGTGTTGATTAAATTACTATTCAGACGGTCCTTACATCGGATTTTCGAAAAGTTACCTTTAGCGTCCTTGAGGGTCGCGGGTTCGAATCAGAATGGGGTGGAAGTTTGTAAATTCGAATCTGCGATATTTTATCGGAAACGGTACGGTATTGTGTTGATTAAATTAATATTAAGACGTTTCATACATCGGATTTTCGAAAATTTGCCTTTAGCGTCCTGGAGTGTCGCGGGTTAGAATACCAATGAGGTGGAAGTTTGTAAATTAAATCCGCGATATGTTATCGGAATCTGCACGGTATTGTGTTGATTAGATTAGTATTCAGACGTTCCTTAGACCGGATTTTCGAAAAGTCACCTTTAGTGTCCTGGAGGGGCGAGGGTTCGAATCCGAATGGGGTGGAAGTTTGTAAATTCGAATCTGCGATATTTTATCGGAAACGGTACGGTATTGTGTTGTTTAAATTATTATTCAGTCGGTCTTTACATCGGATTTTCGAAAAGTAACCTTTAGCTTCCTGGATGGTCGCAGGTTCGAATCCCAATTACGTGGAAGTGTCTAAATTCGAATCTGCGATATTTTATTGGAATCGGTACGGTATTGTGTTCATAAAATTACTATTCCGACGGTCCTTACACCGGATTTTCGAAAATTTACCTTTAGCGTCCTGGAGGGTCGAGGGTTCGAATTCGAATGGGGGGGCAGTTTGTAAATTCGAAACTGCGATATTTTATCGGAAACGGTACGTTATTGTGTTGATTAAATTAGTACTCAGACAGTCCTTACATCGGATTTTCGAAAAGTCACCTTTGGCTTCCTGGAGGGTCGAGGGTTCGAATCGAAATGAGATGGAAGTTTGTAAATTCGAATCCGCGATATGTTATCGGAATCGTTACGGTATTGTGTTGATTAAATTAGTATTCAGACGTTCCTCACACCGGATTTTCGAAATGTTACCTTTCGCGTCCTGGAGGGACGAGTGTTCGAATCCGAATGGGGCGAAAGTTGGTAAATTCGAATCTGCGATATTATATCGGAAACGGTACGGTATTGTGTTGATTAAATTAGTATTAAGACGTTTCATACAACGGATTTTCGAAAAGTCACCTCTAGAGTACTGGAGGGTCGCGGGTTCGAATCCCAATGATGTGGAAGTTTGTAAATTCGAATCCGCGATATGTTATTGGAGTCGCTACGGTATTGTGTTGATTAAATTAGTATTCAAACGTTCCATACTCCGGATGTTCGAAAAGAAAACCTTTAGCGTCCTGGAGGGTCGCGGGTTCGAATACCAATGAAGTGGAAGTTTGTAAATTCGAATCCGCGATATGTTATCGGAGTCGGTACGGTATTGTGTTGATTAAATTAGTATTCAGACGTTCCATACTCCGGATGTTCGAAAAGAAACCTTTAGCGTCCTGGAGGGTCGCGGGTTCGAATACCAATGAAGTGGAAGTTTGTAAATTCGAATCTGCGATATTTTATTGGAATCGGTACGGTATTGTGTTGATTAAATTAGTATTCAGACGTTCCTTACACCGGATTTTCGAAAAGTCGACTTTAGCGTCCTGGAGGGGCGAGGGTTCGAATCCGAATGGGGTGGAAGTTTGTAAATTCGAATCAGCGATATTTTATCGGAAACGGTACGGTATTGTGTTGATAAATTAGTATTCAGACGGTCCTTACATCGGATTTTCAAAAAGTCACTTTGGCTTCCTGGAGGGTCGCGGGTTCGAATCGCAATGAGGTGGAAGTTTGTAAATTCGAATCCGCGATATGATATCGGAATCGTTACGGTATTGTGTTGATAAAATTAGTATTCAGACGTTCCTCACACCGGGTTTTCGAAAAGTTACCTTTAGCGTCCTGGAGGGACGAGTGTTCGAATCCGAAGGGGGCGGAAGTTGGTAAATTCGTATCTGCGATATTTTATCGGAAACGGTACGGTATTGTGTTGATTAAATTAGTATTCAGACGTTCCTTAGACCGGATTTTCGAAAAGTCACCTTTAGTGTCCTGGAGGGGCGAGGGTTCGAATCCGAATGGGGTGGATGTTTGTAAATTCGAATCTGCGATATTTTATCGGAAACGGTACGGTATTGTGTTGTTTAAATTATTATTCAGTCGGTCTTTCCATCGGATTTTCGAAAAGTAACCTTTAGCTTCCTGGATGGTCGCAGGTTCGAATCCCAATTAGGTGGAAGTGTGTAAATTCGAATCTGCGATATTTTATTGGAAACGGTACGGTATTGTGTTGATTAAATAACTATTCCGACGGTCCTTACATCGGATTTTCTAAAACTTACCTTTAGCGTACTGGAGGGTCGAGGGTTCGAATTCGAATGGGGTGGAAGTTTGTAAATTCGAATTTGCTATACTTTATCGGAAACGGTGCGGTATTGTGTTGATTAAATTAGTACTCAGACGGTCCTTACATCGGATTTTCGAAAAGTCACCTTTGGCTTCCTGGAGTGTCGCGGGTTCGAATCGCAATGAGGTGGAAGTTTGTAAATTCGAATCCGTGATATGTTATCGGAATCGTTACGGTATTGTGTTGATTAAATTAGTATTCAGACGTTCCTCACACCGGATTTTCGAAAAGTTACCTTTCGCGTCCTGGAGGGACGAGTGTTCGAATCCGAATGGGGCGAAAGTTGGTAAATTCGAATCTGCGATATTATATCGGAAACGGTACGGTATTGTGTTGATTAAATTAGTATTAAGACGTTTCATGCAACGGATTTTCGAAAAGTCACCCCTAGAGTCCTGGAGGGTCGCGGGTTCGAATCCCAATGATGTGGAAGTTTGTAAATTCAAATCCGCGATATGTTATCGTAGTCGGTACGGTATTGTGTTGATTAAATTAGTATTCAGACGTTCCTTACTCCGGATGTTCGAAAAGAGACCTTTAGCGTCCTGGAGGGTCGCGGGTTCGAATACCAATGAAGTGGAAGTTTGTAAATTCGAATCTGCGATATGTTATCGGAATCAGTACGGTAATTTGTTGATCAAATTACTATTCAGACGGTCCTTACATCGGATTTTCGTAAAGTCACCTTTATCTCCCTTGTGTGTTGCGGGTTCGAAACCCAATGAGGAGGAAGTTTGTAAATTTCGAATCTGCGATATGTTATCGGAATCGGTGCGGTATTGTGTTGATTAAATTAGTATTCAGACGTTCCTTACACCGGATTTTCGAAAAGTCGACTTTAGCGTCCTGGAGGGGCGAGGGTTCGAATCCCAATGAGGTGGAAGTTCGTAAATTCGAATCAGCGATATTTTATCGGAAACGGTAGGGTATTGTGTTGATAAATTAGTATTCAGACGGTCCTTACATCGGATTTTCAAAAAGTCACTTTTGGCTTCCTGGAGGGTCGCGGGTTCGAATCCCAATGAGGTGGAAGTTTGTAAATGTGAATCTCCGATATGTTTTCGGAATCGGTACGGTATTGTGTTGATTAAATACTATTCAGACGGTCCTTAAATCGGATTTTCGAAAAGTTAGTTTTAGCGTCCAGGATGGTCGAGGGTTAGAATCTGAATGGGGTGGAAGTTTGTAAATTCGATTCTGCGATATTTTATCGGAATTGGTACGGTATTGTGTTGATTAAATTAATATTAAGACGTTTCATACATCGGATTTTCGAAACGTTACCTTTAGCGTCCCCGGAGCGTCGCGGGTTCGAATCGCAATGAGGTGGAAGTTCGTAAATTCGAATCCGCGATATGTTATCGGAATCGTTACGGTATTGTGTTGATAAAATTAGTATTCAGACGTTCCTCACACTGGGTTTTCGAAAAGTTAACTTTAGCGTCCTGGAGGGACGAGTGTTCGAATCCGAAGGGGGCGGAAGTTGGTAAATTCGTATCTGCGATATTTTATCGGAAACGGTACGGTATTGTGTTGATTAAATTAGTATTCAGACGTTCCTTAGACCTGATTTTCGAAAAGTCACCTTTAGTGTCCTGGAGGGGCGAGGGTTCGCATCCGAATGGGGTGGAAGTTTGTAAATTCGAATCTGCGATATTTTATCGGAAACGGTACGGTATTGTGTTGTTTAAATTATTATTCAGTCGGTCTTTACATCGGATTTTCGAAAAGTAACCTTTAGCTTCCTGGATGGTCGCAGGTTCGAATCCGAATTAGGTGGAAGTGTGTAAATTCGAATCTGCGATATTTTATTGGAATCGGTACGGTATTGTGTTCATTAAATTACTATTCCGACGGTCCTTACATCGGATTTTCGAAAATTTACCTTTAGCGTCCAGGAGGGTCGAGGGTTCGAATTCAAATGAGGCGGAAGTTTGTAAATTCGAATCTGCGATATTTTATCGGAAACGGTACGTTATTGGGTTGATTAAATTAGTATTCAGACGGTCCTTACATCGGATTTTCGAAAAGTCACCTTTGGCTTCCTGGAGGGTCGCGGGTTCGAATCGCAATGAGGTGGAAGTTTGTAAATTCGAATCCGCGATATGTTATCGGAATCGTTACGGTATTGTGTTGATTAAATTAGTATTCAGACGTTCCTCACACCGGAATTTCGAAAAGTTACCTTTCGCGTCCTGGAGGGACGAGTGTTCGAATCCGAATGGGGCGAAAGTTGGTAAATTCGAATCTGCGATATTATATCGGAAACGGTACGGTATTGTGTTGATTAAATTAGTATTAAGACGTTTCATACAACGGATTTTCGAAAAGTCACCTCTAGAGTCCTGGAGGGTCGCGGGTTCGAATCCCAATGAGGTGGAAGTTTGTAAATATGAATCTCCGATATGTTTTCGGAATCGGTACGGTATTGTGTTGATTAAATTACTATTCAGACGGTCCTTACATCGGATTTTCGAAAAGTTACCTTTAGCGTCCTGGAGGGTCGCGGGTTCGAATCAGAATGGGGTGGAAGTTTGTAAATTCGAATCTGCGATATTTTATCGGAAACGGTACGATATTGTGTTGATTAAATTAATATTAAGACGTTTCATACATCGGATTTTCGAAAATTTGCCTTTAGCGTCCTGGAGTGTCGCGGGTTAGAATACCAATGAGGTGGAAGTTTGTAAATTAAATCCGCGATATGTTATCGGAATCTGCACGGTATTGTGTTGATTAGATTAGTATTCAGACGTTCCTTAGACCGGATTTTCGAAAAGTCACCTTTAGTGTCCTGGAGGGGCGAGGGTTCGAATCCGAATGGGGTGGAAGTTTGTAAATTCGAATCTGCGATATTTTATCGGAAACGGTACGGTATTGTGTTGTTTAAATTATTATTCAGTCGGTCTTTACATCGGATTTTCGAAAAGTAACCTTTAGCTTCCTGGATGGTCGCAGGTTCGAATCCCAATTAGGTGGAAGTGTCTAAATTCGAATCTGCGATATTTTATTGGAATCGGTACGGTATTGTGTTCATTAAATTACTATTCCGACGGTCCTTACATCGGATTTTCGAAAATTTACCTTTAGCGTCCTGGAGGGTCGAGGGTTCGAATTCGAATGGGGGGGGGGGCAGTTTGTAAATTCGAATCTGCGATATTTTATCGGAAACGGTACGTTATTGTGTTGATTAAATTAGTACTCAGACAGTCCTTACATCGGATTTTCGAAAAGTCACCTTTGGCTTCCTGGAGGGTCGAGGGTTCGAATCGAAATGAGATGGAAGTTTGTAAATTCGAATCCGCGATATGTTATCGGAATCGTTACGGTATTGTGTTGATTAAATTAGTATTCAGACGTTCCTCACACCGGATGTTCGAAAAGTTACCTTTCGCGTCCTGGAGGGACGAGTGTTCGAATCCGAATGGGGCGAAAGTTGGTAAATTCGAATCTGCGATATTATATCGGAAACGGTACGGTATTGTGTTGATTAAATTAGTATTAAGACGTTTCATGCAACGGATTTTCGAAAAGTCACCCCTAGAGTCCTGGAGGGTCGCGGGTTCGAATACCAATGAAGTGGAAGTTTGTAAATTCGAATCTGCGATATTTTATTGGAATCGGTACGGTATTGTGTTGATTAAATTAGTATTCAGACGTTCCTTACACCGGATTTTCGAAAAGTATACTTTAGCGTCCTGGATGGACGAGTGTTCGAATCCGAATGGGGCGAAAGTTGGTAAATTCGAATCTGCGATATTATATCGGAAACGGTACGGTATTGTGTTGATTAAATTAGTATTAAGACGTTTCATGCAACGGATTTTCGAAAAGTCACCCCTAGAGTCCTGGAGGGTCGCGGGTTCGAATACCAATGAAGTGGAAGTTTGTAAATTCGAATCTGCGATATTTTATCGGAATCGGTACGGTAATTTGTTGATCAAATTACTATTCAGACGGTCCTTACATCGGATTTTCGTAAAGTCACCTTTATCTCCCTTGTGTGTTGCGGGTTCGAAACCCAATGAGGAGGAAGTTTGTAAATTTCGAATCTGCGATATGTTATCGGAATCGGTGCGGTATTGTGTTGATTAAATTAGTATTCAGACGTTCCTTACACAGGATTTTCGAAAAGTCGACTTTAGCGTCCTGGAGGGGCGAGGGTTCGAATCCCAATGAGGTGGAAGTTCGTAAATTCGAATCAGCGATATTTTATCGGAAACGGTAGGGTATTGTGTTGATAAATTAGTATTCAGACGGTCCTTACATCGGATTTTCAAAAAGTCACCTTTGGCTTCCTGGAGGGTCGCGGGTTCGAATCCCAATGAGGTGGAAGTTTGTAAATGTGAATCTCCGATATGTTTTCGGAATCGGTACGGTATTGTGTTGATTAAATACTATTCAGACGGTCCTTAAATCGGATTTTCGAAAAGTTAGTTTTAGCGTCCAGGAGGGTCGAGGGTTAGAATCTGAATGGGGTGGAAGTTTGTAAATTCGATTCTGCGATATTTTATCGGAATTGGTACGGTATTGTGTTGATTAAATTAATATTAAGACGTTTCATACATCGGATTTTCGAAACGTTACCTTTAGCGTCCCCGGAGCGTCGCGGGTTCGAATCGCAATGAGGTGGAAATTCGTAAATTCGAATCCGCGATATGTTATCGGAATCGTTTAGGTATTGTGTTGATAAAATTAGTATTCAGACGTTCCTCACACCGGGTTTTCGAAAAGTTACCTTTAGCGTCCTGGAGGGACGAGTGTTCGAATCCGAAGGGGGCGGAAGTTGGTAAATTCGTATCTGCGATATTTTATCGGAAACGGTACGGTATTGTGTTGATTAAATTAGTATTCAGACGTTCCTTAGACCGGTTTTTCGAAAAGTCACCTTTAGTGTCCTGGAGGGGCGAGGGTTCGCATCCGAATGGGGTGGAAGTTTGTAAATTCGAATCTGCGATATTTTATCGGAAACGGTACGGTATTGTGTTGTTTAAATTATTATTCAGTCGGTCTTTACATCGGATTTTCGAAGAGTAACCTTTAGCTTCCTGGATGGTCGCAGGTTCGAAACCCAATTAGGTGGAAGTGTGTAAATTCGAATCTGCGATATTTTATTGGAATCGGTACGGTATTGTGTTCATTAAATTACTATTCCGACGGTCCCTACATCGGATTTTCGAAAATTTACCTTAAGCGTCCTGGAGGGTCGAGGGTTCGAATTCAAATGAGGCGGAAATTTGTAAATTCGAATCTGCGATATTTTATCGGAAACGGTACGTTATTGTGTTGATTAAATTAGTATTCAGACGGTCCTTACATCGGATTTTCGAAAAGTCACCTTTGGCTTCCTGGAGGGTCGCGGGTTCGAATCGCAATGAGGTGGAAGTTTGTAAATTCGAATCCGCGATATGTTATCGGAATCGTTACGGTATTGTGTTGATTAAATTAGTATTCAGACGTTCCTCACACCGGAATTTCGAAAAGTTACCTTTCGCGTCCTGGAGGGACGAGTGCTCGAATCCGAATAGGGCGAAAGTTGGTAAATTCGAATCTGCGATATTATGTCGGAAACGGTACGGTATTGTGTTGATTAAATTAGTATTAAGACGTTTCATACAACGGATTTTCGAAAGGTCACCTCTAGAGTCCTGGAGGGTCGCGGGTTCGAATCCCAATGATGTGGAAATTTGTAAATTCGAATCCGCGATATGTTATCGGAGTCGGTGCGGTATTATGTTGATTAAATTAGTATTCAGACGTTCCATACTCCGGATATTCGAAAAGAAACCTTTAGCGTCCTGGAGGGTCGCGGGTTCGAATACCAATGAAGTGGAAGTTTGTAAATTCGAATCTGCGATATTTTATCGGAATCGGTACGGTAATTTGTTGATCAAATTACTATTCAGACGGTCCTTACATCGGATTTTCGAAAAGTCACCTTTATCTCCCTTGTGTGTTGCGGGTTCGAAACCCAATGAGGTGGAATTTTTTAAATTTCGAATCTGCGATATGTTATCGGAATCGGTACGGTATTGTGTTGATTAAATTAGTATTCAGACGTTCCTTACACCGGATTTTCGAAAAGTCGAATTTAGCGTCCTGGAGGGGCGAGGGTTCGAATCCGAATGGGGTGGAATTTTGTAAATTCGAATCAGCGATATTTTATCGGAAACGGTACGGTATTGTGTTGATAAATTAGTATTCAGACGGTCCTTACATCGGATTTTCAAAAAGTCACCTTGGCTTCCTGGAGGGTCGCGGGTTCGAATCCCAATGAGGTGGAAGTTTGTAAATGTGAATCTCCGATATGTTTTCGGAATCGGTACGGTATTGTGTTGATTAAATACTATTCAGACGGTCCTTAAATCGGATTTTCGAAAAGTTAGTTTTAGCGTCCTGGAGGGTCGAGGGTTGGAATCTGAATGGGGTGGAAGTTTATAAATTCGATTCTGCGATATTTTATCGGAATTGGTACGGTATTGTGTTGATTAAATTAGTATTAAGACGTTTCAAACATCGGATTTTCGAAACGTTACCTTTAGCATCCCCGGAGTGTCGCGGGTTCGAATCGCAATGAGGTGGAAGTTTGCAAATTCGAATCCGCGATATGTTATCGGAATCGTTACGGTATTGTGTTGATAAAATTAGTATTCAGACGTTCCTCACACCGGGTTTTCGAAAAGTTACCTTTAGCGTCCTGGAGGGACGAGTGTTCGAATCCGAAGGGGGCGGAAGTTGGTAAATCCGTATCTGCGATATTTTACCGGAAACGGTACGGTATTGTGTTGATAAAATTAGTAATAAGACGTATCATACATCGGATTATCGAAAAGTCACCTGTAGCGTCCTGGAGGGTCGCGGGTTCGAATCTCAATGATGTGGAAGTTTGTAAATTCGAATCCGCGATATGTTATCGGAGTCGGTACGGTATTGTTTTGATTAAATTAGTATTCAGACGTTCCTTACTCCGGAAGTTCGAAAAGAGACCTTTAGTGTCCAGGAGGCTCGCGGGTTCGAATCCCAATGAAGTGAAAGTTTGTAAATTCGAATCTGCGATATTTTATCGGAATCGGTAGGGTATTGTGTTGATCAAATTACTATTCAGACGGTCCTTACATCGGATTTTCGAAAAGTCATCTTTATCTCCCTTGTGGGTTGCGGGTTCGAAACCCAATTAGGTGGAATTTTGTAAATTTCGAATCTGCGATATTTTATCGGAATTGGTACGGTATTGTGTTGATTAAATTAGTATTCAGACGGTCCTTACATCGATTTTTCGAAAAGTCACCTGTAGCGACCTGGAGGGTCGCGGGTTAGAATTCCAATGAGGTGGAAGTTTGTAAATTCCAATCCGCGATATGTTATCAGAATCGGTACGGTAATTTGTTGATTAAATTGGTATTCAGACGGGTCATTACATTGTATTTTCGAAAAGTCACCTTTAGCCCCCTGTGTGTTGCGGGTTCGAATCCCAATGAGGTGGAAGTTTGTAAATTTCGAATCTGCGATACGTTATCGGAATCGGAACGGCATTGTGTTCATTAAATTAGTATTCAGACGATCCTTCCACCGGATTTTCGAAAAGTCACCTTTAGTGTCCTGGAGGGGCGAGGGTTCGAATCCCAAAGAGGTGGAAGTGTGTAAATTCGAATCTGCGATATTTTATTGGAATCGGTACAGTATTGTGTTGATTAAATTACTATTCCGACGGTCCTTTCATCGGATTTTCGAAAAGTCACCTTTAGCTTCCTGGAGGGTCGCAGGTTCGAATCCCAATTAAGTGGAAGTGTGTAAATTCGAATCCGCGATATGTTATCGGAATCGTTACGGTATTGTGTTGATTAAATTAGTATTCAGACGTTCCTCACACCGGATTTTCGAAAAGTTGCCTTTCGCGTCCTGGAGGGACGAGTGTTCGAATCCGAATGGGGCGAAAGTTGGTAAATTCGAATCTGCGATATTATATCGGAAACGGTACGGTATTGTGTTGATTAAATTAGTATTAAGACGTTTCATACTACGGATTTTCGAAAAGTCACCTCTAGAGTCCTGGAGGGTCGTGGGTTCGAATCCCAATGATGTGGAAGTTTGTAAATTCAAATCCGCGATATGTTATCGTACTCGGTACGGTATTGTGTTGATTAAATTAGTATTCAGACGTTCCTTACTCCGGATGTTCGAAAAGAGACATTTAGCGTCCTGGAGGGTCGCGGGTTCGAATCCCAATGAGGTGGAAGTTTGTAAATTCGAATCTGCGATATTTTATCGGAATCGGTACGGTATTGTGTTGAACAAATTACTATTCAGACGGTCCTTACATCGGATATTCGAAAAGTCACCTTTATCTCCCTTGTTTGTTGCGGGTTCGAAACCCAATGAGGTGGAAGTATGTAAATTTCGAATCTGCGATATGTTATCGGAATTGGTGCGGTATTGTGTTGATTAAATTAGTATTCAGACGATCCTTACTCCGGATTTTCGAAAAGTCACCTCTAGCGTCCTGGAGGGGCGAGGGTTCGAATCCGAAAGGGGTGGAAATTTGTAAATTCGAATCTGCGATATTTTATCGGAAACGGTATGGTATTGTGTTGATTAAATTATTATTCAGACGGTCTTTACATCGGATTTTCGAAAAGTCACCTGTAGCGTCCTGGAGGTTCGCGGGTTCGAATCCCAATGATGTGGAAGTTTGTAAATGTGAATCTCCGATATGTTATCGGAATCGGTACGGTATTGTGTTGATTAAATTATTATTCAGACGGTCCTTACATCGGATTATCGAAAAGTCACATTTAGCTTCCTATAGGGTCGCAGGTTCGAATCCCAATGAGGTGGAAGTTTGTAAATACGAATCTGCGATATTTTATCGGAATCAGTATGGTATTGTGTTGATTAAATTATTATTCAGACGGTCCTTACATCGGATTTTCGATTAGTTACCTATAGCGTCCTGGAAGGTCGAGGGTTCGAATCTGAATGGGGTGGAATTTAGTAAATTCGAATCTGCGATTTTTTTTTTATCGGAAACGGTACGGTATTGTGTTGATTAAAGTAGTGTTAAGATATTTCATACATCGAATTTTCGAAAAGTCTCCTTTATCGTCCTGGAGTGTCGCGGGTTCGAATCCCAATGAGGTGGAAGTTTGTAAATTCGAATTTGCGATATGTTATCGGAATCGGTACGGTGTTGTGTTGATTAAATTAGTATTAAGATATTACTTACATCGGATTTTCAAAAAGTCATCTTTAGTGTCCAGGATGGTCGCGGGTTCGAATCCCAATGATGTGGAAGTTTGTAAATTCGAAACCGCGATATGTTAGCGGAATCGGTACGGTATTGTGTTAATTAAATTAGTATTCAGACGTACCTTACACCAGATTTTCGAAAAGTCACCTTTAGTGTCCTGGAGGGACGAGGGTTCGAATCCGAATGGGGTGGAAGTTTGTAAATTTGAATCTGGGATGTTTTATCGGAAACGGTAGGTTATTGTGTTGATTAAATTAGTATTCAAACGGTCCTTACATCGGATTTTCGAAAAGTCACCTTTGGCTTCCTGGAGGGTCGCGGGTTCGAATCTCAATGAGGTGGAATTTTGTAAATTCGAATCCGCGATATGTTATCGGAATCGGTACGGTATTGTGTTGATTAAATTAGTATTCAGACGTTCCTCACACCGGAATTTCGAAAAGTTACTTTTCGCGTCCTGGAGGGACGAGTGTTCGGATCCGAATGGGGCGAAAGTTGGTAAATTCGAATCTGCGATATTATATCGGAAACGGTACGGTATTGCGTTGATTAAATTAGTATTAAGACGTTTCATACAACGGATTTTCGAAAAGTCACCTCTAGAGTCCTGGAGGGTCGCGGGTTCGAATCCCAATGATGTGGAAGTTTGTAAATTCGAATCCATGATATGTTATCGGAGTCGGTACGGTATTGTGTTGATTAAATTAGTATTCAGACGTTCCATACTCCGGATGTTCGAAAAGAAACTTTTAGCGTTCTGGAGGGTCGCGGGTTCGAATACCAATGAAGTGGAAGTTTGTAAATTCGAATCTGCGATATTTTATCGGAATCGGTACGGTAATTTGTTGATCAAATTACTATTCAGACGGTCCTTACATCGGATTATCGAAAAGTCACCTTAATCTCCCTTGTGTGTTGCGGGTTCGAAACCCAATGAGGTGGAAGTTTGTAAATTTCGAATCTGCGATATTTTATCGGAAACGGTACGGTATTGTGTTGATAAATTAGTATTCAGACGGTCCTTACATCGGATTTTCAAAAAGTGACCTTTGGCTTCCTGGAGGGTCGCCGGTTCGAATCCCAATGAGGTGGAAGTTTGTAAATGTGAATCTCCGATATGTTTTCGGAATCGGTACGGTATTGTGTTGATTAAATACTATTCAGACGGTCCTTAAATCGGATTTTCGAAAAGTTAGTTTTAGCGTCCTAGAGGGTCGAGGGTTAGAATCTGAATGGGGTGGAAGTTTGTAAATTCGATTCTGCGATATTTTATCGGAATTGGTACGGTATTATGTTGATTAAATTAGTATTAAGACGTTTCATACATCGGATTTTCGAAACGTTACCTTTAGCGTCCCCGGAGCGTCGCGGGTTCGAATCGCAATGAGGTGGAAGTTCGTAGATTCGAATCCGCGATATGTTATCGGAATCGTTACGGTATTGTGTTGATAAAATTAGTATTCAGACGTTCCTCACACTGGGTTTTCGAAAAGTTACCTTTAGCGTCCTGGAGGGACGAGTGTTCGAATCCGAAGGGGGCGGAAGTTGGTAAATTCGTATCTGCGATATTTTATCGGAAACGGTACGGTATTGTGTTGATTAAATTAGTATTCAGACGTTCCTTAGACCTGATTTTCGAAAAGTCACCTTTAGTGTCCTGGAGGGGCGAGGTTTCGCATCCGAATGGGGTGGAAGTTTGTAAATTCGAATCTGCGATATTTTATCGGAAACGGTACGGTATTGTGTTGTTTAAATTATTATTCAGTCGGTCTTTACATCGGATTTTCGAAAAGTAACCTTTAGCTTCCTGGATGGTCGCAGGTTCGAATCCGAATTAGGTGGAAGTGTGTAAATTCGAATCTGCGATATTTTATTGGAATCGGTACGGTATTGTGTTCATTAAATCACTATTCCGACGGTCCTTACATCGGATTTTCGAAAATTTACCTTTAGCGTCCAGGAGGGTCGAGGGTTCGAATTCAAATGAGGCGGAAGTTTGTAAATTCGAATCTGCGATATTTTATCGGAAACGGTACGTTATTGTGTTGATTAAATTAGTATTCAGACGGTCCTTACATCGGATTTTCAAAAAGTCACCTTTGGCTTCCTGGAGGGTCGCGGGTTCGAATCGCAATGAGGTGGAAGTTTGTAAATTCGAATCCGCGATATGTTATCGGAATCGTTACGGTATTGTGTTGATTAAATTAGTATTCAGACGTTCCTCACACCGGAATTTCGAAAAGTTACCTTTCGCGTCCTGGAAGGACGAGTGTTCGAATCCGAATGGGGCGAAAGTTGGTAAATTCGAATCTGCGATATTATATCGGAAACGGTACGGTATTGTGTTGATTAAATTAGTATTAAGACGTTTCATACAACGGATTTTCGAAAAGTCACCTCTAGAGTCCTGGAGGGTCACGGGTTCGAATCCCAATGAGGTGGAAGTTTGTAAATATGAATCTCCGATATGTTTTCGGAATTGGTACGGTATTGTGTTGATTAAATTACTATTCAGACGATCCTTACATCGGATTTTCGAAAAGTTACCTTTAGCGTCCTGGAGGGTCGCGGGTTCGAATCAGAATGGGGTGGAAGTTTGTAAATTCGAATCTGCGATATTTTATCGGAAACGGTACGGTATTGTGTTGATTAAATTAATATTAAGACGTTTCATACATCGGATTTTCGAAAATTTGCCTTTAGCGTCCTGGAGTGTCGCGGGTTAGAATACCAATGAGGTGGAAGTTTGTAAATTAAATCCGCGATATGTTATCGGAATCTGCACGGTATTGTGTTGATTAGATTAGTATTCAGACGTTCCTTAGACCGGATTTTCGAAAAGTCACCTTTAGTGTCCTGGAGGGGCGAGGGTTCGAATCCGAATGGGGTGGAAGTTTGTAAATTCGAATCTGCGATATTTTATCGGAAACGGTACGGTATTGTGTTGTTTAAATTATTATTCAGTCGGTCTTTACATCGGATTTTCGAAAAGTAACCTTTAGCTTCCTGGATGGTCGCAGGTTCGAATCCCAATTAGGTGGAAGTGTCTAAATTCGAATCTGCGATATTTTATTGGAATCGGTACGGTATTGTGTTCACTAAATTACTATTCCGACGGTCCTTACATCGGATTTTCGAAAATTTACCTTTAGCGTCCTGGAGGGTCGAGGGTTCGAATTCGAATGGGAGGGGCAGTTTGTAAATTCGAATCTGCGATATTTTATCGGAAACGGTACGTTATTGTGTTGATTAAATTAGTACTCAGACAGTCCTTACATCGGATTTTCGAAAAGTCACCTTTGGCTTCCTGGATGGTCGAGGGTTCGAATCGAAATGAGATGGAAGTTTGTAAATTCGAATCCGCGATATGTTATCGGAATCGTTACGGTATTGTGTTGATTAAATTAGTATTCAGACGTTCCTCACACCGGATTTTCGAAAAGTTACCTTTCGCGTCCTGGAGGGACGAGTGTTCGAATCCGAATGGGGCGAAAGTTGGTAAATTCGAATCTGCGATATTATATCGGAAACGGTACGGTATTGTGTTGATTAAATTAGTATTAAGACGTTTCATACAACGGATTTTCGAAAAGTCACCTCTAGAGTCCTGGAGGGTCGCGGGTTCGAATCCCAATGAGGTGGAAGTTTGTAAATATGAATCTCCGATATGTTTTCGGAATCGGTACGGTATTGTGTTGATTAAATTACTATTCAGACGGTCCTTACATCGGATTTTCGAAAAGTTACCTTTAGCGTCCTGGAGGGTCGCGGGTTCGAATCAGAATGGGGTGGAAGTTTGTAAATTCGAATCTGCGATATTTTATCGGAAACGGTACGGTATTGTGTTGATTAAATTAATATTAAGACGTTTCATACATCGGATTTTCGAAAATTTGCCTTTAGCGTCCTGGAGTGTCGCGGGTTAGAATACCAATGAGGTGGAAGTTTGTAAATTAAATCCGCGATATGTTATCGGAATCTGCACGGTATTGTGTTGATTAGATTAGTATTCAGACGTTCCTTAGACCGGATTTTCGAAAAGTCACCTTTAGTGTCCTGGAGGGGCGAGGGTTCGAATCCGAATGGGGTGGAAGTTTGTAAATTCGAATCTGCGATATTTTATCGGAAACGGTACGGTATTGTGTTGTTTAAATTATTATTCAGTCGGTCTTTACATCGGATTTTCGAAAAGTGACCTTTAGCTTCCTGGATGGTCGCAGGTTCGAATCCCAATTAGGTGGAAGTGTCTAAATTCGAATCTGCGATATTTTATTGGAATCGGTACGGTATTGTGTTCATAAAATTACTATTCCGACGGTCCTTACACCGGATTTTCGAAAATTTACCTTTAGCGTCCTGGAGGGTCGAGGGTTCGAATTCGAATGGGGGGGCAGTTTGTAAATTCGAATCTGCGATATTTTATCGGAAACGGTACGTTATTGTGTTGATTAAATTAGTACTCAGACAGTCCTTACATCGGATTTTCGAAAAGTCACCTTTGGCTTCCTGGAGGGTCGAGGGTTCGAATCGAAATGAGATGGAAGTTTGTAAATTCGAATCCGCGATATGTTATCGGAATCGTTACGGTATTGTGTTGATTAAATTAGTATTCAGACGTTCCTCACACCGGATTTTCGAAATGTTACCTTTCGCGTCCTGGAGGGACGAGTGTTCGAATCCGAATGGGGCGAAAGTTGGTAAATTCGAATCTGCGATATTATATCGGAAACGGTACGGTATTGTGTTGATTAAATTAGTATTAAGACGTTTCATACAACGGATTTTCGAAAAGTCACCTCTAGAGTCCTGGAGGGTCGCGGGTTCGAATCCCAATGATGTGGAAGTTTGTAAATTCGAATCCGCGATATGTTATTGGAGTCGGTACGGTATTGTGTTGATTAAATTAGTATTCAAACGTTCCATACTCCGGATGTTCGAAAAGAAAACCTTTAGCGTCCTGGAGGGTCGCGGGTTCGAATACCAATGAAGTGGAAGTTTGTAAAATCGAATCCGCGATATGTTATCGGAGTCGGTACGGTATTGTGTTGATTAAATTAGTATTCAGACGTTCCATACTCCGGATGTTCGAAAAGAAACCTTTAGCGTCCTGGAGGGTCGCGGGTTCGAATACCAATGAAGTGGAAGTTTGTAAATTCGAATCTGCGATATTTTATTGGAATCGGTACGGTATTGTGTTGATTAAATTAGTATTCAGACGTTCCTTACACCGGATTTTCGAAAAGTCGACTTTAGCGTCCTGGAGGGGCGAGGGTTCGAATCCGAATGGGGTGGAAGTTTGTAAATTCGAATCAGCGATATTTTATCGGAAACGGTACGGTATTGTGTTGATAAATTAGTATTCAGACGGTCCTTACATCGGATTTTCAAAAAGTCACTTTGGCTTCCTGGAGGGTCGCGGGTTCGAATCGCAATGAGGTGGAAGTTTGTAAATGTGAATCTCCGATATGTTTTCGGAATCGGTACGGTATTGTGTTGATTAAATACTATTCAGACGGTCCTTAAATCGGATTTTCGAAAAGTTAGTTTTAGCGTCCTGGAGGGTCGAGGGTTTGAATCTGAATGGGGTGGAAGTTTGTAAATTCGATTCTGCGATATTTTATCGGAATTGGTACGGTATTGTGTTGATTAAATTAATATTAAGACGTTTCATACATCGGATTTTCGGAACGTTACCTTTACCGTCCCCGGATTGTCGCGGGTTCGAATCGCAATGAGGTGGAAGTTTGTAAATTCGAATCCGCGATATGATATCGGAATCGTTACGGTATTGTGTTGATAAAATTAGTATTCAGACGTTCCTCACACCGGGTTTTCGAAAAGTTACCTTTAGCGTCCTGGAGGGACGAGTGTTCGAATCCGAAGGGGGCGGAAGTTGGTAAATTCGTATCTGCGATATTTTATCGGAAACGGTACGGTATTGTGTTGATTAAATTAGTATTCAGACGTTCCTTAGACCGGATTTTCGAAAAGTCACCTTTAGTGTCCTGGAGGGGCGAGGGTTCGAATCCGAATGGGGTGGATGTTTGTAAATTCGAATCTGCGATATTTTATCGGAAACGGTACGGTATTGTGTTGTTTAAATTATTATTCAGTCGGTCTTTCCATCGGATTTTCGAAAAGTAACCTTTAGCTTCCTGGATGGTCGCAGGTTCGAATCCCAATTAGGTGGAAGTGTGTAAATTCGAATCTGCGATATTTTATTGGAAACGGTACGGTATTGTGTTGATTAAATAACTATTCCGACGGTCCTTACATCGGATTTTCGAAAAGTTACCTTTAGCGTACTGGAGGGTCGAGGGTTCGAATTCGAATGGGGTGGAAGTTTGTAAATTCGAATCTGCTATACTTTATCGGAAACGGTGCGGTATTGTGTTGATTAAATTAGTACTCAGACGGTCCTTACATCGGATTTTCGAAAAGTCACCTTTGGCTTCCTGGAGGGTCGCAGGTTCGAATCCCAATTAGGTGGAAGTGTGTAAATTTGAATCTGCGATATTTTATTGGAATCGGTACGGTATTGTGTTCATTAAATTACTATTCCGACGGTCGTTACATCGGATTTTCGAAAATTTACCTTTACCGTCCTGGAGGGTCGAGGGTTCGAATTCGAATGGGGCGGAATTTTGTAAATTCGAATCTGCGATATTTTATCGGAAACGGTACGTTATTGTGTTGATTAAATTAGTATTCAGACGGTCCTTACATCGGATTTTCGAAAAGTCACCTTTGGCTTCCTGGAGGGTCGCGGGTTCGAATCGCAATGAGGTGGAAGTTTGTAAATTCGAATCCGTGATATGTTATCGGAATCGTTACGGTATTGTGTTGATTAAATTAGTATTCAGACGTTCCTCACACCGGATTTTCGAAAAGTTACCTTTCGCGTCCTGGAGGGACGAGTGTTCGAATCCGAATGGGGCGAAAGTTGGTAAATTCGAATCTGCGATATTATATCGGAAACGGTACGGTATTGTGTTGATTAAATTAGTATTAAGACGTTTCATGCAACGGATTTTCGAAAAGTCACCCCTAGAGTCCTGGAGGGTCGCGGGTTCGAATCCCAATGATGTGGAAGTTTGTAAATTCAAATCCGCGATATGTTATCGTAGTCGGTACGGTATTGTGTTGATTAAATTAGTATTCAGACGTTCCTTACTCCGGATGTTCGAAAAGAGACCTTTAGCGTCCTGGAGGGTCGCGGGTTCGAATACCAATGAAGTGGAGGTTTGTAAATTCGAATCTGCGATATGTTATCGGAATCGGTACGGTAATTTGTTGATCAAATTACTATTCAGACGGTCCTTACATCGGATTTTCGTAAAGTCACCTTTATCTCCCTTGTGTGTTGCGGGTTCGAAACCCAATGAGGAGGAAGTTTGTAAATTTCGAATCTGCGATATGTTATCGGAATCGGTGCGGTATTGTGTTGATTAAATTAGTATTCAGACGTTCCTTACACCGGATTTTCGAAAAGTCGACTTTAGCGTCCTGGAGGGGCGAGGGTTCGAATCCCAATGAGGTGGAAGTTCGTAAATTCGAATCAGCGATATTTTATCGGAAACGGTAGGGTATTGTGTTGATAAATTAGTATTCAGACGGTCCTTACATCGGATTTTCAAAAAGTCACCTTTGGCTTCCTGGAGGGTCGCGGGTTCGAATCCCAATGAGGTGGAAGTTTGTAAATGTGAATCTCCGATATGTTTTCGGAATCGGTACGGTATTGTGTTGATTAAATACTATTCAGACGGTCCTTAAATCGGATTTTCGAAAAGTTAGTTTTAGCGTCCAGGAGGGTCGAGGGTTAGGAATCTGAATGGGGTGGAAGTTTGTAAATTCGATTCTGCGATATTTTATCGGAATTGGTACGGTATTGTGTTGATTAAATTAATATTAAGACGTTTCATACATCGGATTTCGAAACGTTACCTTTAGCGTCCCCGGAGCGTCGCGGGTTCGAATCGCAATGAGGTGGAAGTTCGTAAATTCGAATCCGCGATATGTTATCGGAATCGTTACGGTATTGTGTTGATAAAATTAGTATTCAGACGTTCCTCACACTGGGTTTTCGAAAAGTTACCTTTAGCGTCCTGGAGGGACGAGTGTTCGAATCCGAAGGGGGCGGAAACTGGTAAATTCGTATCTGCGATATTTTATCGGAAACGGTACGGTATTGTGTTGATTAAATTAGTATTCAGACGTTCCTTAGACCTGATTTTCGAAAAGTCACCTTTAGTGTCCTGGAGGGGCGAGGGTTCGCATCCGAATGGGGTGGAAGTTTGTAAATTCGAATCTGCGATATTTTATCGGAAACGGTACGGTATTGTGTTGTTTAAATTATTATTCAGTCGGTCTTTACATCGGATTTTCGAAAAGTAACCTTTAGCTTCCTGGATGGTCGCAGGTTCGAATCCGAATTAGGTGGAAGTGTGTAAATTCGAATCTGCGATATTTTATTGGAATCGGTACGGTATTGTGTTCATTAAATTACTATTCCGACGGTCCTTACATCGGATTTTCGAAAATTTACCTTTAGCGTCCAGGAGGGTCGAGGGTTCGAATTCAAATGAGGCGGAAGTTTGTAAATTCGAATCTGCGATATTTTATCGGAAACGGTACGTTATTGTGTTGATTAAATTAGTATTCAGACGGTCCTTACATCGGATTTTCGAAAAGTCACCTTTGGCTTCCTGGAGGGTCGCGGGTTCGAATCGCAATGAGGTGGAAGTTTGTAAATTCGAATCCGCGATATGTTATCGGAATCGTTACGGTATTGTGTTGATTAAATTAGTATTCAGACGTTCCTCACACCGGAATTTCGAAAAGTTACCTTTCGCGTCCTGGAGGGACGAGTGTTCGAATCCGAATGGGGCGAAAGTTGGTAAATTCGAATCTGCGATATTATATCGGAAACGGTACGGTATTGTGTTGATTAAATTAGTATTAAGACGTTTCATACAACGGATTTTCGAAAAGTCACCTCTAGAGTCCTGGAGGGTCGCGGGTTCGAATCCCAATGAGGTGGAAGTTTGTAAATATGAATCTCCGATATGTTTTCGGAATCGGTACGGTATTGTGTTGATTAAATTACTATTCAGACGGTCCTTACATCGGATTTTCGAAAAGTTACCTTTAGCGTCCTGGAGGGTCGCGGGTTCGAATCAGAATGGGGTGGAAGTTTGTAAATTCGAATCTGCGATATTTTATCGGAAACGGTACGATATTGTGTTGATTAAATTAATATTAAGACGTTTCATACATCGGATTTTCGAAAATTTGCCTTTAGCGTCCTGGAGTGTCGCGGGTTAGAATACCAAAGAGGTGGAAGTTTGTAAATTAAATCCGCGATATGTTATCGGAATCTGCACGGTATTGTGTTGATTAGATTAGTATTCAGACGTTCCTTAGACCGGATTTTCGAAAAGTCAACTTTAGTGTCCTGGAGGGGCGAGGGTTCGAATCCGAATGGGGTGGAAGTTTGTAAATTCGAATCTGCGATATTTTATCGGAAACGGTACGGTATTGTGTTGTTTAAATTATTATTCAGTCGGTCTTTACATCGGATTTTCGAAAAGTAACCTTTAGCTTCCTGGATGGTCGCAGGTTCGAATCCCAATTAGGTGGGAAGTGTCTAAATTCGAATCTGCGATATTTTATTGGAATCGGTACGGTATTGTGTTCATTAAATTACTATTCCGACGGTCCTTACATCGGATTTTCGAAAATTTACCTTTAGCGTCCTGGAGGGTCGAGGGTTCGAATTCGAATGGGGGGGGGGGGGCAGTTTGTAAATTCGAATCTGCGATATTTTATCGGAAACGGTACGTTATTGTGTTGATTAAATTAGTACTCAGACAGTCCTTACATCGGATTTTCGAAAAGTCACCTTGGCTTCCTGGAGGGTCGAGGGTTCGAATCGAAATGAGATGGAAGTTTGTAAATTCGAATCCGCGATATGTTATCGGAATCGTTACGGTATTGTGTTGATTAAATTAGTATTCAGACGTTCCTCACACCGGATTTTCGAAAAGTTACCTTTCGCGTCCTGGAGGGACGAGTGTTCGAATCCGAATGGGGCGAAAGTTGGTAAATTCGAATCTGCGATATTATATCGGAAACGGTACGGTATTGTGTTGATTAAATTAGTATTAAGACGTTTCATAAGAACGGATTTTCGAAAAGTCACCTCTAGAGTCCTGGAGGGTCGCGGGTTCGAATCCCAATGATGTGGAAGTTTGTAAATTCGAATCCGCGATATGTTATTGGAGTCGGTACGGTATTGTGTTGATTAAATTAGTATTCAAACGTTCCATACTCCGGATGTTCGAAAAGAAAACCTTTAGCGTCCTGGAGGGTCGCGGGTTCGAATACCAATGAAGTGGAAGTTTGTAAATTCGAATCCGCGATATGTTATCGGAGTCGGTACGGTATTGTGTTGATTAAATTAGTATTCAGACGTTCCATACTCCGGATGTTCGAAAAGAAACCTTTAGCGTCCTGGAGGGTCGCGGGTTCGAATACCAATGAAGTGGAAGTTTGTAAATTCGAATCTGCGATATTTTATTGGAATCGGTACGGTATTGTGTTGATTAAATTAGTATTCAGACGTTCCTTACACCGGATTTTCGAAAAGTCGACTTTAGCGTCCTGGAGGGGCGAGGGTTCGAATCCGAATGGGGTGGAAGTTTGTAAATTCGAATCAGCGATATTTTATCGGAAACGGTACGGTATTGAGTTGATAAATTAGTATTCAGACGGTCCTTACATCGGATTTTCAAAAAGTCACTTTGGCTTCCTCGAGGGTTGCGGGTTCGAATCCCAATGAGGTGGAAGTTTGTAAATGTGAATCTCCGATATGTTTTCGGAATCGGTACGGTATTGTGTTGATTAAATACTATTCAGACGGTCCTTAAATCGGATTTTCGAAAAGTTAGTTTTAGCGTCCTGGAGGGTCGAGGGTTAGAATCTGAATGGGGTGGAAGTTTGTAAATTCGATTCTGCGATATTTTATCGGAATTGGTACGGTATTGTGTTGATTAAATTAATATTAAGACGTTTCATACATCGGATTTTCGGAACGTTACCTTTAGCGTCCCCGGATTGTCGCGGGTTCGAATCGCAATGAGGTGGAAGTTTGTAAATTCGAATCCGCGATATGATATCGGAATCGTTACGGTACTGTGTTGATTAAATTAGTATTCAGACGTTCCTCACACCGGATTTTCGAAAAGTTACCTTTCGCGTCCTGGAGGGACGAGTGTTCGAATCCGAATGGGGCGAAAGTTGGTAAATTCGAATCTGCGATATTATATCGGAAACGGTACGGTATTGTGTTGATTAAATTAGTATTACGACGTTTCATGCAACGGATTTTCGAAAAGTCACCCCTAGAGTCCTGGAGGGTCGCGGGTTCGAATCCCAATGATGTGGAAGTTTGTAAATTCAAATCCGCGATATGTTATCGTAGTCGGTACGGTATTGTGTTGATTAAATTAGTATTCAGACGTTCCTTACACCGGATTTTCGAAAAGTCGACTTTAGCGTCCTGGAGGGGCGAGGGTTCGAATCCCAATGAGGTGGAAGTTCGTAAATTCGAATCAGCGATATTTTATCGGAAACGGTAGGGTATTGTGTTGATAAATTAGTATTCAGACGGTCCTTACATCGGATTTTCAAAAAGTCACCTTTGGCTTCCTGGAGGGTCGCGGGTTCGAATCCCAATGAGGTGGAAGTTTGTAAATGTGAATCTCCGATATGTTTTCGGAATCGGTACGGTATTGTGTTGATTAAATACTATTCAGACGGTCCTTAAATCGGATTTTCGAAAAGTTAGTTTTAGCGTCCAGGAGGGTCGAGGATTAGAATCTGAATGGGGTGGAAGTTTGTAAATTCGATTCTGCGATATTTTATCGGAATTGGTACGGTATTGTGTTGATTAAATTAATATTAAGACGTTTCATACATCGGATTTTCGAAACGTTACCTTTAGCGTCCCCGGAGCGTCGCGGGTTCGAATCGCAATGAGGTGGAAATTCGTAAATTCGAATCCGCGATATGTTATCGGAATCGTTACGGTATTGTGTTGATAAAATTAGTATTCAGACGTTCCTCACACCGGGTTTTCGAAAAGTTACCTTTAGCGTCCTGGAGGGACGAGTGTTCGAATCCGAAGGGGGCGGAAGTTGGTAAATTCGTATCTGCGATATTTTATCGGAAACGGTACGGTATTGTGTTGATTAAATTAGTATTCAGTCGGTCTTTACATCGGATTTTCGAAAAGTAACCTTTAGCTTCCTGGATGGTCGCAGGTTCGAATCCCAATTAGGTGGAAGTGTCTAAATTCGAATCTGCGATATTTTATTGGAATCGGTACGGTATTGTGTTCATAAAATTACTATTCCGACGGTCCTTACACCGGATTTTCGAAAATTTACCTTTAGCGTCCTGGAGGGTCGAGGGTTCGAATTCGAATGGGGGGGCAGTTTGTAAATTCGAATCTGCGATATTTTATCGGAAACGGTACGTTATTGTGTTGATTAAATTAGTACTCAGACAGTCCTTACATCGGATTTTCGAAAAGTCACCTTTGGCTTCCTGGAGGGTCGAGGGTTCGAATCGAAATGAGATGGAAGTTTGTAAATTCGAATCCGCGATATGTTATCGGAATCGTTACGGTATTGTGTTGATTAAATTAGTATTCAGACGTTCCTCACACCGGATTTTCGAAATGTTACCTTTCACGTCCTGGAGGGACGAGTGTTCGAATCCGAATGGGGCGAAAGTTGGTAAATTCGAATCTGCGATATTATATCGGAAACGGTACGGTATTGTGTTGATTAAATTAGTATTAAGACGTTTCATACAACGGATTTTCGAAAAGTCACCTCTAGAGTCCTGGAGGGTCGCGGGTTCGAATCCCAATGATGTGGAAGTTTGTAAATTCGAATCCGCGATATGTTATTGGAGTCGGTACGGTATTGTGTTGATTAAATTAGTATTCAAACGTTCCATACTCCGGATGTTCGAAAAGAAAACCTTTAGCGTCCTGGAGGGTCGCGGGTTCGAATACCAATGAAGTGGAAGTTTGTAAATTCGAATCCGCGATATGTTATCGGAGTCGGTACGGTATTGTGTTGATTAAATTAGTATTCAGACGTTCCATACTCCGGATGTTCGAAAAGAAACCTTTAGCGTCCTGGAGGGTCGCGGGTTCGAATACCAATGAAGTGGAAGTTTGTAAATTCGAATCTGCGATATTTTATTGGAATCGGTACGGTATTGTGTTGATTAAATTAGTATTCAGACGTTCCTTACACCGGATTTTCGAAAAGTCGACTTTAGCGTCCTGGAGGGGCGAGGGTTCGAATCCGAATGGGGTGGAAGTTTGTAAATTCGAATCAGCGATATTTTATCGGAAACGGTACGGTATTGTGTTGATAAATTAGTATTCAGACGGTCCTTACATCGGATTTTCAAAAAGTCACTTTGGCTTCCTGGAGGGTCGCGGGTTCGAATCGCAATGAGGTGGAAGTTTGTAAATGTGAATCTCCGATATGTTTTCGGAATCGGTACGGTATTGTGTTGATTAAATACTATTCAGACGGTCCTTAAATCGGATTTTCGAAAAGTTAGTTTTAGCGTCCTGGAGGGTCGAGGGTTTGAATCTGAATGGGGTGGAAGTTTGTAAATTCGATTCTGCGATATTTTATCGGAATTGGTACGGTATTGTGTTGATTAAATTAATATTAAGACGTTTCATACATCGGATTTTCGGAACGTTACCTTTACCGTCCCCGGATTGTCGCGGGTTCGAATCGCAATGAGGTGGAAGTTTGTAAATTCGAATCCGCGATATGATATCGGAATCGTTACGGTATTGTGTTGATAAAATTAGTATTCAGACGTTCCTCACACCGGGTTTTCGAAAAGTTACCTTTAGCGTCCTGGAGGGACGAGTGTTCGAATCCGAAGGGGGCGGAAGTTGGTAAATTCGTATCTGCGATATTTTATCGGAAACGGTACGGTATTGTGTTGATTAAATTAGTATTCAGACGTTCCTTAGACCGGATTTTCGAAAAGTCACATTTAGTGTCCTGGAGGGGCGAGGGTTCGAATCCGAATGGGGTGGATGTTTGTAAATTCGAATCTGCGATATTTTATCGGAAACGGTACGTTATTGTGTTGTTTAAATTATTATTCAGTCGGTCTTTCCATCGGATTTTCGAAAAGTAACCTTTAGCTTCCTGGATGGTCGCAGGTTCGAATCCCAATTAGGTGGAAGTGTGTAAATTCGAATCTGCGATATTTTATTGGAAACGGTACGGTATTGTGTTGATTAAATAACTATTCCGACGGTCCTTACATCGGATTTTCGAAAAGTTACCTTTAGCGTACTGGAGGGTCGAGGGTTCGAATTCGAATGGGGTGGAAGTTTGTAAATTCGAATCTGCTATACTTTATCGGAAACGGTGCGGTATTGTGTTGATTAAATTAGTACTCAGACGGTCCTTACATCGGATTTTCGAAAAGTCACCTTTGGCTTCCTGGAGGGTCGCAGGTTCGAATCCCAATTAGGTGGAAGTGTGTAAATTTGAATCTGCGATATTTTATTGGAATCGGTACGGTATTGTGTTCATTAAATTACTATTCCGACGGTCGTTACATCGGATTTTCGAAAATTTACCTTTACCGTCCTGGAGGGTCGAGGGTTCGAATTCGAATGGGGCGGAATTTTGTAAATTCGAATCTGCGATATTTTATCGGAAACGGTACGTTATTGTGTTGATTAAATTAGTATTCAGACGGTCCTTACATCGGATTTTCGAAAAGTCACCTTTGGCTTCCTGGAGGGTCGCGGGTTCGAATCGCAATGAGGTGGAAGTTTGTAAATTCGAATCCGTGATATGTTATCGGAATCGTTACGGTATTGTGTTGATTAAATTAGTATTCAGACGTTCCTCACACCGGATTTTCGAAAAGTTACCTTTCGCGTCCTGGAGGGACGAGTGTTCGAATCCGAATGGGGCGAAAGTTGGTAAATTCGAATCTGCGATATTATATCGGAAACGGTACGGTATTGTGTTGATTAAATTAGTATTAAGACGTTTCATGCAACGGATTTTCGAAAAGTCACCCCTAGAGTCCTGGAGGGTCGCGGGTTCGAATCCCAATGATGTGGAAGTTTGTAAATTCAAATCCGCGATATGTTATCGTAGTCGGTACGGTATTGCGTTGATTAAATTAGTATTCAGACGTTCCTTACTCCGGATGTTCGAAAAGAGACCTTTAGCGTCCTGGAGGGTCGCGGGTTCGAATACCAATGAAGTGGAAGTTTGTAAATTCGAATCTGCGATATGTTATCGGAATCGGTACGGTAATTTGTTGATCAAATTACTATTCAGACGGTCCTTACATCGGATTTTCGTAAAGTCACCTTTATCTCCCTTGTGTGTTGCGGGTTCGAAACCCAATGAGGAGGAAGTTTGTAAATTTCGAATCTGCGATATGTTATCGGAATCGGTGCGGTATTGTGTTGATTAAATTAGTATTCAGACGTTCCTTACACCGGATTTTCGAAAAGTCGACTTTAGCGTCCTGGAGGGGCGAGGGTTCGAATCCCAATGAGGTGGAAGTTCGTAAATTCGAATCAGCGATATTTTATCGGAAACGGTAGGGTATTGTGTTGATAAATTAGTATTCAGACGGTCCTTACATCGGATTTTCAAAAAGTCACCTTTGGCTTCCTGGAGGGTCGCGGGTTCGAATCCCAATGAGGTGGAAGTTTGTAAATGTGAATCTCCGATATGTTTTCGGAATCGGTACGGTATTGTGTTGATTAAATACTATTCAGACGGTCCTTAAATCGGATTTTCGAAAAGTTAGTTTTAGCGTCCAGGAGGGTCGAGGGTTAGAATCTGAATGGGGTGGAAGTTTGTAAATTCGATTCTGCGATATTTTATCGGAATTGGTACGGTATTGTGTTGATTAAATTAATATTAAGACGTTTCATACATCGGATTTTCGAAACGTTACCTTTAGCGTCCCCGGAGCGTCGCGGGTTCGAATCGCAATGAGGTGGAAGTTCGTAAATTCGAATCCGCGATATGTTATCGGAATCGTTACGGTATTGTGTTGATAAAATTAGTATTCAGACGTTCCTCACACTGGGTTTTCGAAAAGTTACCTTTAGCGTCCTGGAGGGACGAGTGTTCGAATCCGAAGGGGGCGGAAGTTGGTAAATTCGTATCTGCGATATTTTATCGGAAACGGTACGGTATTGTGTTGATTAAATTAGTATTCAGACGTTCCTTAGACCTGATTTTCGAAAAGTCACCTTTAGTGTCCTGGAGGGGCGAGGGTCCGCATCCGAATGGGGTGGAAGTTTGTAAATTCGAATCTGCGATATTTTATCGGAAACGGTACGGTATTGTGTTGTTTAAGTTATTATTCAGTCGGTCTTTACATCGGATTTTCGAAAAGTAACCTTTAGCTTCCTGGATGGTCGCAGGTTCGAATCCGAATTAGGTGGAAGTGTGTAAATTCGAATCTGCGATATTTTATTGGAATCGGTACGGTATTGTGTTCATTAAATTACTATTCCGACGGTCCTTACATCGGATTTTCGAAAATTTACCTTTAGCGTCCAGGAGGGTCGAGGGTTCGAATTCAAATGAGGCGGAAGTTTGTAAATTCGAATCTGCGATATTTTATCGGAAACGGTACGTTATTGTGTTGATTAAATTAGTATTCAGACGGTCCTTACATCGGATTTTCGAAAAGTCACCTTTGGCTTCCTGGAGGGTCGCGGGTTCGAATCGCAATGAGGTGGAAGTTTGTAAATTCGAATCCGCGATATGTTATCGGAATCGTTACGGTATTGTGTTGATTAAATTAGTATTCAGACGTTCCTCACACCGGAATTTCGAAAAGTTACCTTTCGCGTCCTGGAGGGACGAGTGTTCGAATCCGAATGGGGCGAAAGTTGGTAAATTCGAATCTGCGATATTATATCGGAAACGGTACGGTATTGTGTTGATTAAATTAGTATTAAGACGTTTCATACAACGGATTTTCGAAAAGTCACCTCTAGAGTCCTGGAGGGTCGCGGGTTCGAATCCCAATGAGGTGGAAGTTTGTAAATATGAATCTCCGATATGTTTTCGGAATCGGTACGGTATTGTGTTGATTAAATTACTATTCAGACGGTCCTTACATCGGATTTTCGAAAAGTTACCTTTAGCGTCCTGGAGGGTCGCGGGTTCGAATCAGAATGGGGTGGAAGTTTGTAAATTCGAATCTGCGATATTTTATCGGAAACGGTACGATATTGTGTTGATTAAATTAATATTAAGACGTTTCATACATCGGATTTTCGAAAATTTGCCTTTAGCGTCCTGGAGTGTCGCGGGTTAGAATACCAATGAGGTGGAAGTTTGTAAATTAAATCCGCGATATGTTATCGGAATCTGCACGGTATTGTGTTGATTAGATTAGTATTCAGACGTTCCTTAGACCGGATTTTCGAAAAGTCACCTTTAGTGTCCTGGAGGGGCGAGGGTTCGAATCCGAATGGGGTGGAAGTTTGTAAATTCGAATCTGCGATATTTTATCGGAAACGGTACGTTATTGTGTTGATTAAATTAGTACTCAGACAGTCCTTACATCGGATTTTCGAAAAGTCACCTTTGGCTTCCTGGAGGGTCGAGGGTTCGAATCGAAATGAGATGGAAGTTTGTAAATTCGAATCCGCGATATGTTATCGGAATCGTTACGGTATTGTGTTGATTAAATTAGTATTCAGACGTTCCTCACACCGGATTTTCGAAAAGTTACCTTTCGCGTCCTGGAGGGACGAGTGTTCGAATCCGAATGGGGCGAAAGTTGGTAAATTCGAATCTGCGATATTATATCGGAAACGGTACGGTATTGTGTTGATTAAATTAGTATTAAGACGTTTCATACAACGGATTTTCGAAAAGTCACCTCTAGACTCCTGGAGGGTCGCGGGTTCGAATCCCAATGATGTGGAAGTTTGTAAATTCGAATCCGCGATATGTTATTGGAGTCGGTACGGTATTGTGTTGATTAAATTAGTATTCAAACGTTCCATACTCCGGATGTTCGAAAAGAAAACCTTTAGCGTCCTGGAGGGTCGCGGGTTCGAATACCAATGAAGTGGAAGTTTGTAAATTCGAATCCGCGATATGTTATCGGAGTCGGTACGGTATTGTGTTGATTAAATTAGTATTCAGACGTTCCATACTCCGGATGTTCGAAAAGAAACCTTTAGCGTCCTGGAGGGTCGCGGGTTCGAATACCAATGAATTGGAAGTTTGTAAATTCGAATCTGCGATATTTTATTGGAATCGGTACGGTATTGTGTTGATTAAATTAGTATTCAGACGTTCCTTACACCGGATTTTCGAAAAGTCGACTTTAGCGTCCTGGAGGGGCGAGGGTTCGAATCCGAATGGGGTGGAAGTTTGTAAATTCGAATCAGCGATATTTTATCGGAAACGGTACGGTATTGAGTTGATAAATTAGTATTCAGACGGTCCTTACATCGGATTTTCAAAAAGTCACTTTGGCTTCCTCGAGGGTCGCGGGTTCGAATCCCAATGAGGTGGAAGTTTGTAAATGTGAATCTCCGATATGTTTTCGGAATCGGTACGGTATTGTGTTGATTAAATACTATTCAGACGGTCCTTAAATCGGATTTTCGAAAAGTTAGTTTTAGCGTCCTGGAGGGTCGAGGGTTAGAATCTGAATGGGGTGGAAGTTTGTAAATTCGATTCTGCGATATTTTATCGGAATTGGTACGGTATTGTGTTGATTAAATTAATATTAAGACGTTTCATACATCGGATTTTCGGAACGTTACCTTTAGCGTCCCCGGATTGTCGCGGGTTCGAATCGCAATGAGGTGGAAGTTTGTAACTTCGAATCCGCGATATGATATCGGAATCGTTACGGTATTGTGTTGATTAAATTAGTATTCAGACGTTCCTCACACCGGATTTTCGAAAAGTTACCTTTCGCGTCCTGGAGGGACGAGTGTTCGAATCCGAATGGGGCGAAAGTTGGTAAATTCGAATCTGCGATATTATATCGGAAACGGTACGGTATTGTGTTGATTAAATTAGTATTAAGACGTTTCATGCAACGGATTTTCGAAAAGTCACCCCTAGAGTCCTGGAGGGTCGCGGGTTCGAATCCCAATGATGTGGAAGTTTGTAAATTCAAATCCGCGATATGTTATCGTAGTCGGTACGGTATTGTGTTGATTAAATTAGTATTCAGACGTTCCTTACTCCGGATGTTCGAAAAGAGACCTTTAGCGTCCTGGAGGGTCGCGGGTTCGAATACCAATGAAGTGGAAGTTTGTAAATTCGAATCTGCGATATTTTATCGGAATCGGTACGGTAATTTGTTGATCAAATTACTATTCAGACGGTCCTTACATCGGATTTTCGTAAAGTCACCTTTATCTCCCTTGTGTGTTGCGGGTTCGAAACCCAATGAGGAGGAAGTTTGTAAATTTCGAATCTGCGATATGTTATCGGAATCGGTGCGGTATTGTGTTGATTAAATTAGTATTCAGACGTTCCTTACACCGGATTTTCGAAAAGTCGACTTTAGCGTCCTGGAGGGGCGAGGGTTCGAATCCCAATGAGGTGGAAGTTCGTAAATTCGAATCAGCGATATTTTATCGGAAACGGTAGGGTATTGTGTTGATAAATTAGTATTCAGACGGTCCTTACATCGGATTTTCAAAAAGTCACCTTTGGCTTCCTGGAGGGTCGCGGGTTCGAATCCCAATGAGGTGGAAGTTTGTAAATGTGAATCTCCGATATGTTTTCGGAATCGGTACGGTATTGTGTTGATTAAATACTATTCAGACGGTCCTTAAATCGGATTTTCGAAAAGTTAGTTTTAGCGTCCAGGAGGGTCGAGGGTTAGAATCTGAATGGGGTGGAAGTTTGTAAATTCGATTCTGCGATATTTTATCGGAATTGGTACGGTATTGTGTTGATTAAATTAATATTAAGACGTTTCATACATCGGTTTTTCGAAACGTTACCTTTAGCGTCCCCGGAGCGTCGCGGGTTCGAATCGCAATGAGGTGGAAATTCGTAAATTCGAATCCGCGATATGTTATCGGAATCGTTACGGTATTGTGTTGATAAAATTAGTATTCAGACGTTCCTCACACCGGGTTTTCGAAAAGTTACCTTTAGCGTCCTGGAGGGACGAGTATTCGAATCCGAAGGGGGCGGAAGTTGGTAAATTCGTATCTGCGATATTTTATCGGAAACGGTACGGTATTGTGTTGATTAAATTAGTATTCAGACGTTCCTTAGACCGGTTTTTCGAAAAGTCACCTTTAGTGTCCTGGAGGGGCGAGGTTTCGCATCCGAATGGGGTGGAAGTTTGTAAATTCGAATCTGCGATATTTTATCGGAAACGGTACGGTATTGTGTTGTTTAAATTATTATTCAGTCGGTCTTTACATCGGATTTTCGAAAAGTAACCTTTAGCTTCCTGGATGGTCGCAGGTTCGAATCCGAATTAGGTGGAAGTGTGTAAATTCGAATCTGCGATATTTTATTGGAATCGGTACGGTATTGTGTTCATTAAATCACTATTCCGACGGTCCTTACATCGGATTTTCGAAAATTTACATTTAGCGTCCAGGAGGGTCGAGGGTTCGAATTCAAATGAGGCGGAAGTTTGTAAATTCGAATCTGCGATATTTTATCGGAAACGGTACGTTATTGTGTTGATTAAATTAGTATTCAGACGGTCCTTACATCGGATTTTCAAAAAGTCACCTTTGGCTTCCTGGAGGGTCGCGGGTTCGAATCGCAATGAGGTGGAAGTTTGTAAATTCGAATCCGCGATATGTTATCGGAATCGTTACGGTATTGTGTTGATTAAATTAGTATTCAGACGTTCCTCACACCGGAATTTCGAAAAGTTACCTTTCGCGTCCTGGAAGGACGAGTGTTCGAATCCGAATGGGGCGAAAGTTGGTAAATTCGAATCTGCGATATTATATCGGAAGCGGTACGGTATTGTGTTGATTAAATTAGTATTAAGACGTTTCATACAACGGATTTTCGAAAAGTCACCTCTAGAGTCCTGGAGGGTCACGGGTTCGAATCCCAATGAGGTGGAAGTTTGTAAATATGAATCTCCGATATGTTTTCGGAATTGGTACGGTATTGTGTTGATTAAATTACTATTCAGACGGTCCTTACATCGTATTTTCGAAAAGTTACCTTTAGCGTCCTGGAGGGTCGCGGGTTCGAATCAGAATGGGGTGGAAGTTTGTAAATTCGAATCTGCGATATTTTATCGGAAACGGTACGGTATTGTGTTGATTAAATTAATATTAAGACGTTTCATACATCGGATTTTCGAAAATTTGCCTTTAGCGTCCTGGAGTGTCGCGGGTTAGAATACCAATGAGGTGGAAGTATGTAAATTAAATCCGCGATATGTTATCGGAATCTGCACGGTATTGTGTTGATTAGATTAGTATTCAGACGTTCCTTAGACCGGATTTTCGAAAAGTCACCTTTAGTGTCCTGGAGGGGCGAGGGTTCGAATCCGAATGGGGTGGAAGTTTGTAAATTCGAATCTGCGATATTTTATCGGAAACGGTACGGTATTGTGTTGTTTAAATTATTATTCAGTCGGTCTTTACATCGGATTTTCGAAAAGTAACCTTTAGCTTCCTGGATGGTCGCAGGTTCGAATCCCAATTAGGTGGAAGTGTCTAAATTCGAATCTGCGATATTTTATTGGAATCGGTACGGTATTGTGTTCTCTAAATTACTATTCCGACGGTCCTTACATCGGATTTTCGAAAATTTACCTTTAGCGTCCTGGAGGGTCGAGGGTTCGAATTCGAATGGGAGGGGCAGTTTGTAAATTCGAATCTGCGATATTTTATCGGAAACGGTACGTTATTGTGTTGATTAAATTAGTACTCAGACAGTCCTTACATCGGATTTTCGAAAAGTCACCTTTGGCTTCCTGGATGGTCGAGGGTTCGAATCGAAATGAGATGGAAGTTTGTAAATTCGAATCCGCGATATGTTATCGGAATCGTTACGGTATTGTGTTGATTAAATTAGTATTCAGACGTTCCTCACACCGGATTTTCGAAAAGTTACCTTTCGCGTCCTGGAGGGACGAGTGTTCGAATCCGAATGGGGCGAAAGTTGGTAAATTCGAATCTGCGATATTATATCGGAAACGGTACGGTATTGTGTTGATTAAAATAGTATTAAGACGTTTCGTACAACGGATTTTCCAAAAGTCACCTCTAGAGTCCTGGAGGGTCGCGGGTTCGAATCCCAATGAGGTGGAAGTTTGTAAATATGAATCTCCGATATGTTTTCGGAATCGGTACGGTATTGTGTTGATTAAATTACTATTCAGACGGTCCTTACATCGGATTTTCGAAAAGTTACCTTTAGCGTCCTGGAGGGTCGCGGGTTCGAATCAGAATGGGGTGGAAGTTTGTAAATTCGAATCTGCGATATTTTATCGGAAACGGTACGGTATTGTGTTGATTAAATTAATATTAAGACGTTTCATACATCGGATTTTCGAAAATTTGCCTTTAGCGTCCTGGGGTGTCGCGGGTTAGAATACCAATGAGGTGGAAGTTTGTAAATTAAATCCGCGATATGTTATCGGAATCTGCACGGTATTGTGTTGATTAGATTAGTATTCAGACGTTCCTTAGACCGGATTTTCGAAAAGTCACCTTTAGTGTCCTGGAGGGGCGAGGGTTCGAATCCGAATGGGGTGGAAGTTTGTAAATTCGAATCTGCGATATTTTATCGGAAACGGTACGGTATTGTGTTGTTTAAATTATTATTCAGTCGGTCTTTACATCGGATTTTCGAAAAGTAACCTTTAGCTTCCTGGATGGTCGCAGGTTCGAATCCCAATTAGGTGGAAGTGTCTAAATTCGAATCTGCGATATTTTATTGGAATCGGTACGGTATTGTGTTCATAAAATTACTATTCCGACGGTCCTTACACCGGATTTTCGAAAATTTACCTTTAGCGTCCTGGAGGGTCGAGGGTTCGAATTCGAATGGGGGGGCAGTTTGTAAATTCGAATCTGCGATATTTTATCGGAAACGGTACGTTATTGTGTTGATTAAATTAGTACTCAGACAGTCCTTACATCGGATTTTCGAAAAGTCACCTTTGGCTTCCTGGAGGGTCGAGGGTTCGAATCGAAATGAGATGGAAGTTTGTAAATTCGAATCCGCGATATGTTATCGGAATCGTTACGGTATTGTGTTGATTAAATTAGTATTCAGACGTTCCTCACACCGGATTTTCGAAATGTTACCTTTCGCGTCCTGGAGGGACGAGTGTTCGAATCCGAATGGGGCGAAAGTTGGTAAATTCGAATCTGCGATATTATATCGGAAAGGTACGGTATTGTGTTGATTAAATTAGTATTAAGACGTTTCATACAACGGATTTTCGAAAAGTCACCTCTAGAGTCCTGGAGGGTCGCGGGTTCGAATCCCAATGATGTGGAAGTTTGTAAATTCGAATCCGCGATATGTTATTGGAGTCGGTACGGTATTGTGTTGATTAAATTAGTATTCAAACGTTCCATACTCCGGATGTTCGAAAAGAAAACCTTTAGCGTCCTGGAGGGTCGCGGGTTCGAATACCAATGAAGTGGAAGTTTGTAAATTCGAATCCGCGATATGTTATCGGAGTCGGTACGGTATTGTGTTGATTAAATTAGTATTCAGACGTTCCATACTCCGGATGTTCGAAAAGAAACCTTTAGCGTCCTGGAGGGTCGCGGGTTCGAATACCAATGAAGTGGAAGTTTGTAAATTCGAATCTGCGATATTTTATTGGAATCGGTACGGTATTGTGTTGATTAAATTAGTATTCAGACGTTCCTTACACCGGATTTTCGAAAAGTCGACTTTAGCGTCCTGGAGGGGCGAGGGTTCGAATCCGAATGGGGTGGAAGTTTGTAAATTCGAATCAGCGATATTTTATCGGAAACGGTACGGTATTGTGTTGATAAATTAGTATTCAGACGGTCCTTACATCGGATTTTCAAAAAGTCACTTTGGCTTCCTGGAGGGTCGCGGGTTCGAATCGCAATGAGGTGGAAGTTTGTAAATGTGAATCTCCGATATGTTTTCGGAATCGGTACGGTATTGTGTTGATTAAATACTATTCAGACGGTCCTTAAATCGGATTTTCGAAAAGTTAGTTTTAGCGTCCTGGAGGGTCGAGGGTTTGAATCTGAATGGGGTGGAAGTTTGTAAATTCGATTCTGCGATATTTTATCGGAATTGGTACGGTATTGTGTTGATTAAATTAATATTAAGACGTTTCATACATCGGATTTTCGGAACGTTACCTTTACCGTCCCCGGATTGTCGCGGGTTCGAATCGCAATGAGGTGGAAGTTTGTAAATTCGAATCCGCGATATGATATCGGAATCGTTACGGTATTGTGTTGATAAAATTAGTATTCAGACGTTCCTCACACCGGGTTTTCGAAAAGTTACCTTTAGCGTCCTGGAGGGACGAGTGTTCGAATCCGAAGGGGGCGGAAGTTGGTAAATTCGTATCTGCGATATTTTATCGGAAACGGTACGGTATTGTGTTGATTAAATTAGTATTCAGACGTTCCTTAGACCGGATTTTCGAAAAGTCACCTTTAGTGTCCTGGAGGGGCGAGGGTTCGAATCCGAATGGGGTGGATGTTTGTAAATTCGAATCTGCGATATTTTATCGGAAACGGTACGGTATTGTGTTGTTTAAATTATTATTCAGTCGGTCTTTCCATCGGATTTTCGAAAAGTAACCTTTAGCTTCCTGGATGGTCGCAGGTTCGAATCCCAATTAGGTGGAAGTGTGTAAATTCGAATCTGCGATATTTTATTGGAAACGGTACGGTATTGTGTTGATTAAATAACTATTCCGACGGTCCTTACATCGGATTTTCGAAAAGTTACCTTTAGCGTACTGGAGGGTCGAGGGTTCGAATTCGAATGGGGTGGAAGTTTGTAAATTCGAATCTGCTATACTTTATCGGAAACGGTGCGGTATTGTGTTGATTAAATTAGTACTCAGACGGTCCTTACATCGGATTTTCGAAAAGTCACCTTTGGCTTCCTGGAGGGTCGCAGGTTCGAATCCCAATTAGGTGGAAGTGTGTAAATTTGAATCTGCGATATTTTATTGGAATCGGTACGGTATTGTGTTCATTAAATTACTATTCCGACGGTCGTTACATCGGATTTTCGAAAATTTACCTTTACCGTCCTGGAGGGTCGAGGGTTCGAATTCGAATGGGGCGGAATTTTGTAAATTCGAATCTGCGATATTTTATCGGAAACGGTACGTTATTGTGTTGATTAAATTAGTATTCAGACGGTCCTTACATCGGGTTTTCGAAAAGTCACCTTTGGCTTCCTGGAGGGTCGCGGGTTCGAATCGCAATGAGGTGGAATTTTGTAAATTCGAATCCGTGATATGTTATCGGAATCGTTACGGTATTGTGTTGATTAAATTAGTATTCAGACGTTCCTCACACCGGATTTTCGAAAAGTTACCTTTCGCGTCCTGGAGGGACGAGTGTTCGAATCCGAATGGGGCGAAAGTTGGTAAATTCGAATCTGCGATATTATATCGGAAACGGTACGGTATTGTGTTGATTAAATTAGTATTAAGACGTTTCATGCAACGGATTTTCGAAAAGTCACCCCTAGAGTCCTGGAGGGTCGCGGGTTCGAATCCCAATGATGTGGAAGTTTGTAAATTCAAATCCGCGATATGTTATCGTAGTCGGTACGGTATTGTGTTGATTAAATTAGTATTCAGACGTTCCTTACTCCGGATGTTCGAAAAGAGACCTTTAGCGTCCTGGAGGGTCGCGGGTTCGAATACCAATGAAGTGGAAGTTTGTAAATTCGAATCTGCGATATGTTATCGGAATCGGTACGGTAATTTGTTGATCAAATTACTATTCAGACGGTCCTTACATCGGATTTTCGTAAAGTCACCTTTATCTCCCTTGTGTGTTGCTGGTTCGAAACCCAATGAGGAGGAAGTTTGTAAATTTCGAATCTGCGATATGTTATCGGAATCGGTGCGGTATTGTGTTGATTAAATTAGTATTCAGACGTTCCTTACACCGGATTTTCGAAAAGTCGACTTTAGCGTCCTGGAGGGGCGAGGGTTCGAATCCCAATGAGGTGGAAGTTCGTAAATTCGAATCAGCGATATTTTATCGGAAACGGTAGGGTATTGTGTTGATAAATTAGTATTCAGACGGTCCTTACATCGGATTTTCAAAAAGTCACCTTTGGCTTCCTGGAGGGTCGCGGGTTCGAATCCCAATGGGGTGGAAGTTTGTAAATGTGAATCTCCGATATGTTTTCGGAATCGGTACGGTATTGTGTTGATTAAATACTATTCAGACGGTCCTTAAATCGGATTTTCGAAAAGTTAGTTTTAGCGTCCTGGAGGGTCGAGGGTTTGAATCTGAATGGGGTGGAAGTTTGTAAATTCGATTCTGCGATATTTTATCGGAATTGGTACGGTATTGTGTTGATTAAATTAATATTAAGACGTTTCATACATCGGATTTTCGAAACGTTACCTTTAGCGTCCCCGGAGCGTCGCGGGTTCGAATCGCAATGAGGTGGAAGTTCGTAAATTCGAATCCGCGATATGTTATCGGAATCGTTACGGTATTGTGTTGATAAAATTAGTATTCAGACGTTCCTCACACTGGGTTTTCGAAAAGTTACCTTTAGCGTCCTGGAGGGACGAGTGTTCGAATCCGAAGGGGGCGGAAGTTGGTAAATTCGTATCTGCGATATTTTATCGGAAACGGTACGGTATTGTGTTGATTAAATTAGTATTCAGACGTTCCTTAGACCTGATTTTCGAAAAGTCACCTTTAGTGTCCTGGAGGGGCGAGGGTTCGCATCCGAATGGGATGGAAGTTTGTAAATTCGAATCTGCGATATTTTATCGGAAACGGTACGGTATTGTGTTGTTTAAATTATTATTCAGTCGGTCTTTACATCGGATTTTCGAAAAGTAACCTTTAGCTTCCTGGATGGTCGCAGGTTCGAATCCGAATTAGGTGGAAGTGTGTAAATTCGAATCTGCGATATTTTATTGGAATCGGTACGGTATTGTGTTCATTAAATTACTATTCCGACGGTCCTTACATCGGATTTTCGAAAATTTACCTTTAGCGTCCAGGAGGGTCGAGGGTTCGAATTCAAATGAGGCGGAAGTTTGTAAATTCGAATCTGCGATATTTTATCGGAAACGGTACGTTATTGTGTTGATTAAATTAGTATTCAGACGGTCCTTACATCGGATTTTCGAAAAGTCACCTTTGGCTTCCTGGAGGGTCGCGGGTTCGAATCGCAATGAGGTGGAAGTTTGTAAATTCGAATCCGCGATATGTTATCGGAATCGTTACGGTATTGTGTTGATTAAATTAGTATTCAGACGTTCCTCACACCGGAATTTCGAAAAGTTACCTTTCGCGTCCTGGAGGGACGAGTGTTCGAATCCGAATGGGGCGAAAGTTGGTAAATTCGAATCTGCGATATTATATCGGAAACGGTACGGTATTGTGTTGATTAAATTAGTATTAAGACGTTTCATACAACGGATTTTCGAAAAGTCAGCTCTAGAGTCCTGGAGGGTCGCGGGTTCGAATCCCAATGAGGTGGAAGTTTGTAAATATGAATCTCCGATATGTTTTCGGAATCGGTACGGTATTGTGTTGATTAAATTACTATTCAGACGGTCCTTACATCGGATTTTCGAAAAGTTACCTTTAGCGTCCTGGAGGGTCGCGGGTTCGAATCAGAATGGGGTGGAAGTTTGTAAATTCGAATCTGCGATATTTTATCGGAAACGGTACGATATTGTGTTGATTAAATTAATATTAAGACGTTTCATACATCGGATTTTCGAAAATTTGCCTTTAGCGTCCTGGAGTGTCGCGGGTTAGAATACCAATGAGGTGGAAGTTTGTAAATTAAATCCGCGATATGTTATCGGAATCTGCACGGTATTGTGTTGATTAGATTAGTATTCAGACGTTCCTTAGACCGGATTTTCGAAAAGTCACCTTTAGTGTCCTGGAGGGGCGAGGGTTCGAATCCGAATGGGGTGGAAGTCTGTAAATTCGAATCTGCGATATTTTATCGGAAACGGTACGGTATTGTGTTGTTTAAATTATTATTCAGTCGGTCTTTACATCGGATTTTCGAAAAGTAACCTTTAGCTTCCTGGATGGTCGCAGGTTCGAATCCCAATTAGGTGGAAGTGTCTAAATTCGAATCTGCGATATTTTATTGGAATCGGTACGGTATTGTGTTCATTAAATTACTATTCCGACGGTCCTTACATCGGATTTTCGAAAATTTACCTTTAGCGTCCTGGAGGGTCGAGGGTTCGAATTCGAATGGGGGGGGCAGTTTGTAAATTCGAATCTGCGATATTTTATCGGAAACGGTACGTTATTGTGTTGATTAAATTAGTACTCAGACAGTCCTTACATCGGATTTTCGAAAAGTCACCTTTGGCTTCCTGGAGGGTCGAGGGTTCGAATCGAAATGAGATGGAAGTTTGTAAATTCGAATCCGCGATATGTTATCGGAATCGTTACGGTATTGTGTTGATTAAATTAGTATTCAGACGTTCCTCACACCGGATTTTCGAAAAGTTACCTTTCGCGTCCTGGAGGGACGAGTGTTCGAATCCGAATGGGGCGAAAGTTGGTAAATTCGAATCTGCGATATTATATCGGAAACGGTACGGTATTGTGTTGATTAAATTAGTATTAAGACGTTTCATACAACGGATTTTCGAAAAGTCACCTCTAGAGTCCTGGACGGTCGCGGGTTCGAATCCCAATGATGTGGAAGTTTGTAAATTCGAATCCGCGATATGTTATTGGAGTCGGTACGGTATTGTGTTGATTAAATTAGTATTCAAACGTTCCATACTCCGGATGTTCGAAAAGAAAACCTTTAGCGTCCTGGAGGGTCGCGGGTTCGAATACCAATGAAGTGGAAGTTTGTAAATTCGAATCCGCGATATGTTATCGGAGTCGGTACGGTATTGTGTTGATTAAATTAGTATTCAGACGTTCCATACTCCGGATGTTCGAAAAGAAACCTTTAGCGTCCTGGAGGGTCGCGGGTTCGAATACCAATGAAGTGGAAGTTTGTAAATTCGAATCTGCGATATTTTATTGGAATCGGTACTGTGTTGATTAAATTAGTATTCAGACGTTCCTTACACCGGATTTTCGAAAAGTCGACTTTAGCGTCCTGGAGGGGCGAGGGTTCGAATCCGAATGGGGTGGAAGTTTGTAAATTCGAATCAGCGATATTTTATCGGAAACGGTACGGTATTGAGTTGATAAATTAGTATTCAGACGGTCCTTACATCGGATTTTCAAAAAGTCACTTTGGCTTCCTCGAGGGTCGCGGGTTCGAATCCCAATGAGGTGGAAGTTTGTAAATGTGAATCTCCGATATGTTTTCGGAATCGGTACGGTATTGTGTTGATTAAATACTATTCAGACGGTCCTTAAATCGGATTTTCGAAAAGTTAGTTTTAGCGTCCTGGAGGGTCGAGGGTTAGAATCTGAATGGGGTGGAAGTTTGTAAATTCGATTCTGCGATATTTTATCGGAATTGGTACGGTATTGTGTTGATTAAATTAATATTAAGACGTTTCATACATCGGATTTTCGGAACGTTACCTTTAGCGTCCCCGGATTGTCGCGGGTTCGAATCGCAATGAGGTGGAAGTTTGTAAATTCGAATCCGCGATATGATATCGGAATCGTTACGGTACTGTGTTGATTAAATTAGTATTCAGACGTTCCTCACACCGGATTTTCGAAAAGTTACCTTTCGCGTCCTGGAGGGACGAGTGTTCGAATCCGAATGGGGCGAAAGTTGGTAAATTCGAATCTGCGATATTATATCGGAAACGGTACGGTATTGTGTTGATTAAATTAGTATTAAGACGTTTCATGCAACGGATTTTCGAAAAGTCACCCCTAGAGTCCTGGAGGGTCGCGGGTTCGAATCCCAATGATGTGGAAGTTTGTAAATTCAAATCCGCGATATGTTATCGTAGTCGGTACGGTATTGTGTTGATTAAATTAGTATTCAGACGTTCCTTACTCCGGATGTTCGAAAAGAGACCTTTAGCGTCCTGGAGGGTCGCGGGTTCGAATACCAATGAAGTGGAAGTTTGTAAATTCGAATCTGCGATATTTTATCGGAATCGGTACGGTAATTTGTTGATCAAATTACTATTCAGACGGTCCTTACATCGGATTTTCGTAAAGTCACCTTTATCTCCCTTGTGTGTTGCGGGTTCGAAACCCAATGAGGAGGAAGTTTGTAAATTTCGAATCTGCGATATGTTGTCGGAATCGGTGCGGTATTGTGTTGATTAAATTAGTATTCAGACGTTCCTTACACCGGATTTTCGAAAAGTCGACTTTAGCGTCCTGGAGGGGCGAGGGTTCGAATCCCAATGAGGTGGAAGTTCGTAAATTCGAATCAGCGATATTTTATCGGAAACGGTAGGGTATTGTGTTGATAAATTAGTATTCAGACGGTCCTTACATCGGATTTTCAAAAAGTCACCTTTGGCTTCCTGGAGGGTCGCGGGTTCGAATCCCAATGAGGTGGAAGTTTGTAAATGTGAATCTCCGATATGTTTTCGGAATCGGTACGGTATTGTGTTGATTAAATACTATTCAGACGGTCCTTAAATCGGATTTTCGAAAAGTTAGTTTTAGCGTCCAGGAGGGTCGAGGATTAGAATCTGAATGGGGTGGAAGTTTGTAAATTCGATTCTGCGATATTTTATCGGAATTGGTACGGTATTGTGTTGATTAAATTAATATTAAGACGTTTCATACATCGGATTTTCGAAACGTTACCTTTAGCGTCCCCGGAGCGTCGCGGGTTCGAATCGCAATGAGGTGGAAATTCGTAAATTCGAATCCGCGATATGTTATCGGAATCGTTACGGTATTGTGTTGATATAATTAGTATTCAGACGTTCCTCACACCGGGTTTTCGAAAAGTTACCTTTAGCGTCCTGGAGGGACGAGTGTTCGAATCCGAAGGGGGCGGAAGTTGGTAAATTCGTATCTGCGATATTTTATCGGAAACGGTACGGTATTGTGTTGATTAAATTAGTATTCAGTCGGTCTTTACATCGGATTTTCGAAAAGTAACCTTTAGCTTCCTGGATGGTCGCAGGTTCGAATCCCAATTAGGTGGAAGTGTCTAAATTCGAATCTGCGATATTTTATTGGAATCGGTACGGTATTGTGTTCATAAAATTACTATTCCGACGGTCCTTACACCGGATTTTCGAAAATTTACCTTTAGCGTCCTGGAGGGTCGAGGGTTCGAATTCGAATGGGGGGGCAGTTTGTAAATTCGAATCTGCGATATTTTATCGGAAACGGTACGTTATTGTGTTGATTAAATTAGTACTCAGACAGTCCTTACATCGGATTTTCGAAAAGTCACCTTTGGCTTCCTGGAGGGTCGAGGGTTCGAATCGAAATGAGATGGAAGTTTGTAAATTCGAATCCGCGATATGTTATCGGAATCGTTACGGTATTGTGTTGATTAAATTAGTATTCAGACGTTCCTCACACCGGATTTTCGAAATGTTACCTTTCGCGTCCTGGAGGGACGAGTGTTCGAATCCGAATGGGGCGAAAGTTGGTAAATTCGAATCTGCGATATTATATCGGAAACGGTACGGTATTGTGTTGATTAAATTAGTATTAAGACGTTTCATACAACGGATTTTCGAAAAGTCACCTCTAGAGTCCTGGAGGGTCGCGGGTTCGAATCCCAATGATGTGGAAGTTTGTAAATTCGAATCCGCGATATGTTATTGGAGTCGGTACGGTATTGTGTTGATTAAATTAGTATTCAAACGTTCCATACTCCGGATGTTCGAAAAGAAAACCTTTAGCGTCCTGGAGGGTCGCGGGTTCGAATACCAATGAAGTGGAAGTTTGTAAATTCGAATCCGCGATATGTTATCGGAGTCGGTACGGTATTGTGTTGATTAAATTAGTATTCAGACGTTCCATACTCCGGATGTTCGAAAAGAAACCTTTAGCGTCCTGGAGGGTCGCGGGTTCGAATACCAATGAAGTGGAAGTTTGTAAATTCGAATCTGCGATATTTTATTGGAATCGGTACGGTATTGTGTTGATTAAATTAGTATTCAGACGTTCCTTACACCGGATTTTCGAAAAGTCGACTTTAGCGTCCTGGAGGGGCGAGGGTTCGAATCCGAATGGGGTGGAAGTTTGTAAATTCGAATCAGCGATATTTTATCGGAAACGGTACGGTATTGTGTTGATAAATTAGTATTCAGACGGTCCTTACATCGGATTTTCAAAAAGTCACTTTGGCTTCCTGGAGGGTCGCGGGTTCGAATCGCAATGAGGTGGAAGTTTGTAAATGTGAATCTCCGATATGTTTTCGGAATCGGCACGGTATTGTGTTGATTAAATACTATTCAGACGGTCCTTAAATCGGATTTTCGAAAAGTTAGTTTTAGCGTCCTGGAGGGTCGAGGGTTTGAATCTGAATGGGGTGGAAGTTTGTAAATTCGATTCTGCGATATTTTATCGGAATTGGTACGGTATTGTGTTGATTAAATTAATATTAAGACGTTTCATACATCGGATTTTCGGAACGTTACCTTTACCGTCCCCGGATTGTCGCGGGTTCGAATCGCAATGAGGTGGAAGTTTGTAAATTCGAATCCGCGATATGATATCGGAATCGTTACGGTATTGTGTTGATAAAATTAGTATTCAGACGTTCCTCACACCGGGTTTTCGAAAAGTTACCTTTAGCGTCCTGGAGGGACGAGTGTTCGAATCCGAAGGGGGCGGAAGTTGGTAAATTCGTATCTGCGATATTTTATCGGAAACGGTACGGTATTGTGTTGATTAAATTAGTATTCAGACGTTCCTTAGACCGGATTTTCGAAAAGTCACCTTTAGTGTCCTGGAGGGGCGAGGGTTCGAATCCGAATGGGGTGGATGTTTGTAAATTCGAATCTGCGATATTTTATCGGAAACGGTACGGTATTGTGTTGTTTAAATTATTATTCAGTCGGTCTTTCCATCGGATTTTCGAAAAGTAACCTTTAGCTTCCTGGATGGTCGCAGGTTCGAATCCCAATTAGGTGGAAGTGTGTAAATTCGAATCTGCGATATTTTATTGGAAACGGTACGGTATTGTGTTGATTAAATAACTATTCCGACGGTCCTTACATCGGATTTTCGAAAAGTTACCTTTAGCGTACTGGAGGGTCGAGGGTTCGAATTCGAATGGGGTGGAAGTTTGTAAATTCGAATCTGCTATACTTTATCGGAAACGGTGCGGTATTGTGTTGATTAAATTAGTACTCAGACGGTCCTTACATCGGATTTTCGAAAAGTCACCTTTGGCTTCCTGGAGGGTCGCAGGTTCGAATCCCAATTAGGTGGAAGTGTGTAAATTTGAATCTGCGATATTTTATTGGAATCGGTACGGTATTGTGTTCATTAAATTACTATTCCGACGGTCGTTACATCGGATTTTCGAAAATTTACCTTTACCGTCCTGGAGGGTCGAGGGTTCGAATTCGAATGGGGCGGAATTTTGTAAATTCGAATCTGCGATATTTTATCGGAAACGGTACGTTATTGTGTTGATTAAATTAGTATTCAGACGGTCCTTACATCGGATTTTCGAAAAGTCACCTTTGGCTTCCTGGAGGGTCGCGGGTTCGAATCGCAATGAGGTGGAAGTTTGTAAATTCGAATCCGTGATATGTTATCGGAATCGTTACGGTATTGTGTTGATTAAATTAGTATTCAGACGTTCCTCACACCGGATTTTCGAAAAGTTACCTTTCGCGTCCTGGAGGGACGAGTGTTCGAATCCGAATGGGGCGAAAGTTGGTAAATTCGAATCTGCGATATTATATCGGAAACGGTACGGTATTGTGTTGATTAAATTAGTATTAAGACGTTTCATGCAACGGATTTTCGAAAAGTCACCCCTAGAGTCCTGGAGGATCGCGGGTTCGAATCCCAATGATGTGGAAGTTTGTAAATTCAAATCCGCGATATGTTATCGTAGTCGGTACGGTATTGCGTTGATTAAATTAGTATTCAGACGTTCCTTACTCCGGATGTTCGAAAAGAGACCTTTAGCGTCCTGGAGGGTCGCGGGTTCGAATACCAATGAAGTGGAAGTTTGTAAATTCGAATCTGCGATATGTTATCGGAATCGGTACGGTAATTTGTTGATCAAATTACTATTCAGACGGTCCTTACATCGGATTTTCGTAAAGTCACCTTTATCTCCCTTGTGTGTTGCGGGTTCGAAACCCAATGAGGAGGAAGTTTGTAAATTTCGAATCTGCGATATGTTATCGGAATCGGTGCGGTATTGTGTTGATTAAATTAGTATTCAGACGTTCCTTACACCGGATTTTCGAAAAGTCGACTTTAGCGTCCTGGAGGGGCGAGGGTTCGAATCCCAATGAGGTGGAAGTTCGTAAATTCGAATCAGCGATATTTTATCGGAAACGGTAGGGTATTGTGTTGATAAATTAGTATTCAGACGGTCCTTACATCGGATTTTCAAAAAGTCACCTTTGGCTTCCTGGAGGGTCGCGGGTTCGAATCCCAATGAGGTGGAAGTTTGTAAATGTGAATCTCCGATATGTTTTCGGAATCGGTACGGTATTGTGTTGATTAAATACTATTCAGACGGTCCTTAAATCGGATTTTCGAAAAGTTAGTTGTAGCGTCCAGGAGGGTCGAGGGTTAGAATCTGAATGGGGTGGAAGTTTGTAAATTCGATTCTGCGATATTTTATCGGAATTGGTACGGTATTGTGTTGATTAAATTAATATTAAGACGTTTCATACATCGGATTTTCGAAACGTTACCTTTAGCGTCCCCGGAGCGTCGCGGGTTCGAATCGCAATGAGGTGGAAGTTCGTAAATTCGAATCCGCGATATGTTATCGGAATCGTTACGGTATTGTGTTGATAAAATTAGTATTCAGACGTTCCTCACACTGGGTTTTCGAAAAGTTACCTTTAGCGTCCTGGAGGGACGAGTGTTCGAATCCGAAGGGGGCGGAAGTTGGTAAATTCGTATCTGCGATATTTTATCGGAAACGGTACGGTATTGTGTTGATTAAATTAGTATTCAGACGTTCCTTAGACCTGATTTTCGAAAAGTCACCTTTAGTGTCCTGGAGGGGCGAGGGTTCGCATCCGAATGGGGTGGAAGTTTGTAAATTCGAATCTGCGATATTTTATCGGAAACGGTACGGTATTGTGTTGTTTAAATTATTATTCAGTCGGTCTTTACATCGGATTTTCGAAAAGTAACCTTTAGCTTCCTGGATGGTCGCAGGTTCGAATCCGAATTAGGTGGAAGTGTGTAAATTCGAATCTGCGATATTTTATTGGAATCGGTACGGTATTGTGTTCATTAAATTACTATTCCGACGGTCCTTACATCGGATTTTCGAAAATTTACCTTTAGCGTCCAGGAGGGTCGAGGGTTCGAATTCAAATGAGGCGGAAGTTTGTAAATTCGAATCTGCGATATTTTATCGGAAACGGTACGTTATTGTGTTGATTAAATTAGTATTCAGACGGTCCTTACATCGGATTTTCGAAAAGTCACCTTTGGCTTCCTGGAGGGTCGCGGGTTCGAATCGCAATGAGGTGGAAGTTTGTAAATTCGAATCCGCGATATGTTATCGGAATCGTTACGGTATTGTGTTGATTAAATTAGTATTCAGACGTTCCTCACACCGGAATTTCGAAAAGTTACCTTTCGCGTCCTGGAGGGACGAGTGTTCGAATCCGAATGGGGCGAAAGTTGGTAAATTCGAATCTGCGATATTATATCGGAAACGGTACGGTATTGTGTTGATTAAATTAGTATTAAGACGTTTCATACAACGGATTTTCGAAAAGTCACCTCTAGAGTCCTGGAGGGTCGCGGGTTCGAATCCCAATGAGGTGGAAGTTTTTAAATATAAATCTCCGATATGTTTTCGGAATCGGTACGGTATTGTGTTGATTAAATTACTATTCAGACGGTCCTTACATCGGATTTTCGAAAAGTTACCTTTAGCGTCCTGGAGGGTCGCGGGTTCGAATCAGAATGGGGTGGAAGTTTGTAAATTCGAATCTGCGATATTTTATCGGAAACGGTACGATATTGTGTTGATTAAATTAATATTAAGACGTTTCATACATCGGATTTTCGAAAATTTGCCTTTAGCGTCCTGGAGTGTCGCGGGTTAGAATACCAATGAGGTGGAAGTTTGTAAATTAAATCCGCGATATGTTATCGGAATCTGCACGGTATTGTGTTGATTAGATTAGTATTCAGACGTTCCTTAGACCGGATTTTCGAAAAGTCACCTTTGGTGTCCTGGAGGGGCGAGGGTTCGAATCCGAATGGGGTGGAAGTTTGTAAATTCGAATCTGCGATATTTTATCGGAAACGGTACGTTATTGTGTTGATTAAATTAGTACTCAGACAGTCCTTACATCGGATTTTCGAAAAGTCACCTTTGGCTTCCTGGAGGGTCGAGGTTTCGAATCGAAATGAGATGGAAGTTTGTAAATTCGAATCCGCGATATGTTATCGGAATCGTTACGGTATTGTGTTGATTAAATTAGTATTCAGACGTTCCTCACACCGGATTTTCGAAAAGTTACCTTTCGCGTCCTGGAGGGACGAGTGTTCGAATCCGAATGGGGCGAAAGTTGGTAAATTCGAATCTGCGATATTATATCGGAAACGGTACGGTATTGTGTTGATTAAATTAGTATTAAGACGTTTCATACAACGGATTTTCGAAAAGTCACCTCTAGAGTCCTGGAGGGTCGCGGGTTCGAATCCCAATGATGTGGAAGTTTGTAAATTCGAATCCGCGATATGTTATTGGAGTCGGTACGGTATTGTGTTGATTAAATTAGTATTCAAACGTTCCATACTCCGGATGTTCGAAAAGAAAACCTTTAGCGTCCTGGAGGGTCGCGGGTTCGAATACCAATGAAGTGGAAGTTTGTAAATTCGAATCCGCGATATGTTATCGGAGTCGGTACGGTATTGTGTTGATTAAATTAGTATTCAGACGTTCCATACTCCGGATGTTCGAAAAGAAACCTTTAGCGTCCTGGAGGGTCGCGGGTTCGAATACCAATGAAGTGGAAGTTTGTAAATTCGAATCTGCGATATTTTATTGGAATCGGTACGGTATTGTGTTGATTAAATTAGTATTCAGACGTTCCTTACACCGGATTTTCGAAAAGTCGACTTTAGCGTCCTGGAGGGGCGAGGGTTCGAATCCGAATGGGGTGGAAGTTTGTAAATTCGAATCAGCGATATTTTATCGGAAACGGTACGGTATTGAGTTGATAAATTAGTATTCAGACGGTCCTTACATCGGATTTTCAAAAAGTCACTTTGGCTTCCTCGAGGGTCGCGGGTTCGAATCCCAATGAGGTGGAAGTTTGTAAATGTGAATCTCCGATATGTTTTCGGAATCGGTACGGTATTGTGTTGATTAAATACTATTCAGACGGTCCTTAAATCGGATTTTCGAAAAGTTAGTTTTAGCGTCCTGGAGGGTCGAGGGTTAGAATCTGAATGGGGTGGAAGTTTGTAAATTCGATTCTGCGATATTTTATCGGAATTGGTACGGTATTGTGTTGATTAAATTAATATTAAGACGTTTCATACATCGGATTTTCGGAACGTTACCTTTAGCGTCCCCGGATTGTCGCGGGTTCGAATCGCAATGAGGTGGAAGTTTGTAAATTCGAATCCGCGATATGATATCGGAATCGTTACGGTATTGTGTTGATTAAATTAGTATTCAGACGTTCCTCACACCGGATTTTCGAAAAGTTACCTTTCGCGTCCTGGAGGGACGAGTGTTCGAATCCGAATGGGGCGAAAGTTGGTAAATTCGAATCTGCGATATTATATCGGAAACGGTACGGTATTGTGTTGATTAAATTAGTATTAAGACGTTTCATGCAACGGATTTTCGAAAAGTCACCCCTAGAGTCCTGGAGGGTCGCGGGTTCGAATCCCAATGATGTGGAAGTTTGTAAATTCAAATCCGCGATATGTTATCGTAGTCGGTACGGTATTGTGTTGATTAAATTAGTATTCAGACGTTCCTTACTCCGGATGTTCGAAAAGAGACCTTTAGCGTCCTGGAGGGTCGCGGGTTCGAATACCAATGAAGTGGAAGTTTGTAAATTCGAATCTGCGATATTTTATCGGAATCGGTACGGTAATTTGTTGATCAAATTACTATTCAGACGGTCCTTACATCGGATTTTCGTAAAGTCACCTTTATCTCCCTTGTGTGTTGCGGGTTCGAAACCCAATGAGGAGGAAGTTTGTAAATTTCGAATCTGCGATATGTTATCGGAATCGGTGCGGTATTGTGTTGATTAAATTAGTATTCAGACGTTCCTTACACCGGATTTTCGAAAAGTCGACTTTAGCGTCCTGGAGGGGCGAGGGTTCGAATCCCAATGAGGTGGAAGTTCGTAAATTCGAATCAGCGATATTTTATCGGAAACGGTAGGGTATTGTGTTGATAAATTAGTATTCAGACGGTCCTTACATCGGATTTTCAAAAAGTCACCTTTGGCTTCCTGGAGGGTCGCGGGTTCGAATCCCAATGAGGTGGAAGTTTGTAAATGTGAATCTCCGATATGTTTTCGGAATCGGTACGGTATTGTGTTGATTAAATACTATTCAGACGGTCCTTAAATCGGATTTTCGAAAAGTTAGTTTTAGCGTCCAGGAGGGTCGAGGGTTAGAATCTGAATGGGGTGGAAGTTTGTAAATTCGATTCTGCGATATTTTATCGGAATTGGTACGGTATTGTGTTGATTAAATTAATATTAAGACGTTTCATACATCGGATTTTCGAAACGTTACCTTTAGCGTCCCCGGAGCGTCGCGGGTTCGAATCGCAATGAGGTGGAAATTCGTAAATTCGAATCCGCGATATGTTATCGGAATCGTTACGGTATTGTGTTGATAAAATTAGTATTCAGACGTTCCTCACACCGGGTTTTCGAAAAGTTACCTTTAGCGTCCTGGAGGGACGAGTATTCGAATCCGAAGGGGGCGGAAGTTGGTAAATTCGTATCTGCGATATTTTATCGGAAACGGTACGGTATTGTGTTGATTAAATTAGTATTCAGACGTTCCTTAGACCGGTTTTTCGAAAAGTCACCTTTAGTGTCCTGGAGGGGCGAGGGTTCGCATCCGAATGGGGTGGAAGTTTGTAAATTCGAATCTGCGATATTTTATCGGAAACGGTACGGTATTGTGTTGTTTAAATTATTATTCAGTCGGTCTTTACATCGGATTTTCGAAAAGTAACCTTTAGCTTCCTGGATGGTCGCAGGTTCGAAACCCATTTAGGTGGAAGTGTGTAAATTCGAATCTGCGATATTTTATTGGAATCGGTACGGTATTGTGTTCATTAAATTACTATTCCGACGGTCCCTACATCGGATTTTCGAAAATTTACCTTTAGCGTCCTGGAGGGTCGAGGGTTCGAATTCAAATGAGGCGGAAATTTGTAAATTCGAATCTGCGATATTTTATCGGAAACGGTACGTTATTGTGTTGATTAAATTAGTATTCAGACGGTCCTTACATCGGATTTTCGAAAAGTCACCTTTGGCTTCCTGGAGGGTCGCGGGTTCGAATCGCAATGAGGTGGAAGTTTGTAAATTCGAATCCGCGATATGTTATCGGAATCGTTACGGTATTGTGTTGATTAAATTAGTATTCAGACGTTCCTCACACCGGAATTTCGAAAAGTTACCTTTCGCGTCCTGGAGGGACGAGTGCTCGAATCCGAATAGGGCGAAAGTTGGTAAATTCGAATCTGCGATATTATGTCGGAAACGGTACGGTATTGTGTTGATTAAATTAGTATTAAGACGTTTCATACAACGGATTTTCGAAAAGTCACCTCTAGAGTCCTGGAGGGTCGCGGGTTCGAATCCCAATGATGTGGAAATTTGTAAATTCGAATCCGCGATATGTTATCGGAGTCGGTACGGTATTGTGTTGATTAAATTAGTATTAAGACGTTTCATACATCGGATTTTCGAAACGTTACCTTTAGCGTCCCCGGAGCGTCGCGGGTTCGAATCGCAATGAGGTGGAAGTTCGTAAATTCGAATCCGCGATATGTTATCGGAATCGTTACGGTATTGTGTTGATAAAATTAGTATTCAGACGTTCCTCACACTGGGTTTTCGAAAAGTTACCTTTAGCGTCCTGGAGGGACGAGTGTTCGAATCCGAAGGGGGCGGAAGTTGGTAAATTCGTATCTGCGATATTTTATCGGAAACGGTACGGTATTGTGTTGATTAAATTAGTATTCAGACGTTCCTTAGACCTGATTTTCGAAAAGTCACCTTTAGTGTCCTGGAGGGGCGAGGTTTCGCATCCGAATGGGGTGGAAGTTTGTAAATTCGAATCTGCGATATTTTATCGGAAACGGTACGGTATTGTGTTGTTTAAATTATTATTCAGTCGGTCTTTACATCGGATTTTCGAAAAGTAACCTTTAGCTTCCTGGATGGTCGCAGGTTCGAATCCGAATTAGGTGGAAGTGTGTAAATTCGAATCTGCGATATTTTATTGGAATCGGTACGGTATTGTGTTCATTAAATCACTATTCCGACGGTCCTTACATCGGATTTTCGAAAATTTACCTTTAGCGTCCAGGAGGGTCGAGGGTTCGAATTCAAATGAGGCGGAAGTTTGTAAATTCGAATCTGCGATATTTTATCGGAAACGGTACGTTATTGTGTTGATTAAATTAGTATTCAGACGGTCCTTACATCGGATTTTCAAAAAGTCACCTTTGGCTTCCTGGAGGGTCGCGGGTTCGAATCGCAATGAGGTGGAAGTTTGTAAATTCGAATCCGCGATATGTTATCGGAATCGTTACGGTATTGTGTTGATTAAATTAGTATTCAGACGTTCCTCACACCGGAATTTCGAAAAGTTACCTTTCGCGTCCTGGAAGGACGAGTGTTCGAATCCGAATGGGGCGAAAGTTGGTAAATTCGAATCTGCGATATTATATCGGAAACGGTACGGTATTGTGTTGATTAAATTAGTATTAAGACGTTTCATACAACGGATTTTCGAAAAGTCACCTCTAGAGTCCTGGAGGGTCACGGGTTCGAATCCCAATGAGGTGGAAGTTTGTAAATATGAATCTCCGATATGTTTTCGGAATTGGTACGGTATTGTGTTGATTAAATTACTATTCAGACGGTCCTTACATCGGATTTTCGAAAAGTTACCTTTAGCGTCCTGGAGGGTCGCGGGTTCGAATCAGAATGGGGTGGAAGTTTGTAAATTCGAATCTGCGATATTTTATCGGAAACGGTACGGTATTGTGTTGATTAAATTAATATTAAGACGTTTCATACATCGGATTTTCGAAAATTTGCCTTTAGCGTCCTGGAGTGTCGCGGGTTAGAATACCAATGAGGTGGAAGTTTGTAAATTAAATCCGCGATATGTTATCGGAATCTGCACGGTATTGTGTTGATTAGATTAGTATTCAGACGTTCCTTAGACCGGATTTTCGAAAAGTCACCTTTAGTGTCCTGGAGGGGCGAGGGTTCGAATCCGAATGGGGTGGAAGTTTGTAAATTCGAATCTGCGATATTTTATCGGAAACGGTACGGTATTGTGTTGTTTAAATTATTATTCAGTCGGTCTTTACATCGGATTTTCGAAAAGTAACCTTTAGCTTCCTGGATGGTCGCAGGTTCGAATCCCAATTAGGTGGAAGTGTCTAAATTCGAATCTGCGATATTTTATTGGAATCGGTACGGTATTGTGTTCACTAAATTACTATTCCGACGGTCCTCACATCGGATTTTCGAAAATTTACCTTTAGCGTCCTGGAGGGTCGAGGGTTCGAATTCGAATGGGAGGGGCAGTTTGTAAATTCGAATCTGCGATATTTTATCGGAAACGGTACGTTATTGTGTTGATTAAATTAGTACTCAGACAGTCCTTACATCGGATTTTCGAAAAGTCACCTTTGGCTTCCTGGATGGTCGAGGGTTCGAATCGAAATGAGATGGAAGTTTGTAAATTCGAATCCGCGATATGTTATCGGAATCGTTACGGTATTGTGTTGATTAAATTAGTATTCAGACGTTCCTCACACCGGATTTTCGAAAAGTTACCTTTCGCGTCCTGGAGGGACGAGTGTTCGAATCCGAATGGGGCGAAAGTTGGTAAATTCGAATCTGCGATATTATATCGGAAACGGTACGGTATTGTGTTGATTAAAATAGTATTAAGACGTTTCGTACAACGGATTTTCCAAAAGTCACCTCTAGAGTCCTGGAGGGTCGCGGGTTCGAATCCCAATGAGGTGGAAGTTTGTAAATATGAATCTCCGATATGTTTTCGGAATCGGTACGGTATTGTGTTGATTAAATTACTATTCAGACGGTCCTTACATCGGATTTTCGAAAAGTTACCTTTAGCGTCCTGGAGGGTCGCGGGTTCGAATCAGAATGGGGTGGAAGTTTGTAAATTCGAATCTGCGATATTTTATCGGAAACGGTACGGTATTGTGTTGATTAAATTAATATTAAGACGTTTCATACATCGGATTTTCGAAAATTTGCCTTTAGCGTCCTGGGGTGTCGCGGGTTAGAATACCAATGAGGTGGAAGTTTGTAAATTAAATCCGCGATATGTTATCGGAATCTGCACGGTATTGTGTTGATTAGATTAGTATTCAGACGTTCCTTAGACCGGATTTTCGAAAAGTCACCTTTAGTGTCCTGGAGGGGCGAGGGTTCGAATCCGAATGGGGTGGAAGTTTGTAAATTCGAATCTGCGATATTTTATCGGAAACGGTACGGTATTGTGATGTTTAAATTATTATTCAGTCGGTCTTTACATCGGATTTTCGAAAAGTAACCTTTAGCTTCCTGGATGGTCGCAGGTTCGAATCCCAATTAGGTGGAAGTGTCTAAATTCGAATCTGCGATATATTATTGGAATCGGTACGGTATTGTGTTCATAAAATTACTATTCCGACGGTCCTTACATCGGATTTTCGAAAATTTACCTTTAGCGTCCTGGAGGGTCGAGGGTTCGAATTCGAATGGGGGGGCAGTTTGTAAATTCGAATCTGCGATATTTTATCGGAAACGGTACGTTATTGTGTTGATTAAATTAGTACTCAGACAGTCCTTACATCGGATTTTCGAAAAGTCACCTTTGGCTTCCTGGAGGGTCGAGGGTTCGAATCGAAATGAGATGGAAGTTTGTAAATTCGAATCCGCGATATGTTATCGGAATCGTTACGGTATTGTGTTGATTAAATTAGTATTCAGACGTTCCTCACACCGGATTTTCGAAAAGTTACCTTTCGCGTCCTGGAGGGACGAGTGTTCGAATCCGAATGGGGCGAAAGTTGGTAAATTCGAATCTGCGATATTATATCGGAAAGGTACGGTATTGTGTTGATTAAATTAGTATTAAGACGTTTCATACAACGGATTTTCGAAAAGTCACCTCTAGAGTCCTGGAGGGTCGCGGGTTCGAATCCCAATGATGTGGAAGTTTGTAAATTCGAATCCGCGATATGTTATTGGAGTCGGTACGGTATTGTGTTGATTAAATTAGTATTCAAACGTTCCATACTCCGGATGTTCGAAAAGAAAACCTTTAGCGTCCTGGAGGGTCGCGGGTTCGAATACCAATGAAGTGGAAGTTTGTAAATTCGAATCCGCGATATGTTATCGGAGTCGGTACGGTATTGTGTTGATTAAATTAGTATTCAGACGTTCCATACTCCGGATGTTCGAAAAGAAACCTTTAGCGTCCTGGAGGGTCGCGGGTTCGAATACCAATGAAGTGGAAGTTTGTAAATTCGAATCTGCGATATTTTATTGGAATCGGTACGGTATTGTGTTGATTAAATTAGTATTCAGACGTTCCTTACACCGGATTTTCGAAAAGTCGACTTTAGCGTCCTGGAGGGGCGAGGGTTCGAATCCGAATGGGGTGGAAGTTTGTAAATTCGAATCAGCGATATTTTATCGGAAACGGTACGGTATTGTGTTGATAAATTAGTATTCAGACGGTCCTTACATCGGATTTTCAAAAAGTCACTTTGGCTTCCTGGAGGGTCGCGGGTTCGAATCGCAATGAGGTGGAAGTTTGTAAATGTGAATCTCCGATATGTTTTCGGAATCGGTACGGTATTGTGTTGATTAAATACTATTCAGACGGTCCTTAAATCGGATTTTCGAAAAGTTAGTTTTAGCGTCCTGGAGGGTCGAGGGTTTGAATCTGAATGGGGTGGAAGTTTGTAAATTCGATTCTGCGATATTTTATCGGAATTGGTACGGTATTGTGTTGATTAAATTAATATTAAGACGTTTCATACATCGGATTTTCGGAACGTTACCTTTACCGTCCCCGGATTGTCGCGGGTTCGAATCGCAATGAGGTGGAAGTTTGTAAATTCGAATCCGCGATATGATATCGGAATCGTTACGGTATTGTGTTGATAAAATTAGTATTCAGACGTTCCTCACACCGGGTTTTCGAAAAGTTACCTTTAGCGTCCTGGAGGGACGAGTGTTCGAATCCGAAGGGGGCGGAAGTTGGTAAATTCGTATCTGCGATATTTTATCGGAAACGGTACGGTATTGTGTTGATTAAATTAGTATTCAGACGTTCCTTAGACCGGATTTTCGAAAAGTCACCTTTAGTGTCCTGGAGGGGCGAGGGTTCGAATCCGAATGGGGTGGATGTTTGTAAATTCGAATCTGCGATATTTTATCGGAAACGGTACGGTATTGTGTTGTTTAAATTATTATTCAGTCGGTCTTTCCATCGGATTTTCGAAAAGTAACCTTTAGCTTCCTGGATGGTCGCAGGTTCGAATCCCAATTAGGTGGAAGTGTGTAAATTCGAATCTGCGATATTTTATTGGAAACGGTACGGTATTGTGTTGATTAAATAACTATTCCGACGGTCCTTACATCGGATTTTCGAAAAGTTACCTTTAGCGTACTGGAGGGTCGAGGGTTCGAATTCGAATGGGGTGGAAGTTTGTAAATTCGAATCTGCTATACTTTATCGGAAACGGTGCGGTATTGTGTTGATTAAATTAGTACTCAGACGGTCCTTACATCGGATTTTCGAAAAGTCACCTTTGGCTTCCTGGAGGGTCGCAGGTTCGAATCCCAATTAGGTGGAAGTGTGTAAATTTGAATCTGCGATATTTTATTGGAATCGGTACGGTATTGTGTTCATTAAATTACTATTCCGACGGTCGTTACATCGGATTTTCGAAAATTTACCTTTACCGTCCTGGAGGGTCGAGGGTTCGAATTCGAATGGGGCGGAATTTTGTAAATTCGAATCTGCGATATTTTATCGGAAACGGTACGTTATTGTGTTGATTAAATTAGTATTCAGACGGTCCTTACATCGGATTTTCGAAAAGTCACCTTTGGCTTCCTGGAGGGTCGCGGGTTCGAATCGCAATGAGGTGGAATTTTGTAAATTCGAATCCGTGATATGTTATCGGAATCGTTACGGTATTGTGTTGATTAAATTAGTATTCAGACGTTCCTCACACCGGATTTTCGAAAAGTTACCTTTCGCGTCCTGGAGGGACGAGTGTTCGAATCCGAATGGGGCGAAAGTTGGTAAATTCGAATCTGCGATATTATATCGGAAACGGTACGGTATTGTGTTGATTAAATTAGTATTAAGACGTTTCATGCAACGGATTTTCGAAAAGTCACCCCTAGAGTCCTGGAGGGTCGCGGGTTCGAATCCCAATGATGTGGAAGTTTGTAAATTCAAATCCGCGATATGTTATCGTAGTCGGTACGGTATTGTGTTGATTAAATTAGTATTCAGACGTTCCTTACTCCGGATGTTCGAAAAGAGACCTTTAGCGTCCTGGAGGGTCGCGGGTTCGAATACCAATGAAGTGGAAGTTTGTAAATTCGAATCTGCGATATGTTATCGGAATCGGTACGGTAATTTGTTGATCAAATTACTATTCAGACGGTCCTTACATCGGATTTTCGTAAAGTCACCTTTATCTCCCTTGTGTGTTGCTGGTTCGAAACCCAATGAGGAGGAAGTTTGTAAATTTCGAATCTGCGATATGTTATCGGAATCGGTGCGGTATTGTGTTGATTAAATTAGTATTCAGACGTTCCTTACACCGGATTTTCGAAAAGTCGACTTTAGCGTCCTGGAGGGGCGAGGGTTCGAATCCCAATGAGGTGGAAGTTCGTAAATTCGAATCAGCGATATTTTATCGGAAACGGTAGGGTATTGTGTTGATAAATTAGTATTCAGACGGTCCTTACATCGGATTTTCGAAAAGTCACCTTTGGCTTCCTGGAGGGTCGCGGGTTCGAATCGCAATGAGGTGGAAGTTTGTAAATTCGAATCCGCGATATGTTATCGGAATCGTTACGGTATTGTGTTGATTAAATTAGTATTCAGACGTTCCTCACACCGGAATTTCGAAAAGTTACCTTTCGCGTCCTGGAGGGACGAGTGTTCGAATCCGAATGGGGCGAAAGTTGGTAAATTCGAATCTGCGATATTATATCGGAAACGGTACGGTATTGTGTTGATTAAATTAGTATTAAGACGTTTCATACAACGGATTTTCGAAAAGTCACCTCTAGAGTCCTGGAGGGTCGCGGGTTCGAATCCCAATGAGGTGGAAGTTTTTAAATATAAATCTCCGATATGTTTTCGGAATCGGTACGGTATTGTGTTGATTAAATTACTATTCAGACGGTCCTTACATCGGATTTTCGAAAAGTTACCTTTAGCGTCCTGGAGGGTCGCGGGTTCGAATCAGAATGGGGTGGAAGTTTGTAAATTCGAATCTGCGATATTTTATCGGAAACGGTACGATATTGTGTTGATTAAATTAATATTAAGACGTTTCATACATCGGATTTTCGAAAATTTGCCTTTAGCGTCCTGGAGTGTCGCGGGTTAGAATACCAATGAGGTGGAATTTTGTAAATTAAATCCGCGATATGTTATCGGAATCTGCACGGTATTGTGTTGATTAGATTAGTATTCAGACGTTCCTTAGACCGGATTTTCGAAAAGTCACCTTTAGTGTCCTGGAGGGGCGAGGGTTCGAATCCGAATGGGGTGGAAGTTTGTAAATTCGAATCTGCGATATTTTATCGGAAACGGTACGTTATTGTGTTGATTAAATTAGTACTCAGACAGTCCTTACATCGGATTTTCGAAAAGTCACCTTTGGCTTCCTGGAGGGTCGAGGTTTCGAATCGAAATGAGATGGAAGTTTGTAAATTCGAATCCGCGATATGTTATCGGAATCGTTACGGTATTGTGTTGATTAAATTAGTATTCAGACGTTCCTCACACCGGATTTTCGAAAAGTTACCTTTCGCGTCCTGGAGGGACGAGTGTTCGAATCCGAATGGGGCGAAAGTTGGTAAATTCGAATCTGCGATATTATATCGGAAACGGTACGGTATTGTGTTGATTAAATTAGTATTAAGACGTTTCATACAACGGATTTTCGAAAAGTCACCTCTAGAGTCCTGGAGGGTCGCGGGTTCGAATCCCAATGATGTGGAAGTTTGTAAATTCGAATCCGCGATATGTTATTGGAGTCGGTACGGTATTGTGTTGATTAAATTAGTATTCAAACGTTCCATACTCCGGATGTTCGAAAAGAAAACCTTTAGCGTCCTGGAGGGTCGCGGGTTCGAATACCAATGAAGTGGAAGTTTGTAAATTCGAATCCGCGATATGTTATCGGAGTCGGTACGGTATTGTGTTGATTAAATTAGTATTCAGACGTTCCATACTCCGGATGTTCGAAAAGAAACCTTTAGCGTCCTGGAGGGTCGCGGGTTCGAATACCAATGAAGTGGAAGTTTGTAAATTCGAATCTGCGATATTTTATTGGAATCGGTACGGTATTGTGTTGATTAAATTAGTATTCAGACGTTCCTTACACCGGATTTTCGAAAAGTCGACTTTAGCGTCCTGGAGGGGCGAGGGTTCGAATCCGAATGGGGTGGAAGTTTGTAAATTCGAATCAGCGATATTTTATCGGAAACGGTACGGTATTGAGTTGATAAATTAGTATTCAGACGGTCCTTACATCGGATTTTCAAAAAGTCACTTTGGCTTCCTCGAGGGTCGCGGGTTCGAATCCCAATGAGGTGGAAGTTTGTAAATGTGAATCTCCGATATGTTTTCGGAATCGGTACGGTATTGTGTTGATTAAATACTATTCAGACGGTCCTTAAATCGGATTTTCGAAAAGTTAGTTTTAGCGTCCTGGAGGGTCGAGGGTTAGAATCTGAATGGGGTGGAAGTTTGTAAATTCGATTCTGCGATATTTTATCGGAATTGGTACGGTATTGTGTTGATTAAATTAATATTAAGACGTTTCATACATCGGATTTTCGGAACGTTACCTTTAGCGTCCCCGGATTGTCGCGGGTTCGAATCGCAATGAGGTGGAAGTTTGTAAATTCGAATCCGCGATATGATATCGGAATCGTTACGGTATTGTGTTGATTAAATTAGTATTCAGACGTTCCTCACACCGGATTTTCGAAAAGTTACCTTTCGCGTCCTGGAGGGACGAGTGTTCGAATCCGAATGGGGCGAAAGTTGGTAAATTCGAATCTGCGATATTATATCGGAAACGGTACGGTATTGTGTTGATTAAATTAGTATTAAGACGTTTCATGCAACGGATTTTCGAAAAGTCACCCCTAGAGTCCTGGAGGGTCGCGGGTTCGAATCCCAATGATGTGGAAGTTTGTAAATTCAAATCCGCGATATGTTATCGTAGTCGGTACGGTATTGTGTTGATTAAATTAGTATTCAGACGTTCCTTACTCCGGATGTTCGAAAAGAGACCTTTAGCGTCCTGGAGGGTCGCGGGTTCGAATACCAATGAAGTGGAAGTTTGTAAATTCGAATCTGCGATATTTTATCGGAATCGGTACGGTAATTTGTTGATCAAATTACTATTCAGACGGTCCTTACATCGGATTTTCGTAAAGTCACCTTTATCTCCCTTGTGTGTTGCGGGTTCGAAACCCAATGAGGAGGAAGTTTGTAAATTTCGAATCTGCGATATGTTATCGGAATCGGTGCGGTATTGTGTTGATTAAATTAGTATTCAGACGTTCCTTACACCGGATTTTCGAAAAGTCGACTTTAGCGTCCTGGAGGGGCGAGGGTTCGAATCCCAATGAGGTGGAAGTTCGTAAATTCGAATCAGCGATATTTTATCGGAAACGGTAGGGTATTGTGTTGATAAATTAGTATTCAGACGGTCCTTACATCGGATTTTCAAAAAGTCACCTTTGGCTTCCTGGAGGGTCGCGGGTTCGAATCCCAATGAGGTGGAAGTTTGTAAATGTGAATCTCCGATATGTTTTCGGAATCGGTACGGTATTGTGTTGATTAAATACTATTCAGACGGTCCTTAAATCGGATTTTCGAAAAGTTAGTTTTAGCGTCCAGGAGGGTCGAGGGTTAGAATCTGAATGGGGTGGAAGTTTGTAAATTCGATTCTGCGATATTTTATCGGAATTGGTACGGTATTGTGTTGATTAAATTAATATTAAGACGTTTCATACATCGGATTTTCGAAACGTTACCTTTAGCGTCCCCGGAGCGTCGCGGGTTCGAATCGCAATGAGGTGGAAATTCGTAAATTCGAATCCGCGATATGTTATCGGAATCGTTACGGTATTGTGTTGATAAAATTAGTATTCAGACGTTCCTCACACCGGGTTTTCGAAAAGTTACCTTTAGCGTCCTGGAGGGACGAGTATTCGAATCCGAAGGGGGCGGAAGTTGGTAAATTCGTATCTGCGATATTTTATCGGAAACGGTACGGTATTGTGTTGATTAAATTAGTATTCAGACGTTCCTTAGACCGGTTTTTCGAAAAGTCACCTTTAGTGTCCTGGAGGGGCGAGGGTTCGCATCCGAATGGGGTGGAAGTTTGTAAATTCGAATCTGCGATATTTTATCGGAAACGGTACGGTATTGTGTTGTTTAAATTATTATTCAGTCGGTCTTTACATCGGATTTTCGAAAAGTAACCTTTAGCTTCCTGGATGGTCGCAGGTTCGAAACCCATTTAGGTGGAAGTGTGTAAATTCGAATCTGCGATATTTTATTGGAATCGGTACGGTATTGTGTTCATTAAATTACTATTCCGACGGTCCCTACATCGGATTTTCGAAAATTTACCTTTAGCGTCCTGGAGGGTCGAGGGTTCGAATTCAAATGAGGCGGAAATTTGTAAATTCGAATCTGCGATATTTTATCGGAAACGGTACGTTATTGTGTTGATTAAATTAGTATTCAGACGGTCCTTACATCGGATTTTCGAAAAGTCACCTTTGGCTTCCTGGAGGGTCGCGGGTTCGAATCGCAATGAGGTGGAAGTTTGTAAATTCGAATCCGCGATATGTTATCGGAATCGTTACGGTATTGTGTTGATTAAATTAGTATTCAGACGTTCCTCACACCGGAATTTCGAAAAGTTACCTTTCGCGTCCTGGAGGGACGAGTGCTCGAATCCGAATAGGGCGAAAGTTGGTAAATTCGAATCTGCGATATTATGTCGGAAACGGTACGGTATTGTGTTGATTAAATTAGTATTAAGACGTTTCATACAACGGATTTTCGAAAAGTCACCTCTAGAGTCCTGGAGGGTCGCGGGTTCGAATCCCAATGATGTGGAAATTTGTAAATTCGAATCCGCGATATGTTATCGGAGTCGGTACGGTATTGTGTTGATTAAATTAGTATTAAGACGTTTCATACATCGGATTTTCGAAACGTTACCTTTAGCGTCCCCGGAGCGTCGCGGGTTCGAATCGCAATGAGGTGGAAGTTCGTAAATTCGAATCCGCGATATGTTATCGGAATCGTTACGGTATTGTGTTGATAAAATTAGTATTCAGACGTTCCTCACACTGGGTTTTCGAAAAGTTACCTTTAGCGTCCTGGAGGGACGAGTGTTCGAATCCGAAGGGGGCGGAAGTTGGTAAATTCGTATCTGCGATATTTTATCGGAAACGGTACGGTATTGTGTTGATTAAATTAGTATTCAGACGTTCCTTAGACCTGATTTTCGAAAAGTCACCTTTAGTGTCCTGGAGGGGCGAGGTTTCGCATCCGAATGGGGTGGAAGTTTGTAAATTCGAATCTGCGATATTTTATCGGAAACGGTACGGTATTGTGTTGTTTAAATTATTATTCAGTCGGTCTTTACATCGGATTTTCGAAAAGTAACCTTTAGCTTCCTGGATGGTCGCAGGTTCGAATCCGAATTAGGTGGAAGTGTGTAAATTCGAATCTGCGATATTTTATTGGAATCGGTACGGTATTGTGTTCATTAAATCACTATTCCGACGGTCCTTACATCGGATTTTCGAAAATTTACCTTTAGCGTCCAGGAGGGTCGAGGGTTCGAATTCAAATGAGGCGGAAGTTTGTAAATTCGAATCTGCGATATTTTATCGGAAACGGTACGTTATTGTGTTGATTAAATTAGTATTCAGACGGTCCTTACATCGGATTTTCAAAAAGTCACCTTTGGCTTCCTGGAGGGTCGCGGGTTCGAATCGCAATGAGGTGGAAGTTTGTAAATTCGAATCCGCGATATGTTATCGGAATCGTTACGGTATTGTGTTGATTAAATTAGTATTCAGACGTTCCTCACACCGGAATTTCGAAAAGTTACCTTTCGCGTCCTGGAAGGACGAGTGTTCGAATCCGAATGGGGCGAAAGTTGGTAAATTCGAATCTGCGATATTATATCGGAAACGGTACGGTATTGTGTTGATTAAATTAGTATTAAGACGTTTCATACAACGGATTTTCGAAAAGTCACCTCTAGAGTCCTGGAGGGTCACGGGTTCGAATCCCAATGAGGTGGAAGTTTGTAAATATGAATCTCCGATATGTTTTCGGAATTGGTACGGTATTGTGTTGATTAAATTACTATTCAGACGGTCCTTACATCGGATTTTCGAAAAGTTACCTTTAGCGTCCTGGAGGGTCGCGGGTTCGAATCAGAATGGGGTGGAAGTTTGTAAATTCGAATCTGCGATATTTTATCGGAAACGGTACGGTATTGTGTTGATTAAATTAATATTAAGACGTTTCATACATCGGATTTTCGAAAATTTGCCTTTAGCGTCCTGGAGTGTCGCGGGTTAGAATACCAATGAGGTGGAAGTTTGTAAATTAAATCCGCGATATGTTATCGGAATCTGCACGGTATTGTGTTGATTAGATTAGTATTCAGACGTTCCTTAGACCGGATTTTCGAAAAGTCACCTTTAGTGTCCTGGAGGGGCGAGGGTTCGAATCCGAATGGGGTGGAAGTTTGTAAATTCGAATCTGCGATATTTTATCGGAAACGGTACGGTATTGTGTTGTTTAAATTATTATTCAGTCGGTCTTTACATCGGATTTTCGAAAAGTAACCTTTAGCTTCCAGGATGGTCGCAGGTTCGAATCCCAATTAGGTGGAAGTGTCTAAATTCGAATCTGCGATATTTTATTGGAATCGGTACGGTATTGTGTTCACTAAATTACTATTCCGACGGTCCTTACATCGGATTTTCGAAAATTTACCTTTAGCGTCCTGGAGGGTCGAGGGTTCGAATTCGAATGGGAGGGGCAGTTTGTAAATTCGAATCTGCGATATTTTATCGGAAACGGTACGTTATTGTGTTGATTAAATTAGTACTCAGACAGTCCTTACATCGGATTTTCGAAAAGTCACCTTTGGCTTCCTGGATGGTCGAGGGTTCGAATCGAAATGAGATGGAAGTTTGTAAATTCGAATCCGCGATATGTTATCGGAATCGTTACGGTATTGTGTTGATTAAATTAGTATTCAGACGTTCCTCACACCGGATTTTCGAAAAGTTACCTTTCGCGTCCTGGAGGGACGAGTGTTCGAATCCGAATGGGGCGAAAGTTGGTAAATTCGAATCTGCGATATTATATCGGAAACGGTACGGTATTGTGTTGATTAAAATAGTATTAAGACGTTTCGTACAACGGATTTTCCAAAAGTCACCTCTAGAGTCCTGGAGGGTCGCGGGTTCGAATCCCAATGAGGTGGAAGTTTGTAAATATGAATCTCCGATATGTTTTCGGAATCGGTACGGTATTGTGTTGATTAAATTACTATTCAGACGGTCCTTACATCGGATTTTCGAAAAGTTACCTTTAGCGTCCTGGAGGGTCGCGGGTTCGAATCAGAATGGGGTGGAAGTTTGTAAATTCGAATCTGCGATATTTTATCGGAAACGGTACGGTATTGTGTTGATTAAATTAATATTAAGACGTTTCATACATCGGATTTTCGAAAATTTGCCTTTAGCGTCCTGGGGTGTCGCGGGTTAGAATACCAATGAGGTGGAAGTTTGTAAATTAAATCCGCGATATGTTATCGGAATCTGCACGGTATTGTGTTGATTAGATTAGTATTCAGACGTTCCTTAGACCGGATTTTCGAAAAGTCACCTTTAGTGTCCTGGAGGGGCGAGGGTTCGAATCCGAATGGGGTGGAAGTTTGTAAATTCGAATCTGCGATATTTTATCGGAAACGGTACGGTATTGTGATGTTTAAATTATTATTCAGTCGGTCTTTACATCGGATTTTCGAAAAGTAACCTTTAGCTTCCTGGATGGTCGCAGGTTCGAATCCCAATTAGGTGGAAGTGTCTAAATTCGAATCTGCGATATTTTATTGGAATCGGTACGGTATTGTGTTCATAAAATTACTATTCCGACGGTCCTTACATCGGATTTTCGAAAATTTACCTTTAGCGTCCTGGAGGGTCGAGGGTTCGAATTCGAATGGGGGGGCAGTTTGTAAATTCGAATCTGCGATATTTTATCGGAAACGGTACGTTATTGTGTTGATTAAATTAGTACTCAGACAGTCCTTACATCGGATTTTCGAAAAGTCACCTTTGGCTTCCTGGAGGGTCGAGGGTTCGAATCGAAATGAGATGGAAGTTTGTAAATTCGAATCCGCGATATGTTATCGGAATCGTTACGGTATTGTGTTGATTAAATTAGTATTCAGACGTTCCTCACACCGGATTTTCGAAAAGTTACCTTTCGCGTCCTGGAGGGACGAGTGTTCGAATCCGAATGGGGCGAAAGTTGGTAAATTCGAATCTGCGATATTATATCGGAAAGGTACGGTATTGTGTTGATTAAATTAGTATTAAGACGTTTCATACAACGGATTTTCGAAAAGTCACCTCTAGAGTCCTGGAGGGTCGCGGGTTCGAATCCCAATGATGTGGAAGTTTGTAAATTCGAATCCGCGATATGTTATTGGAGTCGGTACGGTATTGTGTTGATTAAATTAGTATTCAAACGTTCCATACTCCGGATGTTCGAAAAGAAAACCTTTAGCGTCCTGGAGGGTCGCGGGTTCGAATACCAATGAAGTGGAAGTTTGTAAATTCGAATCCGCGATATGTTATCGGAGTCGGTACGGTATTGTGTTGATTAAATTAGTATTCAGACGTTCCATACTCCGGATGTTCGAAAAGAAACCTTTAGCGTCCTGGAGGGTCGCGGGTTCGAATACCAATGAAGTGGAAGTTTGTAAATTCGAATCTGCGATATTTTATTGGAATCGGTACGGTATTGTGTTGATTAAATTAGTATTCAGACGTTCCTTACACCGGATTTTCGAAAAGTCGACTTTAGCGTCCTGGAGGGGCGAGGGTTCGAATCCGAATGGGGTGGAAGTTTGTAAATTCGAATCAGCGATATTTTATCGGAAACGGTACGGTATTGTGTTGATAAATTAGTATTCAGACGGTCCTTACATCGGATTTTCAAAAAGTCACTTTGGCTTCCTGGAGGGTCGCGGGTTCGAATCGCAATGAGGTGGAAGTTTGTAAATGTGAATCTCCGATATGTTTTCGGAATCGGTACGGTATTGTGTTGATTAAATACTATTCAGACGGTCCTTAAATCGGATTTTCGAAAAGTTAGTTTTAGCGTCCTGGAGGGTCGAGGGTTTGAATCTGAATGGGGTGGAAGTTTGTAAATTCGATTCTGCGATATTTTATCGGAATTGGTACGGTATTGTGTTGATTAAATTAATATTAAGACGTTTCATACATCGGATTTTCGGAACGTTACCTTTACCGTCCCCGGATTGTCGCGGGTTCGAATCGCAATGAGGTGGAAGTTTGTAAATTCGAATCCGCGATATGATATCGGAATCGTTACGGTATTGTGTTGATAAAATTAGTATTCAGACGTTCCTCACACCGGGTTTTCGAAAAGTTACCTTTAGCGTCCTGGAGGGACGAGTGTTCGAATCCGAAGGGGGCGGAAGTTGGTAAATTCGTATCTGCGATATTTTATCGGAAACGGTACGGTATTGTGTTGATTAAATTAGTATTCAGACGTTCCTTAGACCGGATTTTCGAAAAGTCACCTTTAGTGTCCTGGAGGGGCGAGGGTTCGAATCCGAATGGGGTGGATGTTTGTAAATTCGAATCTGCGATATTTTATCGGAAACGGTACGGTATTGTGTTGTTTAAATTATTATTCAGTCGGTCTTTCCATCGGATTTTCGAAAAGTAACCTTTAGCTTCCTGGATGGTCGCAGGTTCGAATCCCAATTAGGTGGAAGTGTGTAAATTCGAATCTGCGATATTTTATTGGAAACGGTACGGTATTGTGTTGATTAAATAACTATTCCGACGGTCCTTACATCGGATTTTCGAATAGTTACCTTTAGCGTACTGGAGGGTCGAGGGTTCGAATTCGAATGGGGTGGAAGTTTGTAAATTCGAATCTGCTATACTTTATCGGAAACGGTGCGGTATTGTGTTGATTAAATTAGTACTCAGACGGTCCTTACATCGGATTTTCGAAAAGTCACCTTTGGCTTCCTGGAGGGTCGCAGGTTCGAATCCCAATTAGGTGGAAGTGTGTAAATTTGAATCTGCGATATTTTATTGGAATCGGTACGGTATTGTGTTCATTAAATTACTATTCCGACGGTCGTTACATCGGATTTTCGAAAATTTACCTTTACCGTCCTGGAGGGTCGAGGGTTCGAATTCGAATGGGGCGGAATTTTGTAAATTCGAATCTGCGATATTTTATCGGAAACGGTACGTTATTGTGTTGATTAAATTAGTATTCAGACGGTCCTTACATCGGATTTTCGAAAAGTCACCTTTGGCTTCCTGGAGGGTCGCGGGTTCGAATCGCAATGAGGTGGAATTTTGTAAATTCGAATCCGTGATATGTTATCGGAATCGTTACGGTATTGTGTTGATTAAATTAGTATTCAGACGTTCCTCACACCGGATTTTCGAAAAGTTACCTTTCGCGTCCTGGAGGGACGAGTGTTCGAATCCGAATGGGGCGAAAGTTGGTAAATTCGAATCTGCGATATTATATCGGAAACGGTACGGTATTGTGTTGATTAAATTAGTATTAAGACGTTTCATGCAACGGATTTTCGAAAAGTCACCCCTAGAGTCCTGGAGGGTCGCGGGTTCGAATCCCAATGATGTGGAAGTTTGTAAATTCAAATCCGCGATATGTTATCGTAGTCGGTACGGTATTGTGTTGATTAAATTAGTATTCAGACGTTCCTTACTCCGGATGTTCGAAAAGAGACCTTTAGCGTCCTGGAGGGTCGCGGGTTCGAATACCAATGAAGTGGAAGTTTGTAAATTCGAATCTGCGATATGTTATCGGAATCGGTACGGTAATTTGTTGATCAAATTACTATTCAGACGGTCCTTACATCGGATTTTCGTAAAGTCACCTTTATCTCCCTTGTGTGTTGCTGGTTCGAAACCCAATGAGGAGGAAGTTTGTAAATTTCGAATCTGCGATATGTTATCGGAATCGGTGCGGTATTGTGTTGATTAAATTAGTATTCAGACGTTCCTTACACCGGATTTTCGAAAAGTCGACTTTAGCGTCCTGGAGGGGCGAGGGTTCGAATCCCAATGAGGTGGAAGTTCGTAAATTCGAATCAGCGATATTTTATCGGAAACGGTAGGGTATTGTGTTGATAAATTAGTATTCAGACGGTCCTTACATCGGATTTTCAAAAAGTCACCTTTGGCTTCCTGGAGGGTCGCGGGTTCGAATCCCAATGAGGTGGAAGTTTGTAAATGTGAATCTCCGATATGTTTTCGGAATCGGTACGGTATTGTGTTGATTAAATACTATTCAGACGGTCCTTAAATCGGATTTTCGAAAAGTTAGTTTTAGCGTCCAGGAGGGTCGAGGGTTAGAATCTGAATGGGGTGGAAGTTTGTAAATTCGATTCTGCGATATTTTATCGGAATTGGTACGGTATTGTGTTGATTAAATTAATATTAAGACGTTTCATACATCGGATTTTCGAAACGTTACCTTTAGCGTCCCCGGAGCGTCGCGGGTTCGAATCGCAATGAGGTGGAAGTTCGTAAATTCGAATCCGCGATATGTTATCGGAATCGTTACGGTATTGTGTTGATAAAATTAGTATTCAGACGTTCCTCACACTGGGTTTTCGAAAAGTTACCTTTAGCGTCCTGGAGGGACGAGTGTTCGAATCCGAAGGGGGCGGAAGTTGGTAAATTCGTATCTGCGATATTTTATCGGAAACGGTACGGTATTGTGTTGAATAAATTAGTATTCAGACGTTCCTTAGACCTGATTTTCGAAAAGTCACCTTTAGTGTCCTGGAGGGGCGAGGGTTCGCATCCGAATGGGATGGAAGTTTGTAAATTCGAATCTGCGATATTTTATCGGAAACGGTACGGTATTGTGTTGTTTAAATTATTATTCAGTCGGTCTTTACATCGGATTTTCGAAAAGTAACCTTTAGCTTCCTGGATGGTCGCAGGTTCGAATCCGAATTAGGTGGAAGTGTGTAAATTCGAATCTGCGATATTTTATTGGAATCGGTACGGTATTGTGTTCATTAAATTACTATTCCGACGGTCCTTACATCGGATTTTCGAAAATTTACCTTTAGCGTCCAGGAGGGTCGAGGGTTCGAATTCAAATGAGGCGGAAGTTTGTAAATTCGAATCTGCGATATTTTATCGGAAACGGTACGTTATTGTGTTGATTAAATTATTATTCAGTCGGTCTTTACATCGGATTTTCGAAAAGTAACCTTTAGCTTCCTGGATGGTCGCAGGTTCGAATCCCAATTAGGTGGAAGTGTCTAAATTCGAATCTGCGATATTTTATTGGAATCGGTACGGTATTGTGTTCATTAAATTACTATTCCGACGGTCCTTACATCGGATTTTCGAAAATTTACCTTTAGCGTCCTGGAGGGTCGAGGGTTCGAATTCGAATGGGGGGGGGGGCAGTTTGTAAATTCGAATCTGCGATATTTTATCGTAAACGGTACGTTATTGTGTTGATTAAATTAGTACTCAGACAGTCCTTACATCGGATTTTCGAAAAGTCACCTTTGGCTTCCTGGAGGGTCGAGGGTTCGAATCGAAATGAGATGGAAGTTTGTAAATTCGAATCCGCGATATGTTATCGGAATCGTTACGGTATTGTGTTGATTAAATTAGTATTCAGACGTTCCTCACACCGGATTTTCGAAAAGTTACCTTTCGCGTCCTGGAGGGACGAGTGTTCGAATCCGAATGGGGCGAAAGTTGGTAAATTCGAATCTGCGATATTATATCGGAAACGGTACGGTATTGTGTTGATTAAATTAGTATTAAGACGTTTCATACAACGGATTTTCGAAAAGTCACTTCTAGAGTCCTGGAGGGTCGCGGGTTCGAATCCCAATGATGTGGAAGTTTGTAAATTCGAATCCGCGATATGTTATTGGAGTCGGTACGGTATTGTGTTGATTAAATTAGTATTCAAACGTTCCATACTCCGGATGTTCGAAAAGAAAACCTTTAGCGTCCTGGAGGGTCGCGGGTTCGAATACCAATGAAGTGGAAGTTTGTAAATTCGAATCCGCGATATGTTATCGGAGTCGGTACGGTATTGTGTTGATTAAATTAGTATTCAGACGTTCCATACTCCGGATGTTCGAAAAGAAACCTTTAGCGTCCTGGAGGGTCGCGGGTTCGAATACCAATGAAGTGGAAGTTTGTAAATTCGAATCTGCGATATTTTATTGGAATCGGTACGGTATTGTGTTGATTAAATTAGTATTCAGACGTTCCTTACACCGGATTTTCGAAAAGTCGACTTTAGCGTCCTGGAGGGGCGAGGGTTCGAATCCGAATGGGGTGGAAGTTTGTAAATTCGAATCAGCGATATTTTATCGGAAACGGTACGGTATTGAGTTGATAAATTAGTATTCAGACGGTCCTTACATCGGATTTTCAAAAAGTCACTTTGGCTTCCTCGAGGGTCGCGGGTTCGAATCCCAATGAGGTGGAAGTTTGTAAATGTGAATCTCCGATATGTTTTCGGAATCGGTACGGTATTGTGTTGATTAAATACTATTCAGACGGTCCTTAAATCGGATTTTCGAAAAGTTAGTTTTAGCGTCCTGGAGGGTCGAGGGTTAGAATCTGAATGGGGTGGAAGTTTGTAAATTCGATTCTGCGATATTTTATCGGAATTGGTACGGTATTGTGTTGATTAAATTAATATTAAGACGTTTCATACATCGGATTTTCGGAACGTTACCTTTAGCGTCCCGGATTGTCGCGGGTTCGAATCGCAATGAGGTGGAAGTTTGTAAATTCGAATCCGCGATATGATATCGGAATCGTTACGGTACTGTGTTGATTAAATTAGTATTCAGACGTTCCTCACACCGGATTTTCGAAAAGTTACCTTTCGCGTCCTGGAGGGACGAGTGTTCGAATCCGAATGGGGCGAAAGTTGGTAAATTCGAATCTGCGATATTATATCGGAAACGGTACGGTATTGTGTTGATTAAATTAGTATTAAGACGTTTCATGCAACGGATTTTCGAAAAGTCACCCCTAGAGTCCTGGAGGGTCGCGGGTTCGAATCCCAATGATGTGGAAGTTTGTAAATTCAAATCCGCGATATGTTATCGTAGTCGGTACGGTATTGTGTTGATTAAATTAGTATTCAGACGTTCCTTACTCCGGATGTTCGAAAAGAGACCTTTAGCGTCCTGGAGGGTCGCGGGTTCGAATACCAATGAAGTGGAAGTTTGTAAATTCGAATCTGCGATATTTTATCGGAATCGGTACGGTAATTTGTTGATCAAATTACTATTCAGACGGTCCTTACATCGGATTTTCGTAAAGTCACCTTTATCTCCCTTGTGTGTTGCGGGTTCGAAACCCAATGAGGAGGAAGTTTGTAAATTTCGAATCTGCGATATGTTGTCGGAATCGGTGCGGTATTGTGTTGATTAAATTAGTATTCAGACGTTCCTTACACCGGATTTTCGAAAAGTCGACTTTAGCGTCCTGGAGGGGCGAGGGTTCGAATCCCAATGAGGTGGAAGTTCGTAAATTCGAATCAGCGATATTTTATCGGAAACGGTAGGGTATTGTGTTGATAAATTAGTATTCAGACGGTCCTTACATCGGATTTTCAAAAAGTCACCTTTGGCTTCCTGGAGGGTCGCGGGTTCGAATCCCAATGAGGTGGAAGTTTGTAAATGTGAATCTCCGATATGTTTTCGGAATCGGTACGGTATTGTGTTGATTAAATACTATTCAGACGGTCCTTAAATCGGATTTTCGAAAAGTTAGTTTTAGCGTCCAGGAGGGTCGAGGATTAGAATCTGAATGGGGTGGAAGTTTGTAAATTCGATTCTGCGATATTTTATCGGAATTGGTACGGTATTGTGTTGATTAAATTAATATTAAGACGTTTCATACATCGGATTTTCGAAACGTTACCTTTAGCGTCCCCGGAGCGTCGCGGGTTCGAATCGCAATGAGGTGGAAATTCGTAAATTCGAATCCGCGATATGTTATCGGAATCGTTACGGTATTGTGTTGATAAAATTAGTATTCAGACGTTCCTCACACCGGGTTTTCGAAAAGTTACCTTTAGCGTCCTGGAGGGACGAGTGTTCGAATCCGAAGGGGGCGGAAGTTGGTAAATTCGTATCTGCGATATTTTATCGGAAACGGTACGGTATTGTGTTGATTAAATTAGTATTCAGTCGGTCTTTACATCGGATTTTCGAAAAGTAACCTTTAGCTTCCTGGATGGTCGCAGGTTCGAATCCCAATTAGGTGGAAGTGTCTAAATTCGAATCTGCGATATTTTATTGGAATCGGTACGGTATTGTGTTCATAAAATTACTATTCCGACGGTCCTTACACCGGATTTTCGAAAATTTACCTTTAGCGTCCTGGAGGGTCGAGGGTTCGAATTCGAATGGGGGGGCAGTTTGTAAATTCGAATCTGCGATATTTTATCGGAAACGGTACGTTATTGTGTTGATTAAATTAGTACTCAGACAGTCCTTACATCGGATTTTCGAAAAGTCACCTTTGGTTTCCTGGAGGGTCGAGGGTTCGAATCGAAATGAGATGGAAGTTTGTAAATTCGAATCCGCGATATGTTATCGGAATCGTTACGGTATTGTGTTGATTAAATTAGTATTCAGACGTTCCTCACACCGGATTTTCGAAATGTTACCTTTCGCGTCCTGGAGGGACGAGTGTTCGAATCCGAATGGGGCGAAAGTTGGTAAATTCGAATCTGCGATATTATATCGGAAACGGTACGGTATTGTGTTGATTAAATTAGTATTAAGACGTTTCATACAACGGATTTTCGAAAAGTCACCTCTAGAGTCCTGGAGGGTCGCGGGTTCGAATCCCAATGATGTGGAAGTTTGTAAATTCGAATCCGCGATATGTTATTGGAGTCGGTACGGTATTGTGTTGATTAAATTAGTATTCAAACGTTCCATACTCCGGATGTTCGAAAAGAAAACCTTTAGCGTCCTGGAGGGTCGCGGGTTCGAATACCAATGAAGTGGAAGTTTGTAAATTCGAATCCGCGATATGTTATCGGAGTCGGTACGGTATTGTGTTGATTAAATTAGTATTCAGACGTTCCATACTCCGGATGTTCGAAAAGAAACCTTTAGCGTCCTGGAGGGTCGCGGGTTCGAATACCAATGAAGTGGAAGTTTGTAAATTCGAATCTGCGATATTTTATTGGAATCGGTACGGTATTGTGTTGATTAAATTAGTATTCAGACGTTCCTTACACCGGATTTTCGAAAAGTCGACTTTAGCGTCCTGGAGGGGCGAGGGTTCGAATCCGAATGGGGTGGAAGTTTGTAAATTCGAATCAGCGATATTTTATCGGAAACGGTACGGTATTGTGTTGATAAATTAGTATTCAGACGGTCCTTACATCGGATTTTCAAAAAGTCACTTTGGCTTCCTGGAGGGTCGCGGGTTCGAATCGCAATGAGGTGGAAGTTTGTAAATGTGAATCTCCGATATGTTTTCGGAATCGGCACGGTATTGTGTTGATTAAATACTATTCAGACGGTCCTTAAATCGGATTTTCGAAAAGTTAGTTTTAGCGTCCTGGAGGGTCGAGGGTTTGAATCTGAATGGGGTGGAAGTTTGTAAATTCGATTCTGCGATATTTTATCGGAATTGGTACGGTATTGTGTTGATTAAATTAATATTAAGACGTTTCATACATCGGATTTTCGGAACGTTACCTTTACCGTCCCCGGATTGTCGCGGGTTCGAATCGCAATGAGGTGGAAGTTTGTAAATTCGAATCCGCGATATGATATCGGAATCGTTACGGTATTGTGTTGATAAAATTAGTATTCAGACGTTCCTCACACCGGGTTTTCGAAAAGTTACCTTTAGCGTCCTGGAGGGACGAGTGTTCGAATCCGAAGGGGGCGGAAGTTGGTAAATTCGTATCTGCGATATTTTATCGGAAACGGTACGGTATTGTGTTGATTAAATTAGTATTCAGACGTTCCTTAGACCGGATTTTCGAAAAGTCACATTTAGTGTCCTGGAGGGGCGAGGGTTCGAATCCGAATGGGGTGGATGTTTGTAAATTCGAATCTGCGATATTTTATCGGAAACGGTACGGTATTGTGTTGTTTAAATTATTATTCAGTCGGTCTTTCCATCGGATTTTCGAAAAGTAACCTTTAGCTTCCTGGATGGTCGCAGGTTCGAATCCCAATTAGTTGGAAGTGTGTAAATTCGAATCTGCGATATTTTATTGGAAACGGTACGGTATTGTGTTGATTAAATAACTATTCCGACGGTCCTTACATCGGATTTTCGAAAAGTTACATTTAGCGTACTGGAGGGTCGAGGGTTCGAATTCGAATGGGGTGGAAGTTTGTAAATTCGAATCTGCTATACTTTATCGGAAACGGTGCGGTATTGTGTTGATTAAATTAGTACTCAGACGGTCCTTACATCGGATTTTCGAAAAGTCACCTTTGGCTTCCTGGAGGGTCGCAGGTTCGAATCCCAATTAGGTGGAAGTGTGTAAATTTGAATCTGCGATATTTTATTGGAATCGGTACGGTATTGTGTTCATTAAATTACTATTCCGACGGTCGTTACATCGGATTTTCGAAAATTTACCTTTACCGTCCTGGAGGGTCGAGGGTTCGAATTCGAATGGGGCGGAATTTTGTAAATTCGAATCTGCGATATTTTATCGGAAACGGTACGTTATTGTGTTGATTAAATTAGTATTCAGACGGTCCTTACATCGGATTTTCGAAAAGTCACCTTTGGCTTCCTGGAGGGTCGCGGGTTCGAATCGCAATGAGGTGGAAGTTTGTAAATTCGAATCCGTGATATGTTATCGGAATCGTTACGGTATTGTGTTGATTAAATTAGTATTCAGACGTTCCTCACACCGGATTTTCGAAAAGTTACCTTTCGCGTCCTGGAGGGACGAGTGTTCGAATCCGAATGGGGCGAAAGTTGGTAAATTCGAATCTGCGATATTATATCGGAAACGGTACGGTATTGTGTTGATTAAATTAGTATTAAGACGTTTCATGCAACGGATTTTCGAAAAGTCACCCCTAGAGTCCTGGAGGATCGCGGGTTCGAATCCCAATGATGTGGAAGTTTGTAAATTCAAATCCGCGATATGTTATCGTAGTCGGTACGGTATTGCGTTGATTAAATTAGTATTCAGACGTTCCTTACTCCGGATGTTCGAAAAGAGACCTTTAGCGTCCTGGAGGGTCGCGGGTTCGAATACCAATGAAGTGGAAGTTTGTAAATTCAAATCTGCGATATGTTATCGGAATCGGTACGGTAATTTGTTGATCAAATTACTATTCAGACGGTCCTTACATCGGATTTTCGTAAAGTCACCTTTATCTCCCTTGTGTGTTGCGGGTTCGAAACCCAATGAGGAGGAAGTTTGTAAATTTCGAATCTGCGATATGTTATCGGAATCGGTGCGGTATTGTGTTGATTAAATTAGTATTCAGACGTTCCTTACACCGGATTTTCGAAAAGTCGACTTTAGCGTCCTGGAGGGGCGAGGGTTCGAATCCCAATGAGGTGGAAGTTCGTAAATTCGAATCAGCGATATTTTATCGGAAACGGTAGGGTATTGTGTTGATAAATTAGTATTCAGACGGTCCTTACATCGGATTTTCAAAAAGTCACCTTTGGCTTCCTGGAGGGTCGCGGGTTCGAATCCCAATGAGGTGGAAGTTTGTAAATGTGAATCTCCGATATGTTTTCGGAATCGGTACGGTATTGTGTTGATTAAATACTATTCAGACGGTCCTTAAATCGGATTTTCGAAAAGTTAGTTTTAGCGTCCAGGAGGGTCGAGGGTTAGAATCTGAATGGGGTGGAAGTTTGTAAATTCGATTCTGCGATATTTTATCGGAATTGGTACGGTATTGTGTTGATTAAATTAATATTAAGACGTTTCATACATCGGATTTTCGAAACGTTACCTTTAGCGTCCCCGGAGCGTCGCGGGTTCGAATCGCAATGAGGTGGAAGTTCGTAAATTCGAATCCGCGATATGTTATCGGAATCGTTACGGTATTGTGTTGATAAAATTAGTATTCAGACGTTCCTCACACTGGGTTTTCGAAAAGTTACCTTTAGCGTCCTGGAGGGACGAGTGTTCGAATCCGAATGGGGCGGAAGTTGGTAAATTCGTATCTGCGATATTTTATCGGAAACGGTACGGTATTGTGTTGTTTAAATTATTATTCAGTCGGTCTTTACATCGGATTTTCGAAAAGTAACCTTTAGCTTCCTGGATGGTCGCAGGTTCGAATCCGAATTAGGTGGAAGTGTGTAAATTCGAATCTGCGATATTTTATTGGAATCGGTACGGTATTGTGTTCATTAAATTACTATTCCGACGGTCCTTACATCGGATTTTCGAAAATTTACCTTTAGCGTCCAGGAGGGTCGAGGGTTCGAATTCAAATGAGGCGGAAGTTTGTAAATTCGAATCTGCGATATTTTATCGGAAACGGTACGTTATTGTGTTGATTAAATTAGTATTCAGACGGTCCTTACATCGGATTTTCGAAAAGTCACCTTTGGCTTCCTGGAGGGTCGCGGGTTCGAATCGCAATGAGGTGGAAGTTTGTAAATTCGAATCCGCGATATGTTATCGGAATCGTTACGGTATTGTGTTGATTAAATTAGTATTCAGACGTTCCTCACACCGGAATTTCGAAAAGTTACCTTTCGCGTCCTGGAGGGACGAGTGTTCGAATCCGAATGGGGCGAAAGTTGGTAAATTCGAATCTGCGATATTATATCGGAAACGGTACGGTATTGTGTTGATTAAATTAGTATTAAGACGTTTCATACAACGGATTTTCGAAAAGTCACCTCTAGAGTCCTGGAGGGTCGCGGGTTCGAATCCCAATGAGGTGGAAGTTTGTAAATATAAATCTCCGATATGTTTTCGGAATCGGTACGGTATTGTGTTGATTAAATTACTATTCAGACGGTCCTTACATCGGATTTTCGAAAAGTTACCTTTAGCGTCCTGGAGGGTCGCGGGTTCGAATCAGAATGGGGTGGAAGTTTGTAAATTCGAATCTGCGATATTTTATCGGAAACGGTACGATATTGTGTTGATTAAATTAATATTAAGACGTTTCATACATCGGATTTTCGAAAATTTGCCTTTAGCGTCCTGGAGTGTCGCGGGTTAGAATACCAATGAGGTGGAAGTTTGTAAATTAAATCCGCGATATGTTATCGGAATCTGCACGGTATTGTGTTGATTAGATTAGTATTCAGACGTTCCTTAGACCGGATTTTCGAAAAGTCACCTTTAGTGTCCTGGAGGGGCGAGGGTTCGAATCCGAATGGGGTGGAAGTTTGTAAATTCGAATCTGCGATATTTTATCGGAAACGGTACGTTATTGTGTTGATTAAATTAGTACTCAGACAGTCCTTACATCGGATTTTCGAAAAGTCACCTTTGGCTTCCTGGAGGGTCGAGGGTTCGAATCGAAATGAGATGGAAGTTTGTAAATTCGAATCCGCGATATGTTATCGGAATCGTTACGGTATTGTGTTGATTAAATTAGTATTCAGACGTTCCTCACACCGGATTTTCGAAAAGTTACCTTTCGCGTCCTGGAGGGACGAGTGTTCGAATCCGAATGGGGCGAAAGTTGGTAAATTCGAATCTGCGATATTATATCGGAAACGGTACGGTATTGTGTTGATTAAATTAGTATTAAGACGTTTCATACAACGGATTTTCGAAAAGTCACCTCTAGAGTCCTGGAGGGTCGCGGGTTCGAATCCCAATGATGTGGAAGTTTGTAAATTCGAATCCGCGATATGTTATTGGAGTCGGTACGGTATTGTGTTGATTAAATTAGTATTCAAACGTTCCATACTCCGGATGTACGAAAAGAAAACCTTTAGCGTCCTGGAGGGTCGCGGGTTCGAATACCAATGAAGTGGAAGTTTGTAAATTCGAATCCGCGATATGTTATCGGAGTCGGTACGGTATTGTGTTGATTAAATTAGTATTCAGACGTTCCATACTCCGGATGTTCGAAAAGAAACCTTTAGCGTCCTGGAGGGTCGCGGGTTCGAATACCAATGAAGTGGAAGTTTGTAAATTCGAATCTGCGATATTTTATTGGAATCGGTACGGTATTGTGTTGATTAAATTAGTATTCAGACGTTCCTTACACCGGATTTTCGAAAAGTCGACTTTAGCGTCCTGGAGGGGCGAGGGTTCGAATCCGAATGGGGTGGAAGTTTGTAAATTCGAATCAGCGATATTTTATCGGAAACGGTACGGTATTGAGTTGATAAATTAGTATTCAGACGTTTCATGCAACGGATTTTCGAAAAGTCACCCCTAGAGTCCTGGAGGGTCGCGGGTTCGAATCCCAATGATGTGGAAGTTTGTAAATTCAAATCCGCGATATGTTATCGTAGTCGGTACGGTATTGTGTTGATTAAATTAGTATTCAGACGTTCCTTACTCCGGATGTTCGAAAAGAGACCTTTAGCGTCCTGGAGGGTCGCGGGTTCGAATACCAATGAAGTGGAAGTTTGTAAATTCGAATCTGCGATATTTTATCGGAATCGGTACGGTAATTTGTTGATCAAATTACTATTCAGACGGTCCTTACATCGGATTTTCGTAAAGTCACCTTTATCTCCCTTGTGTGTTGCGAGTTCGAAACCCAATGAGGAGGAAGTTTGTAAATTTCGAATCTGCGATATGTTATCGGAATCGGTGCGGTATTGTGTTGATTAAATTAGTATTCAGACGTTCCTTACACCGGATTTTCGAAAAGTCGACTTTAGCGTCCTGGAGGGGCGAGGGTTCGAATCCCAATGAGGTGGAAGTTCGTAAATTCGAATCAGCGATATTTTATCGGAAACGGTAGGGTATTGTGTTGATAAATTAGTATTCAGACGGTCCTTACATCGGATTTTCAAAAAGTCACCTTTGGCTTCCTGGAGGGTCGCGGGTTCGAATCCCAATGAGGTGGAAGTTTGTAAATGTGAATCTCCGATATGTTTTCGGAATCGGTACGGTATTGTGTTGATTAAATACTATTCAGACGGTCCTTAAATCGGATTTTCGAAAAGTTAGTTTTAGCGTCCAGGAGGGTCGAGGGTTAGAATCTGAATGGGGTGGAAGTTTGTAAATTCGATTCTGCGATATTTTATCGGAATTGGTACGGTATTGTGTTGATTAAATTAATATTAAGACGTTTCATACATCGGATTTTCGAAACGTTACCTTTAGCGTCCCCGGAGCGTCGCGGGTTCGAATCACAATGAGGTGGAAATTCGTAAATTCGAATCCGCGATATGTTATCGGAATCGTTACGGTATTGTGTTGATAAAATTAGTATTCAGACGTTCCTCACACCGGGTTTTCGAAAAGTTACCTTTAGCGTCCTGGAGGGACGAGTGTTCGAATCCGAAGGGGGCGGAAGTTGGTAAATTCGTATCTGCGATATTTTATCGGAAACGGTACGGTATTGTGTTGATTAAATTAGTATTCAGACGTTCCTTAGACCGGTTTTTCGAAAAGTCACCTTTAGTGTCCTGGAGGGGCGAGGGTTCGCATCCGAATGGGGTGGAAGTTTGTAAATTCGAATCTGCGATATTTTATCGGAAACGGTACGGTATTGTGTTGTTTAAATTATTATTCAGTCGGTCTTTACATCGGATTTTCGAAAAGTAACCTTTAGCTTCCTGGATGGTCGCAGGTTCGAAACCCATTTAGGTGGAAGTGTGTAAATTCGAATCTGCGATATTTTATTGGAATCGGTACGGTATTGTGTTCATTAAATTACTATTCCGACGGTCCCTACATCGGATTTTCGAAAATTTACCTTTAGCGTCCTGGAGGGTCGAGGGTTCGAATTCAAATGAGGCGGAAATTTGTAAATTCGAATCTGCGATATTTTATCGGAAACGGTACGTTATTGTGTTGATTAAATTAGTATTCAGACGGTCCTTACATCGGATTTTCGAAAAGTCACCTTTGGCTTCCTGGAGGGTCGCGGGTTCGAATCGCAATGAGGTGGAAGTTTGTAAATTCGAATCCGCGATATGTTATCGGAATCGTTACGGTATTGTGTTGATTAAATTAGTATTCAGACGTTCCTCACACCGGAATTTCGAAAAGTTACCTTTCGCGTCCTGGAGGGACGAGTGCTCGAATCCGAATAGGGCGAAAGTTGGTAAATTCGAATCTGCGATATTATGTCGGAAACGGTACGGTATTGTGTTGATTAAATTAGTATTAAGACGTTTCATACAACGGATTTTCGAAAAGTCACCTCTAGAGTCCTGGAGGGTCGCGGGTTCGAATCCCAATGATGTGGAAATTTGTAAATTCGAATCCGCGATATGTTATCGGAGTCGGTACGGTATTGTGTTGATTAAATTAGTATTCAGACGTTCCATACTCCGGATGTTCGAAAAGAAACCTTTAGCGTCCTGGAGGGTCGCGGGTTCGAATACCAATGAAGTGGAAGTTTGTAAATTCGAATCTGCGATATTTTATCGGAATCGGTACGGTAATTTGTTGATCAAATTACTATTCAGACGGTCCTTACATCGGATTTTCGAAAAGTCACCTTTATCTCCCTTGTGTGTTGCGGGTTCGAAACCCAATGAGGTGGAAGTTTGTAAATTTCGAATGTTATCGGAATCGGTACGGTATTGTGTTGATTAAATTAGTATTCAGACGTTCCTTACACCGGATTTTCGAAAAGTCGACTTTAGCGTCCTGGAGGGGCGAGGGTTCGAATCCGAATGGGGTGGAATTTTGTAAATTCGAATCAGCGATATTTTATCGGAAACGGTACGGTATTGTGTTGATAAATTAGTATTCAGACGGTCCTTCCTGGAGGGTCGCGGGTTCGAATCCCAATGAGGTGGAAGTTTGTAAATGTGAATCTCCGATATGTTTTCGGAATCGGTACGGTATTGTGTTGATTAAATACTATTCAGACGGTCCTTAAATCGGATTTTCGAAAAGTTAGTTTTAGCGTCCTGGAGGGTCGAGGGTTGGAATCTGAATAGGGTGGAAGTTTATAAATTCGATTCTGCGATATTTTATCGGAATTGGTACGGTATTGTGTTGATTAAATTAGTATTAAGACGTTTCAAACATCGGATTTTCGAAACGTTACCTTTAGCATCCCCGGAGTGTCGCGGGTTCGAATCGCAATGAGGTGGAAGTTTGCAAATTCGAATCCGCGATATGTTATCGGAATCGTTACGGTATTGTGTTGATAAAATTAGTATTCAGACGTTCCTCACACCGGGTTTTCGAAAAGTTACCTTTAGCGTCCTGGAGGGACGAGTGTTCGAATCCGAAGGGGGCGGAAGTTGGTAAATCCGTATCTGCGATATTTTACCGGAAACGGTACGGTATTGTGTTGATTAAATTAGTAATAAGACGTATCATACATCGGATTATCGAAAAGTCACCTGTATCGTCCTGGAGGGTCGCGGGTTCGAATCTCAATGATGTGGAAGTTTGTAAATTCGAATCCGCGATATGTTATCGGAGTCGGTACGGTATTGTTTTGATTAAATTAGTATTCAGACGTTCCTTACTCCGGAAGTTCGAAAAGAGACATTTAGTGTCCAGGAGGCTCGCGGGTTCGAATCCCAATGAAGTGAAAGTTTGTAAATTCGAATCTGCGATATTTTATCGGAATCGGTAGGGTATTGTGTTGATCAAATTACTATTCAGGCGGTCCTTACATCGGATTTTCGAAAAGTCATCTTTATCTCCCTTGTGGGTTGCGGGTTCGAAACCCAATTAGGTGGAATTTTGTAAATTTCGAATCTGCGATATTTTATCGGAATTGGTACGGTATTGTGTTGATTAAATTAGTATTCAGACGGTCCTTACATCGATTTTTCGAAAAGTCACCTGTAGCGACCTGGAGGGTCGCGGGTTAGAATTCCAATGAGGTGGAAGTTTGTAAATTCCAATCCGCGATATGTTATCAGAATCGGTACGGTAATTTGTTGATTAAATTGGTATTCAGACGGGTCATTACATTGTATTTTCGAAAAGTCACCTTTAGCCCCCTGTGTGTTGCGGGTTCGAATCCCAATGAGGTGGAAGTTTGTAAATTTCGAATCTGCGATACGTTATCGGAATCGGAACGGCATTGTGTTCATTAAATTAGTATTCAGACGATCCTTACAACCGGATTTTCGAAAAGTCACCTTTAGTGTCCTGGAGGGGCGAGGGTTCGAATCCCAAAGAGGTGGAAGTGTGTAAATTCGAATCTGCGATATTTTATTGGAATCGGTACGGTATTGTGTTGATTAAATTACTATTCCGACGGTCCTTTCATCGGATTTTCGAAAAGTCACCTTTAGCTTCCTGGAGGGTCGCAGGTTCGAATCCCAATTAAGTGGAAGTGTGGTAAATTCGAATCTGCGATATTTTATTGG